>JAUCMT010000013.1:17910269-17920441 GCA_032357475.1 Enteromius thamalakanensis
CTAGCCTCTGAAGGAAGTGACTTGGAAGGACCAGTCCTGCCAAGGAAGTATCCTTGACATTGAGAAACACCCAGTATCTTCATTTTTGAATGTACTATTTCTTTAGGCACGCTCTGTGCCTTGAATTCCTGCCTATATTGATGTAAGTTCATGTATGTGCTTGCATTCTTGCTTGATTGCCACAGAAACCAACTGTGTTGTAGACAGTCCGCAGCAAGGTACGTCCCAATGGTTTTCTGCGACCAGACATTTGATCGGACATCATGACATGCTAAAAAACGGTTACATAAATCTACTGCACCCACTCAGAATTTCAAGTTTTTCAAGTGCCCTTTTTCAAGATAAAATTTGGGTTGTATTTGACATTGAGGTTAGCTGCCAGGTTTCTTGGACAGGGGCCAAGCTCTTAAGTTTTTATTATTCTTCCACACAAAGCATCATCATTTTTAGAAAAAGACACATGTGGTGTAAAAGCCTGAAAGCAACTCAGGTCTTTTCTTTGATCCACAATCTTGGCCTTTTTTTTTTCATCCTTTCTTTTTGGACTGCATCATTGCATCATATTACAATCCTGGCCAAAAATATTTTTCTCTGTCAGAGATATTTGTATATTTACAATATTTTTCTGTACAATAAAACCACTTAGTGCAATTGTCTTCAAACGTTCATCATGATAGTCTCACTTTTTATTGTAAATATAATTAAACATCACAGATGACTCCTGTTTATTTTTAACGCTTTTTTAAATATACATTAACATAGACAAAAATCTTCGTTAAAACTCTGGTGGTTTAGCTATACTTCATGAACATGATTCTCCTAACATCTGTCTGCCATTAGCAGAAGTCGAACAGAGATTCACAAATGATGCACATTTTGTTAAACTATGAAAAATTTAATGCGAGGGAGGTGTTTGTGCAAAAAGCGTCCCAGTAGTTTGAACCTTAAAAACATGAAGCGCTATCCAGGCTAGCATTATTATGCTAATAACACAAAGTGTTTGACTTGGTCACAGGGCTACGGATTATAAATCAGTGTGCAGAATGCTTTCTCCAGTGTCCACAGCCAAATTTGGCCAACCAATTTACATCAAAGGCAAAGGTGTTAATAAAGTTCAAAAAGCGGTTTTCACACATCTCTGTATTTTCATACATCATTGCTTAATGTTCTCAAAAGCATTTTGCGATTCAGTGCTTTTAGCAAACACAGAGAAGTATTAAAATAGAGGTCATCAAGGAAGTCAGACTATTTAGAGCCTGGCTGTTCAGCATGTTTTTAATTAAACAAAACTCTGTGAAAACCTTAAAGAGACAGTTTAAACAAAAATCAAGGTTCTGTTATTATTTCGTCTCCCTTGTGTCATTCCAGACCTTTCTGACCTTTTATGAAACACAATTGTCTTGTTATTTCCAGGGCATGAGAAATAAAAAAAAAGCTAGTCATATGATCTGATGGTAAATATGAGGAAAGAATACTTTTCATTAATGTTCCATGTAAATAAATATTTCTGTAATAGTTCATTTAGGAGTCCTTCACTAGTATTTGTGCACTTGTGTTAAATAGACACAAGTATATATATGAAGACTTTTAGATAATACTACCGTTTCAACTTCCACTTTGTTTTCCTTCACGGTTTTCAAAAACCCATCTGAATTCTACACAGCGTCCAAACAACAACAACAGACGTGACCTATAAGGTTGTGAAATGGACACTGCACTCGGGCTGTCAAAAAGCACAGAGGAAAACATACCATGATGTATGAGTAATTTGAACAGAAAATCTAAACCCTATCCACATTCCACTCTTGATTTTGCAGCGCACAGCATGCATTCCAGCGTGGGTTTTAAAAAACACTGTACTCATAGTCTGTCACAGACATGCTATTCTGATTTGTTCTCTGTGGCCTGTAGCTCAGTCAAGCGTCATCTTATGTTTACTGGACTGTCACTTGCCCCAGGCTTTGAAATTTGGTTGGCTTGTCTCATAGTCGCAGATTTAGAACGGCATTCATCAAGTCCGTATGTCACTGGGATTTGATAAAGACACTCAAAGTGGCAATCACTCTTGCATTTTTCAAAGGTCAAAAGTTCTAGATAACAGTAGTTTGACTGTCTGTTCCTGATGTTTGCTTGCTTCCTGTTGCTCTTCGCTGTGTTTCTGTGTTCATGCTTTTGCCATTAAAATGCAACATATTTATCTGTCGTGCTCGATGCTGTCACAGCATTCAAAATAATCTTTTGATTTTGCCATCTGCGTGTTTGATTCACTCTATATGATATTACCACTCTTAACAGATGGAAAACTGATGAATGCATGCTCATCTGATCTATTCATTGCTAAAAAAAGAAATTCATTTTGTTTTTTCTGAACTCTGTCTGTGTCCGACATGTTGAAAATAGATCTTTTTATTTATTGTTGTATTGTTGTATTTATTTCTTTCATACTGTATTTTACTATACATTATGTGACCCTGGACCAAAAAAATCAATAATTTTGATCCAAACTACAGTATGTATGGTTGGCAATTTCTACAAATATACAGTACCTGTGGGACTCATGACTGGTTTTGTGGTCAAATATTATTCTATACTATGTAGGCTACTATTTCAAACTATATTATGTATTCTGTTAGATATGCTATCCAGTGTGGGTTTTAAAAAGTACTGTACTCATAGTACACTTCATGTTTTATTATAAATGTTTAGTTTTTTTAATTTCGATGTTAAAAATTCTATATGTTTATGTCTGTAAAAAACTGCATTATATACTAACAAGGCATCCAACTGAATCCAACTTGTTCAGCCAGTTGTTCCTATTTTTAAACAAGTAGGAGTGATTATATATTGCAAAGTCATTTTCAATTTGAAAGAGCTCTGTGCTGCTAAAATGTCATATTTTTTTTAAAGCTTTTCTGTTTCTTTTTTGCCAACTAAATGAAAACTTTTCTTCAAATATACTCCTAAAGGCTTTGTAGTATAGAAGTATAGAAAACGCCAACTAAAATGTATAGTTTGCCGTCAAATTATAATTTTATTATAATTTACTCACCCTTACTGTATGTTATTTGGAGTTTTTGCTAGAACACAATTTCCACTGTAACAGCACTGAGGGGCACCTTTGCATTCTGCAGTCCAGCAGCAGTATCTGGCAGAAAGAACCTCTACTCACAATTCATTTATATAGCAGCGATGTCAGGCCTGGTTCTAGAGAGTTTCTCATAGGAATTAAACTTAAATTCACTTGTGCTCTTTTACAGTTGAGCTGCGTTCTGCTTTATGTTTCTTACAGATGTCAAGATACGCTGTCTCCTCATCGTTATCTTATCAGTCATGACTTGATGCTGACTGGGAGGGTCAAAAATGTCCATCAGAAGAAAATCAATACTTGTGGTCAAGGTTTCCCTCTTCACTTCAGTCATAACAAGTTAGAGGATAGGATGTGTAGAGTCAACAACCTGTTGGATGATCTCTGACTACAACAAAGACCAACTCTCCTGCATTGTATAAAGTGAACATGTAAAGTGACCTGCCGTATACTAGTTTAATATTTTTTAATGTAAGTATAAATATTTGATGTATAAAGTGTCTCCAATAAATGTACTGCAACTGGTACTTTCTTAGCGCAACTTACCTTACAGATAGACTAATAATAACATTACTGAAGCTGCATGAAGAAATTTCTGCCAGCACTAGCCATTTGTGTGTGAAATATGCATGAGACAATTATAGGTGTTAAATAATTTAAATCAAAGATAGAATTTTAATTATCAAATGGCCTTGTCTTTATCACATTATTTTAAATATATTGGTATATATTTACATATACAGTATATGACGAATATGAATGTAGTGTATATGATGATGTTTTAATGGTAGGTAATAATGTTATTGTGGCTAAACCATGATTTCTTGCAAAGGGTAGTTTTAGCACACACATATATATATGTACACACACACACACACACACACACACACACACACATTTCTGAAGTGTGTTATCTCTTTATCAATGAGATTCCATTAACGTTTCCATTAATATTTTGAATGTTTTATTTATATATTTTTCTGTTTTCATTGCCATTTTAGTTCAAGATTTAGCTAGTAGTGTAGTAATCTTTCTCTGTCTCACTACTATAAGTGCAGCAGAGAGACCATACCAAATTAGACAATTTCAAGCTGTTGTGGTTGCGCTTGCTATCCATCACAGTGTTGCCAAGTCCATGGTTTTCCTGTGGAATTGGGTTACTTTACACAGCTGCTGTGTGCTGAAGTGACCCCGATAACATGCATTTTTATTTAACGTGTGTTTTTTTCTGGGGGATGCCCTTGAAACATGGTCAGTTGGAGCTAGTTTGCAATAGCAATTAGCTGGGTTTTGTTCTGAAACCTGGCACCCCTGTATGTTATCATAGCTAACATAGGAAAGAAAATAATCACTTCCTTTAATGTTTAAGTGCATAAAATACCCTCAACAGCCTTACTTACTGGAGTTACACAACTATTTGTTGACTTTGTTAGTAAAACTTTGAAATGGAGGAGAATAACAAAGCTTAACAGTGATGTGAAGACGAAAAAAATATGTTACTGATTTAGCTACAGAATAAGTAATATGTGCGCTGAAGTCAGGGTTCACACATACAAATAATGATGTTTTTCCATGCTGGAACAAACCACTGGAAACAGTGAAATTCAAATAAATGAATGGTATCCCTTGTACTTACAGGAAAAGGAACTTTCGCAGAGACTGAAACGGCATGTATGGCAGTCTTGACAGATTGGCCACTGAGCAGCATGACAGCTGCCTCCTCATCCCCTGCTAGCATGCAGACTCACAAGAAACTATTGGCTGTCAATCAAATGGAATTTCTAAATAGTACAGGCATGAGGGGAATATATGTGGACTATTGCAATCACTGCAAGTACAGCTGAGCTGCCAAAATGATGGAATCCATAGGCACCAAGAATGAAAACCTGGAAATGAAGATTTGATTCTAATGTGCAAAAAGCAAATTGTGGGAAGTCCCCTCGCTAAAGGCACGTTGTCCTAACACGCTCAAGTAATGAGAATGTCGTGTACGTTTCTGTTAATATTTCAGCTATACTTCTGACAGTTTTACACAGGGTTCTGTTTACTTCCCCTCACAGCACCACAATGTCATACAGATAAATTATTTGGATGTCCAGAAATCTGCAGTGACATGTAAACCACCTGGAGCACAGCCTATATTTAATGCTGTCATAAACTGAGGGAATGTGGTCTGAAGAAAGATGAGGTGGGCTAACATTTGACTTAAAGGCATCTGAGAAAGTGTGCGCTGACCCTGACGTCAAGCCAGGTAGATACTCTTTGTTTGTTTGCATTTTCCCATGAACCAGGCCATCGTATTATGCTGTTTTAATAGAGTTAATTAAGCTGTCTTCCAATGATCATCAGATTCTGATTTCCGCTAACAAGTGATATGCGACTGCCCCTCTCCAGTCGATAAGTCTGTGTGAAGTATAATTGCAAAGTGTTTGTTACACTTGACAGGAGACCCACTTTAGCAATAATCTCAGTCGGTGTTATTGATCTGAGCTCAGTGGGGGCTTGTGTTCCACTGCATGAGCAGTATGTGTAGCAGGCCACTGCCAAGAAAGTGACCCCGTCTATCAGTCCAGTGAGAGGAATGCTACGTTCACACATGCAACACATCTGGTGCCAACTCATTTGGCTTGTATCCCCCTGAATATGGGAATATTTTTCTCATAGTGATGGGTATATTACACAAAGATGGTATTAGAATATGTTTAGGAATGCACAATATATTTTACAGAATGTGCATATATAGTACAAATGTATCATTTTTAAACTAATGTTTTACATTTAGATTACATTTGCTTTGTATTTAATACACAATTTAGGTATTTATTTATTTATTTTTATTTTGTTACCGTTTGCCCAGTCAGCCCCTACTGTAATATTGTTTGAATCTTAACGTCTTTCTCTATTGAAAGTCATTGAGTAACTGTGTTCATCAAGTCTTTTTCCTGTGCAATGAACAAAGACAGCAGATTTAACATTGTGGACATATAATGTGTCCTCTGCCAGAATCTGCCATTGAGATGAATAGGAACACTAACTGCTAACCTTCTGCAGGTATAATAATGTTTACTGCATCATTATAAAGACACAGATGCGCTTCCATTAAATAAATATATAGGACAAAAGATTGATGAACCAACCATTATCAACTCATGAGTGAAATTCATTGATGTATTATATAACATAAAAAGCAAAAAGTGAATGACTGACAGGTTGATCACCAGCATAGGTTTCCTTAATTAGTTCTCAAATGAGAAAATGATGGATGCATAAAGCATAAGTCAATCCTATCCCCTTGCGTCCTATCTCCACAAGTCAAATTTAGTATGAATGAACATGATGGGTAGAAATCATGCAAATTATCATTTTTTTAAAGTGTTGAATAATATATCACTTTATGTGGCATAATGAGACAGTTGTGTTGGTAAATACCATGTTTCACCATGCTGTGTAATAATTAAAAAGGGAATACAAAATCAGATATATACGAATATAAATTTTGCTTTCTGTTTTAATTACGATTATGGATGTAGAAAATACCAAAACAGTTAGTTTAACTACATTTCTTATTGATGGTGTCAGTTTTATGACAAGTAGGGTATATGAATGTATATAGATGTGCTAAAAGTGTTATATAAATCACTGAAGGAGCAACACATTTAGTAGAAAAAGAAATAACAGATATTGTTTAATTGAAAAATCATTAGGGGCTCAGGGTACAAGGCTCAGCAGCAAGTAAACAAAACCATTCTTTCAGCAAATTTTGTGCCATATCCTGTTTATTTACATAAAACAGATCAACGTAATGCAAAATCGACTGTGATGATTACATCAAAAGACTAACTGAATATCCACATGCATAGTGAAACAGATGTTTAGGAAGTTCTATGCTAAAGTAAAAACACCTGTTTCTGCCCATTGCTGATGTGGCCTTGATCAAAAAAATATAAGTCATGCAGTCACCACTATATGTGACTCATAAGCTTTTGTCACTTTATATGTTGCTTTCTTGATCACACTGAATCAGGCTCTGGGATATTGAAAAGCTTCAATTTTCAATCTGAGAAACATGCTAAACACTTTATGGAAATGCTAAATTGAACCTTCCGATTAAGATTTCCCTCATATCACACCAGTGATTGCTGATCACTAAAAGAACAGCATTCCCCTGATGTGTCTGTTTTTCCATCTTCAGTAGATGTGCCCTTGGAAACCAAACATTGATAAGATGTGCATTTAGTTCTATTCCTTGGTGCTGTTTATTGATCCATTTTCGGTTTCAGCTATATAGGAGTGAGTTGTCTCTTTTCTTATCTGCATGCACTGATTAGGTAAACTCATCATGCCAAATGAGGTTTTGAAAGACTCTGCAGCACAATATTCAACCAGTCACTTTGTATATTTTTCTCCACTAATGCAGATAGTATCAAAAGATGCTCTGCTAAAATTGCTTTGCTTTTTATTGAAGGAAGTGTTGTTGTATAATACAAGTACAAGAAATAGCTTTTGTCTAAAGCATTATTCTTACAATTAAAATTTGTGTCAATGCTTAAATTTGTTGCTGTTTATTTCATGTGCTGTAAAAAGTGCTTTCAGAAATAGATTATTGACACACACTCACCCACCCACACACACTCGTTATTGTATGGCTCCAATTAATGTAACAGATGCAATATTCAGATATCTGATAACTAAAAATTATAATGCCCTTCAAATAACAGTCTGTTAAATGCTGGAATCTTTGAGCAATCAGGAGAACACAACTTAGCCATTAAATTAATTCTTATCATCAAAATGATGTAAATATATAAAAATAAAGTGCTTGCAATGCGAATAAGTTGACTGTAGTGACCATAACAAAATGATTATTATTATTATGTTACCTACTTTAAAGCTTAAATATGCAATTCATAAAGAAGGGATAAATTTGAGGCATTGGATCAACCTTTACGCTATTAAAAAAGATTATATTGTGACTTTATGATTATCTGCTTGGAAAGACCTGGAAAGAATAGATAACCTTTAACTGCTCTTTAAGCATTTGCTTTTTATCAGTAGTTACAGGTCAAGCATGACCATTTTATTTGTCCTTTATCAATGTCAGATATGTTCCAATTGCCAACCCATTTTGTGGTTACCGACATATATTAACCATTAATTTACGGATTTCAGTTTGTATCGAGCTAGTGAGCTAATCGCTCTTCTTTTGAGCCAATAGACTCATCATTATTCTGATGGGTTTCATGTTTCGCAACGTAACATTTAACAGCACCGTTGCAGTTCATTGGATTTGATTCCCTGGGTTTGTCGTTTAGATGTCTTTTAAATGTTAATATGGATCACTCCATTTAGATCCGCTTAAAGGAGCCCCACTATAAAATGTGGTATCTATGGGCTGCTTGAGATCTAGAATGTTCTGCAAGTGTATATAAACATCCGATACCTTACTCTGTGACACATTCAAATAATATGGTACATGTTGCTATATACAAGACTGTAATGTCTGCACTTTCTTGTGTACTTTTGAGAAGCCTAATTTTATTTAATAATAAAAGGGTCAAAGATGTCAGCTCTTCACTGCACCATCCTTCATTCTGGATTCACTTACAACCCGTCTTTTTAAAGCTTCGTCTCCACACTAATGCAGCTGCTGGTAATTGGTAGTACCAATTATAAGGCTCCATCACTGGTGTATGACTCAATGTGTGGCCTGGGTAATTAGAGCCTGTGTCTAAAACCTTATACGAGCAGAATACAGGGATAGGAAGACATCAAGTCAAGTCTGAATTCAGTGTTTGTGTATCATCCTTTCTATAAAGATGCCTTCATCTGGTCTGTTTTTGAAAGCAAATTATCTTTCACAGATTATTGTAACCCACAATCCTGCAACATATGATTTTGATTTTAATATTGTGGTCATTAAATATTGGTTAGGTTTTTCTAAAAGCTCAGTTGAATACAATACAGAATTCTGCTGTTGTAGAATTCATTCTTTGGTTTAAACTGATATTATTTCTAGAATCGCTGCTGATCATCAGGACATCATTTCATCATTTATTTGCATTTTGTGAACATACTGCAGGATAGGAAGGAAACAAAGTTGTTTAGAGAATAATCAGATATTTTTTCAGAAAAAAGGGAGACAGATGGCATCAAATACAGCTTTTAAAGCAGTACAGCAGTACAATGATACAGACTAAATTTAAAAGAAATTAAAAACATTTAGTTCTTAGGACAAAAGTTTATTTCAAGCTCTCGGTTAAACACTGATCGTATGCAAATGTAGGTCATGGGCATCCTTTTGAATAATTGTGTGCAAAAGTAATTAAGTATAAAGACCTTTACTTCAGTCTGTATTCACAATAGATATATGCTTTTTATTTTCCCTCTGCTTTCTGAGAAGTATTTTAAAGGCACTCTCGCTACAATAGCTCTCCAGGTGACTACAGTACAAAGGGGGTGTTGCATCAAAGGGATAGTTTGTGATGGATGGCACTATTGTGTGGATGGCCAGGGAGGTTTAGAAACTTTACAAGCTAAGTCCCTTTTGAGGCTAAAGAAGAAGTGGGAACATTATTGTCCGTGGCACTGTAAGATGGCTACATCCCTGTAAGGCCATTAGCTGACAGCCATGTGGAGGAAGGTGGTGGGGTGATATCTGCTGGTCTATCACAAGTTGAAGTAAGCTGGGCCGACCGGGGCTGCAACACCTACCTCAGCTGTTTAGTCTATTTTGTCTGTGTCACAAGAGGTTTGCGGACTGTGACAGCTGAAAACTTGCTTTCGGGCTTATAATGGTGGTATATTTTAGGTCATATGATTTCTAGAGAGTCCAGAGGCTTTGGGCAAGTTTTACTAACAGCTTGCGCTAGCGCAAACCAGCTTTTGCCATTAAAATTATACTGTCAGGATTTACTAAAGATGCACAGTGACAAATTAGCACTAAAAAGGCATGAAGGCAGTTATTGTTGCACCTGTGTCAATATCCAACAGAAATGGCATTCAACAGCGATTCATTAAAGGAGCATTAGGTAAGAAATTTATTGTAATAATCATAAAATGTCTCTGTTATGTTCAACAGGCATTAAGA
>JAUCMT010000013.1:17934502-17947993 GCA_032357475.1 Enteromius thamalakanensis
TAAGCTAGCGTTCCTTCTAAATACAGGTGACGTAGATTTAGCGCTAATCAAAGAACCGGCTTTACTGATGAGATGCAGATAATATATCGTGCGGTATATACCGCCCAGCCCTAGTGTCAAGACCAGTCAGTCCTGGTTTCCCGGCCAGTTGAGTTACCTGAGACCTGTGACCCTGACTCATTGTGATCCCGAACCATCATGGCCGGATCCACCAGACTCGGTCTGTGATCCACATCTGCACTCACTGAATTCACTCGAGCGTGATGAGGCCTTTGAGTCCCCATGGCCTGAACCTCCAGAACTGGTGTATGGCACAGAGACTCCAGTGGGTCTACCAGAGGCTGCATTACCTCTGGAGATGTTGGTTTCGGTCGTACAATCCCCAGATTCCTCTTTGGTGATCTGTGTATTGGATGTGTCTCTGCCTCCGCCATAGTATCTGCCGTTGATGAACTTGCTTTCCTGTTGTGATACTGAGTCATTACATTAAATACCCCGCAAATGGATTCAACCGTCTCTCCAAGTCTCTATCATAACACATTAATCTATAAACTTATTAGCTAATGCAAATATGCATGCATTTCCTTTATGAGATGGTGATTGCATCTAATTTCCACAAAGGTCCACATACCATTTTCCCCCAAAATTGAGATTGCTTTTAGTTGTTTAATTTAATATAACAACATAAATCAGTATCAGCTCCCATTTCAGGCCAAATTAATTAATTAAACAAAGGATTTGCAAACTTTCTCTCATTAAATGAGTTGTTGTTCAGTTTTTTTGTGAGTCGCTTTGAAATTAATGTAGTTTATGCAAATGGACTTCTTGCTGCGACTGTCGATTCACTGAAGACACAATGTGCTAATTAATGAGTCTAACATATAAAAGGAATTTAATAATTATGGCGCTTATGATCAAACAGCTTATGTTTTACACAAAATTAGATCAGTGACATACACAGAACCTGCCTCACTGCTTTTATACTGAAGGGACACAAATGCAGCTGAATTATTTTAAACGTCCTCCAAATGTTTCCTCATACTAATAATCTAAACAACCGGACGTATCTTAATAATGAATCTTTTCATTCAAAAGAATCATAGTAAGGATTTGTTGACAATGACTGAAATCAAACAAACAATAGAACAAATTGTCATAAGGAAATGTTCCGACTTCATTTTAAAATGACAACCCTCACAGTTTGCAATCAGTCCAGTGTAGGCCCAAAGTAAACAGTCTTCACAGAAATCAGACTTTTAGAAGTATAGTGTTTGAACTGCCAGATTGAATTTCTCCAATTGTTTGCTCTAGAATAATGGGGATACAAAGACGAAATACTTCAAGCACAACTGTACAAGAACAAAGATCATGACTCCAAATAAAGAAATCTTTTTATCCAACAAATCTCACTGTACTCCAAATCTGAAAACTAAACGCCATTTAAACTAAGACAGAAAATCTGATCAGTTTTTACTTTTTTATGTGGGATAGGGTGGGTCTTCCTGCCAGGGATAGGAACATCAAATTAGGTAGAGGGTATAAAAGTCCTGTAGTGTGTGTTTAACACAAAGCTTTCAATTGACTTGAAAATTATTGGTGTTGTTTGAAAGTAATTGCTTAAAATCACTTGAAGATTTATTTTAATAATGGCCATAAATTATAAAATAATTATTGAGAGAATAATTACAAACTTGATAATAAAGAAAGATCTACATGAGAATGGGGATCACATTTATAGGTTAATAAATATAAGTGGAATAGAAAGCCAAACCCAAGGTGTAACTATAAACTCCTTACGTTATCTGTATTAATCAGATTTTCAAAATAGTTTGTTTCTTCATCTAAACAGATTTGTAGAAATTCAGCATGACATCACTTGCTCACCAATGGATAGTCTGCAGTGAATGGGCTGCCGTTAAACTGAGTCCAAACATCTCATGAAGAGAAGATGCAGAAATGTGATTTACAAAGCCATCATGGCATGCTAGCGACTCATGACTTGGTGACAGACGAGACAGGAGGAGGCTGCCTGGACAAGCAAACCATCAACAAGTGACAGAGCGTAAACTGTGACGTACAGCATTTGATGGACGTATTTTTCAGGCTGTCATCAAACATGGACATCAGTCACACTGGAACAGATAAATGCTGTGACAAAGGGCTTTCTAGTAGGCTGTGATGCTAAAAATAACAAGAGTGAAATTGATAAAACACTTGCATGCCCCTGCCTGAAAGATTCTGAGCAAGAATTTTTTTTGCGTGCCTTGAATTATTCTGACATCCCAGTTCAGAAGATGAAGTGATACTTCTGGAGAAAAATTACCAACTGTGTGTATATTGTCATCTCTTTCTACATCTTTTCAGGCTTCTCTATGTTTCTGCTCTGACAAATCGCTGGCAAGAACTTTTCTGGCCTGTAGTTGAAGAAATTTGAGAGCACTTGAAAATATGGTACAGTAGTTTCTTTATGTCTAGGTCATGTTTTCTGATGGACCTCTATGCGATTTTACTGTATAAAACAAAAACTATTTTTTAAAATGCAACGTAATATTAATGTGTCATTGTCTGTATTATGTTTACTTGGCACTACAATGCCTTTGGAAACAACTCTCAGGATGACGTTGTCCACATTACCGTCTGCAAAGCTGCAGTTTTGGAAGCTTTGGAACTCAAGCGTTTTCTCCAAACAGAAACAAATGTGCATGGAGCAAATTCTACTAAACGCAGAACACTTGTTTACATCAGAACGTCACATTAAAAAAGCATGAGATGGAAAAGAAGCCCTTAATTACTAGGACTTAAGATTAGCCCGTGCAAGTTAGAATACCCATCCATCTGTGTAATTACATATTTAAACTTTCCTCAGAGCTGTCAATCGTTACTGCATGCAGGCTTTTACCAAAATAATACATTAGGCCCATCAGAGTCTCCATTCACCCCCCATGAATATTGAATATGCTGATGGATGCAACGCAGACCTTGTCACTTCCTGGAAAACATATTACAAGGAATTAGCCATCACTCACGAGTCAGCACCTTTTTTATTAACATCTCCAGCTAGTCAAACAACCTCTAACAAATGTTATGGATTCCAAAAGTCATTATGAATAATGACAAGGATTCCAGAAGATTCCCTCTATCTCCCTGTCCTTTGGGATGTGAGGCTAAGCTGATTAATGGAAAATCAGTTTAACTTCAATATGACAAGGGAATGGCAGGTCATTTAGATGTGAAAATGGCTCCGAGGATTTCTCCACAAGTGCCACCCAACTGAGATAATGCTGTTTGCGATAATAGCTGACAGGATGCCTTTTTCCGGGATCGGTGATCTTTGGATTGGATGTTTCGATGCCAAGATCAAGAGCGCAGGCCTGTCAAATGGACTACTCCACCGTTTTTGTTAAATGCTATTCTTGCAATCATAGAGATTGCACCGCACTGTTTTTCTTTGAATAAGTGCTAAGAAATCACGGCTAACATTTAAGTCAGGGCACTTTCGTCAGTAAATGTCTTCGCTGCACTCATCTTGACATTAATCTGCGTTTCAATCATGTCCGTGGCATGTGCTTGTGAGATTGAGCAGCCCAGTTTTCTGCTTTTCTTATAAAGGCTATTTATAACGTTGTCATGCGCTTCATGAGGGGCATTCATAGTCCAACCCACTGTTAAGACTTACAGAGCACAATGCAACCTCCCCTGGGTTTGAAAGCGTATATAAATCAGAGGAGAAAAAAAAAAGGTCAAGGCAGTCTTGTGCTTCTTTTTATTGATGGCTTTAAGTTTGCTCTTTGGATTCGACGGGGCATTTATCAGTTACCAATTACAGCTCCTCAGTGGCGAGAAACCGGATAACAATAATCTCAAACAAGCAAAGCCTGTGTGTACAAAACAAATGTGGAGTTCTTTCAATGAGTCCCCACAAAATGAAAATGGTGTTCATGAACTTATGGGGTTATTCGTCACTAATAATTCTAAATTTAATTTCATGGCTGTGTCTCAGCGGGAGTGTACTTTCTGTGAGAAAGTGGCATGATGGAGAGGTCGCAGAATGGTTTTATTCAAAATTCACAGGCTTTAAAATAGCTACTGAATGAGATGGATTTTTTGTCTAAATGTGGCATGAGTGCACATAGGGTAAGGCTTTAAAGTTTTTCGGGGTTTTTTCAAAACTTTTAAATGTTTCGTGAAGACGATTCTCACTGATTCAACTCATAATATTGTGTTTTACTCTATTTAACAGCTATAATATGGGACAAAATAATAATGAATAAGTGATCACATCAATAAGCAAATTTTGTTTTCAGCAACGGCGACAAATGCATTTAGGGATGGAGACAGCTCTCAAACCCACGCCTCATATTTGGGGCAGATTTATTGGATTGCGCCCGCTCTCCATTCGCCTCTCTGTGAAAATGAATTGTGAATCTCTGTGTGTTTTGCTTTTCCGCCCCCTCTCAATTTGGCTGCTGTCTGTCCATTTTCCACATAAATAAGATAAACAGTCTGCTCATAAACAAATGTCTTTGCTTCCTGAATTTGGGGGAGGGATCATTATAATGCTGTCAGGTAAAGTTAATCAAAGTAAAAAATAAATTCTAAATATACAACCATTAAGTTTCTTAACATAAAACATAAGCTCCTTTGGGATATGAAAGCTTTATCCCCCATTAAGAACGTTGCTGAAACAACAGAGTAAGGGGCGTGCGAATCCATGTGCAAGCTATATTCGAGGTCAAACAGGCAGGGTCAAATACTGGCAAAACAGAACAACGGAGACAAGGCAAAATCAAGGTTGAGAAGTCAGGCAGGAATCTAGGCAGGCAGCAAACAATCAAAATACAAGAAAACAGTCCAGGATCACAAATTGGAAAACAAACACGGGTAGAAATGCTCAGATATCTTATAGATGGAGAACAAGACCTTGAGGTGAGTGAGTGTTTGGCTGTGGCTTTTATGTGTGTGTGTAATCAGTATGTGGGTGTGGTGATGAGGTGCAGGTGTGATCAGTCAAGGAATGAGGCATGATGGGTGCTGCAGTTTGTGAGCCAGACACAGTTCTAGCCGGAGTGCCCTCTGGTGTAAACAACGAGGGACTCCAGCTGGATATGTGACAGTACAGTTGGTACACTGTACCAACTAGCAGCTGTGTAATGATATTGCTAATCTTGTAATTATAGTTTCATTTGAGATGCATCTTTTCTCTCTCGGTTTATTTCTGTATAAATAAACTGCAGCTGGAGTCATTGCTTCAAGAACCACTACGCACTACGTACTGTATGCAAGACATGGGTTTCGCTGTCACATTCCTTGTGTCAAGCCACTCTTGAACAACACACAGCATCAGAAGCGTCTCGTCTTGGCTAAAGACAAAAATGACTGGACTGCTGCTGAGTGGTCCAGAGTTGTTCTCTGATGAAAGTACATGTTGCTTTCCTTTGGAAATCAGGGTCCCAGAGTCTGGAGGAAGAGAGGAGAAGCACAGATTTCATGTTGCTTGAGGTCCAGTGTAAGGTCTCCACAGTCAGTGATGGTTTGGGGTGCCATGTCATCTGCTGGTGTTGGGGTTCACTGTGTTTTCTGAGGTCCAAAGTCAATACAGCTGTATACCAGGATGTTTTAGAGCACTTCATGCTTCCTGCTGCTGACCAACTTTATGGAAATGCAGATTTCATTTTCTAACAGGACCTGGCACCTGCACACAGTGTCAAAGCTACCAGTACCTGGTTTAAGGACCATAGTATCCCTGTTCTTAATTGGGCAGCAAACTCACCTGACCTTAACCCCACAGAAAATCTATGGGGTTATATCTATATACATTCATACATACTGTACAGTACATACATATATACATAAACTGTAAAAAAAAATTGCAATGGTTTTAGTGGTAAAAAACTGTTAAATAGTTATCAGTTAAATTCCTGTAAATTAATAATAGTTTATAGTTAAATTCCTGTAAGTTTTACAGGCAAAAACAGAAAACTGACATTTCCAGAATTCCCCGCATTGCACTTCAATATTTGTTTGTATTTGTTTTGTCATTTTAAACTGTTTCTTCTTATTTTTTTTTTATCAGATATTTATTAGGGGTTGTATGTCACATGTAGTGTTGTTAAATTAATGTCTATTGCATATTTCAGTTTAATGAGTCTCAACATGATGGTGTTTAGTGCTTGTGTGAATGACACTGATCACATTCTATTCTGTTAATGTTTAAAGCTTGTGATGAGCTTTTCATCATGTGACGTTTTCATCACCACATGCATTTGGTGCTTATCAGTGTATTTTAAATGTACAAAACAGATTTCAGTACTTTAATAGGTTGGTATATAACATTATACCAGTTCATGAAATTATAGACTTTAACTGTAAATGTAACTTAAAACCGTAAAACCTAAGGCACTGTTACTGTATTTTTTTACAGTCGAATTCTGGCAACCACAGCTGCTGGTTTTTTAGTGTGTATATATTTATGTTGTTAGCATTAATATTAAATGTTTCATGAAATGTTCAAGTTTCATGTACTTTCATAAAATATAAAATTACAAAACTTTATTCTGAATTGCTTCACACTATATATATATATATATTCTGGACAATGTATTTTTTAAACCCCTCTCTGTATGATACAACACTGTCTTTTCTATCTGTAACAGTAAATAATAATGTATAATAAAGTGGCTGGTCTTCTAGATATTAGCTCTTTCTGTTTGTGATTTGCTTCAGCCATGATCATGAAATTATGGTGAAATTGGATGTGGTCACCGAGGGACAAGCAGACTGAGAAATCGGAATTAGGCCTCATTTGTAAGCAATTTAAATTCTTTTTGGCCCATCTTTGAAATGGCTAGTTTTCGGACTCCGTAAGAGGATTAAAAGCAAATAAATTTGTGTCAAACTGGGAGCTCGGCTGATGTCCATTCACTTGCATGTCAGATTTAAGTCTAGGGCTCTGGACTCCTGTCGGCATTGGGCGCAGGCTTAGCGTGGGATTTAAAACTCTTTCGCTGCAACTTACCACTGTCCTAATACAGAATCACTTTTAATCTGACATTATGTGAGAACTGTGGAGGAAAACACATCCATATTGGCTGTTCAGAACTGGAAAGCACTTCAGCGCAGACATACTTGACTAATGCATCTTTTCTGTATATGCTTTTAATAACATTTACTGTAGCATTATCAAAATATCTTTTTCATGTTTCATTTAACAGAACCATGGCATTAGTTTCTATCAGACATCTATCTTGCAAAATTCCACCTCATCTTCCTTATTACATATCAGACTTACATAACACAAATGTGATTACAACTTTGATGAAAACTAGAAACCTCAGAGTGGCCTCAATGGGCCACAGGTACCAGAGGGTCCTCTTTTTAAAAAGGTCAAAGTACTGAATGATTTTCTGACATACATGAAACGTGCCATAAAGAGATGTACTTGGTTCCATTCACAAGGATCAATGAATTCACCAACTTAGCACATTTACAAGGTTTTTATATTCTACTGAATATTTTTTAAAGATGCATTTTAACTATCGACCCTTTTCAGGAGGCATTGTTAAAAGGAAACCCTTCTACAAATGCTCAGCTGCGAGGAGTGTGAGAGTATGTGCTGCATTTGAAATGCTGACGTGCCTCACTGTCTTTTATCACACTACTGCACATTACTAACTGTGGGCAAACAGAGAAAGGGTTGGGAATAACAAACAAAGTGTCTGTGCTCTTCATACATTTCGGAAATGCTGGGGGTTGTGCGTTAGTGACAGAACCAGCAAACATGAAAGAGAGGAAATTAAGACACATCAGGCAAGTTTGGTAAGAATTAGCAGATCAAAGGAGAAAGGCAGGTGAAGTTTTTAGACTCATTTTTACTCTGCGTGTGGATTCAACAATGTAAATAAGAACTGATACTGGAGTGTGGTGGAAAACAGTTTAAATACTGTGACTTACTGAATCAGGTGTTAAAGGAATCATCTAAAAATGACAACGTCATTATTTAGGCTTTCAAGTTTTAAATAAAGGACAAAAAGCATCATAAAAGTATCATAAAGGTGGCTCATACTTGCATGCATAATATTCTAAGTCTTCTGAAGCCACACTGTCAGAAGAAGAAGGAAAAAGTACAAAAGCAAGCCTACCTTATATATATATATACTGTATATGCTATTTTTTACCCCAGAAGGTGCATATTAGCACCTCAAGTATACATATTAATATCTCAAAGAGCTCATGAGAGAAGAACCAATCATTGTTTTGAATTGAATTCATCTACTGATGCAGCACAAAATTGGTATGATTTATTGAAAAGGTACACAGGTTTGAAACACTGTGAAGGTGAATACATTTTTGGGTGAAATATCCCTTTAATCTCTTTAAAACAAATAAGTAAATGGTGAATGTGCTTTTTTAAAACAGAAAATCCAGTATTTCATACTCATTTTAGAGTCTGTAGGCTCTCAGATCATTAGTATTTCAGAGTTTTGTTGTTTGAATACATCATTTCAAATCGACGCAGAGATCAATACATAACCTGCACTTCATCTAAACCTCTTTTTTACCCGACGTCGTAGGCTATCTGTCAAAGCAAACACAGCTTAACATTCCCAATTTTCTCTTTGCTGTTACAGATCTCCACGTGAGCATGAAAAACAAATGCCATCCAGCGTTTTCACTGACCCATGATGAGTTGCGTGGGACAAACAATATCAGCAATATACACCAAACACAGCCAGACAGAATGTCTGAAGAGAGAATTTCCATATTTTAAATTCTGGATGTATTCCATAGTGTCTCAGCAATCATATCTGCATCAAAAAATGACTCCTTTTTGCTCAGCATAAGCACATTTCTGCCAGCTTGCAGCAATGCGGTGATTGTGCCAGTCTGTCTTGGATAAAATGTTATTTGAACCAACACATTCTCTCATCTATACTGTCAGCTTAAGAAGCTTATAATTGACCACACACATTTATTGACAAAGCCCGGTGGATTTGGAATAGTTTAAGTTATGCGGTTGGTGTAATTGGGTGCTTAAAAAGTTAATAACTTATGAATTAAAGCACTTGTCAGCTTTTCAGTGTTGTGTACATAATCTGTGACCGGGGCCTAGTGAGCATGAATGTTAATGACAACTATGGGGACTTAATTAAATGATTTTCATCCTTTAGAGTGGCTTGAGTTTTAGCGGGAATGAGGTCCAACAACATTTCCAAGTTAACTTGGGAATAATTAAAATTATGCATTTAAATAAAAATAAAAGCAGATTCGGTAAAGATGCCCAATGGTTTCTTATGCCTAAGTGTGCTTAAAATGATTATTATGTTTTTATTTTATTTTTATGTGAACACTTTTTTGGTAATGCATATTGCCAGTATAGGCAAAATTGTGGAACAAGTGGGAATAATTGTATATCCTCAGGCCAAAATGACATCTCCAATTCTCACTTATTGGTCCTACAGTAAATGTATTAGCAGTAGAAAATGTCAAACTCAGTTTGAGATCAATATTTGTTTTGCCTAACTTTTACCTCTTAGCATTAGAAAACATGTTATCTGTCTCTAGACACACACAGATATAGAGAGAGATGTTTTATCTTTAAATGATACAGAGATATGACAGCATGTTCATCATTTTTAATTTTAACCATGCCAATCTGGCACTTATTGGTTTGGTTCAGGCAAATAGCTTTTGAAATAAATAAATTATAGAGGCTTTATATTGCATTTGGCATCAATCAAAGCTAAACAGACATTGGTTGGCAGGAACCGAGCACATCTGAAACCATTATTTCCCATTCTCTCTTGTGGCCACCCAAAAACTACAAAGGGAAGCTCTGCATCCCGACAGGGTGCTGAATAGATTATTCTCTCTCTTGGCACATCGTGAACCTTTCGCTGCTACCCTAGTAAACAAGCCTACAACGGCGATTGTCTTTCGCTATTAATGACATAACAAGTAATAATGATGGTAATGATGTCTATTCACTGGAGCCAAGATGGCTCGGAGCATTTGTAAATCAGAAGCGGACCTCCCTGAGCTTCACATGGGCCGGGTAGGAAGCGTGGCTGCTGAGACCATGATAAGCCCCCCACCATGGCACCATTCTGGACAGTAAAATCCCTTTGCCCTGGGTATTGCCAGTCTGTGATAAGATAGTATGAAGCATCGAAAAACAGCCCAGGTATTAACCTGCCCATCTGTTTCTCAAAAGAATGCTGAGAAGCCCCAGTAGGGCAGCGGTGATGGGCTGAATTGAAGGCCAAGCTCATTTTCTGGGCCGCATGATAACTGGCCATATAGATAGAGGCAGGAAGATGGGCCCATGCCGAGGACTGGAGGATCTTGTGAAGAAGAGCTCACAATGTGGGCACAGCAGTCAAGCATGACCTACAACCAAACAGTGTAAAACAGCGCTAGTCCCTAGACCTAGTGTGTATAATAGAGAAACGCTTCATTTAACACAAGCGACCTGAAATATGCCCTCAAAAGCCATGAGTTATAATTCAAGGTGTCATCTTAAATGTTTGATCCAAGGTTTAACAATGAACATTACTCCGAGAACAAATAAACTAAATTCCAAATGAAAGATCACAAGCGGCAGTGTTCAATGACCACAGCCTGGAAATGGAAAACAAGAGCAGACCTTTGATAACTGGAGTGCTCTTAATGAGATGTCTGGATCGGTGTTGTGCACGTGTGTGTGTGTGTGTGTTTATCAAGGGTTGTGCGTGTTTAATCATGCATGAAGAAATTCACTGTTCATTGTTATTTTGCTTGACACTCACCGATTATATCTCCAAGTAGATGAGAGATAAAAGCGGGAAGGAAAGAAACACATTAAATACATGACTCAGAGAGATGCAAATAGAAAAGAGTAGATAGTCAGCGTGTTAGATTGGCCATGGAGACACGGATACACCAGGGGCCTCTCTTGCATAACAAAATGTGCAGTCCTTACAGGATCATAGCTATATTGGGCCTTGCGAAATAAGCATAAATATGATGGATCACTTAATCATGCTTAATCTGAGCAAATATTAGCTTTTTAACTTCTTATGTCCTTTCAATCTTTTTCTAGCCTACTATGAAATCTGATTATAAAAAGGTTTTATGTTTACAATTATGATAATTAAATAAATGGTATGGTTAAACTGTAGTAAAAAAGTAATGTATTTATATTACATTTATTTCAAATCTATAAACATATTTACTGACATATCGCTGCAATAAAATTCATAATTAATGTTTAAAAAAATATTTTTTTTCCGTTGTTGTTTTTTTATTCACAGTTTCACAGTTATGGCATCATTTCCAAAACATCAAACAACTTTGCCCCACAGATGTAACGTGTATTTGGTAACCAAGGAGACAATAGTGTAAGTGAAAAACATTGAGATGAAATATCAAACAATAAAACAAATAGTTATTTTGAACATAAGTGCTTTTGTGTGTGTGTCATTTTCAATAAAGCTATATTTTCTTTAATTATATATAAAAATATGTGAAAATATTCTCTAATTGTGTGTATTTAGTATACTATAGATACAATGCTTATCGAGGAGTTGGCGGTTTTACTCTGATATTGTGTTTGTGTAAATTTGATTGATTTTTAATCAAAATACACGCCGCTTTGACATCTGCTGCAATGCACTGTGGCAGACATAGACGGAAGACTATATACAGACAGAACAAAAAGATATTACAGAATGTGATGCATATGTGATGTATATGAACTGCTGAATATGGTTTGTGTTATGAACATTATGGTCACATTGCCTTAAAATATTGTAAAAGATATAGGGAGATGCAAAAAACAAAAGCATGAAAATAAATAGAAATAGTTGTAGAACCAGCTGCAGTGATATCGTCTATAAATATTTGATATTAACAAGCATTTTACGTTCCAGAATACTGGCATGTTGATAATGCTATGAACTCTTATGTATATTGCATTTTTGTATATGCTGCAGTATATTCCCTCTTTGTCACATTCTCATTTTTTCTCATAATTGGCTAGAGAGAAGTGCAAACACCATATAATGTATTCTACATTTATCCATGACAGCAATAAAAAAAAAGACATCACAGGAAAGTATGAGCTCTGTAGACTTTCCACACACACTACAGTTTGAAAGTCCCAAATTACAAGTGAACTCCTACTTTGGATTGACAGCCGGCCAGAAGTAACTTCTGTTTAATTAAACTACAGTACAAGATTCGCCAAGCAGCCAGACAGTTACAGAATCCGCCCAAGTCATTGGGACAGTCTCCATGCAGATTAGAGGGCGCCTCAGTTACTGGCGTGTTTTCAGGGTGACCATTTAGAGTCCTTAGCGGACACACATCTGACAGCCAAGGGCAACATCTCATTGAACAAACAGTAATGAAAGGGAAAAGTGTCCTCCCCTGAAGCAGCAGACTCCCCAGCCATTACTGTCAGGGGCTGGTGATTGTTCTCTCTTAGTAATACGGTGAACGAGTCAGAAACTCAATACACTATCTACATTCTTATTAGATGTGTTACTTTTCTAGGTGGCTGGAGCTAGGCTGTCGACGACGACAGGGTGTCTCAAAGTGAATTGAAAAACAAGACCAATGTTAGAGGCCCTAAAGAAATAGTTCACCTGAAAATATATATTTACTCACCCTCATACTTGTAACATTGTATATTGTTCTCATGAAGCACAAAAGGAATATAACAAAAACACACAAATAGCTTATAGTATATTTTAATGCTCAAGGTTTGCAGGCTCCTGGTATTACTATGCTTGTACCAGAAAACAAACATAACATAATAAACTAATACTGTACTTTTTTAAACGTCTGTGTTTAATGTTTTAAACCATCCAGACAATTAACAAGTAACAGTGCAAAACATTAGGCTGTGCACCTGCAAATCATCCATAATGGGTTTTACTGCCTCTAGTGCAACATCGTGTTCAGTTTAATCACAAAGCTTCCAAAAAGATGACTAAAGCTGCTTTAAAGAACTGTGCAAGCATGTAATATATTTTATAGGAGCCATATTTAATAACATGTCTTTGAAATGTTCTGGAGCAGCCCAGCGCTGTCTCACTCATCTAACACGCCTGACCTGTTGTGAGTCAGAAAAGGTAAAAGGAGTTAAATAAGATTTGAGTTGGAACTGCGTCACAATCAGCAGCGGCACCTCTTAAGGAAATAACAGCCAAATAACCTATAATAAGCAGCTGCTGTGATGTCTATTAATCAAAGAACAAATAAAAAAGGGTATAGCTTTATGAATTCATCTATATTTCATTTAGAATGTGTCTGATAAACAATTTCTGTACATCAAATTCTATATTTCTGCTGAAGTGCACAAGTAAACATGACATTTGGTTATGTGAAGATTGTTTTAAGTTCACTTCTATTAGTATTTTAAACTCTATACATATATTTATATTAGTGCTGTCAAATGATTAATCATGATTAATCACATCCAAAATAAAAGTCTTTATTTACATAATATAT
>JAUCMT010000013.1:17953827-17969898 GCA_032357475.1 Enteromius thamalakanensis
ATAATAATAATATTTTACCTAATATGTTAATATTAATATTAAACATTTTATAAATATCATCAATAGATTTTTCCCCCAAAAAAGTAACCAATTAGTTGTTCATTTTGAAGAGACCTCTCTCATTTTCTCTTGCATATTTAATATTGCTCTTTAATTAAGCAAAAACATTTTATCCGATTACTCGATTATTCAAATGACATTTTCTGTAGAATACTCGATTACTAAAATATTCGATAGCTGCAGCCCTAGAATAAAGATCAAAGATTATCTGTTAAATTTACAGATATGTTTAACCACTACAGAGACATCAGAGCCAGCTGTAAATGTAAGAAGACCTAGCTGAGTTGGGGCTGCTCTAATCAGGAAACATCCGAAATACTTTCAAAAATGCATTTTTTGACACAATAACCTTAATGTATTTTTTTTATTTTAACTATGCAAATAATGGTGGTTGAAATACAGTGTTACGAAACTCAACCAGTCAGCATGTTCTGTGCCCAAGTCCCGCCCCTAAAAGTTTCGGACCTTCAAAAAAGTACCACCTTGCAAGCAAGGACTTCTTGAGGGGTAAATTTTTACCAAGAACTTTATTTAGATCCTGGTTTCTGTAGTGGAAACACACTGTGTACCGCCCTAAAGTCCCTTAGTCCTGGGGAAAGTTCCGAAAGTGGAATTTGGTCTTAACTTAAATTTTAGGTAATATTCCAGTTAGTTATCACAGATGTTACGCTTCTTCCAGCAACATACAAAAGTTGCATCTCTGAAAGAATCTCTGTTTTTGAGCAAATCATGAGTGAATAATTCAGCGGCATGCTCATAAACAAATAAATCAGTGTTTCTGTATGAATCTTTGATTTATTCATAAAGACTTTTTTGGTCCTGAATGACTATAAATCGACTGAACAAATGTGTGCATCACTAATACATATGTGACCAGGGATTTAGATTTACCACCAGGAACTATATACTGTATTTACCATCGGATGGTCTTAAATATCACCCATTATCGAGAGTGCGCATCTCTCTTGCACTGATCCCTGAATCATCTAGAATGTCTCTTGAAAAACAATGCATGTGCATTTTCTAAGCATAATGCACACAACGCCACCCACTGGCGACTCATGGAAAATACAGGTATTCACTGCATTTTACTTAAATTTACAGAGAAAAAAAAGAAAACAAGTTTAACCATAAAAAGAGAGAAACTCGGTTACAAATATTTTTTTTGTTGCTATATTAACCGATTTTTAACAAAAAGGGTTGAGTGAATGATTCAATGACTCAGCCATAAATACTAGGTTTAGTTTTGAGTCAGTGAATCAGTTCTGAATGATATGCATGAATGAAGGTTGAGTCTTGGATTCTACTGTCTGATAATGACAACACTTTAGGAAATTCAGCAAAAATCGTTTGCTGAGTTTGCATAGCACATAGATAATCATGTATGTGCTTCTTGCTAAAGGTAGAGAGAGAGAGAGAAACTGTATTGGCCTTTTGTTTGCATTTCCCTTTTCTCACTGTCCTGGACCTCTCACCAGTATGCTGGGCACCTAAGGCATTATTTCTCAGTATAATGTCCAAATTTATTATTCATCAAGGCTTTCTGTCATAATCAATTCATTTCCAAGGGGCTACATTCACTGATGTGTTTTTAATCTCCCCCTCGAGGAACGCTGAACTTTGTCATATCCAATTATACACTGTGAGTCAGCCGTAGCTAGATGTAGTTTCCTTCGCCCTGTTACACACACGTGTTTACCTGTGCTGACCCTTTGAAATTCATGCTTTATGTATACACATGTTCTGCCGGAGACACTGAGGTAAAGTTTTCAGAAAAAAAGAACAATGAAATCATTACAATTCCAGACAGTGTACATGGCTTAAAACAGTATTTATATATGCATTCGTATATAAAACATGTAAAATATGTAAAACATACTGTACACATACTATATAAAGCAAGTCAGGAGAGATATGTTTTATATCAGAGCCGTCAGATGTATTTGTCAGTGTCCACTCAGTGACTGTCAGAGGCTCAGCTGAGCAGACAGGATTCTTCCTGTCAGATTGTAGCAGTAGAAAGCATTACATTTCTCATATGGCAGTGTGAATTGATCACCTCTAAACCACACAGAAGCCAGCAGGAAATCTGTGCCAGCAGAACACAGGAAAATTCTTTCCAATGGGAATTCCTGAATGTTTTCTCTTCTCGTTTTACATAAACATCCAAAAATTGCTAGTAGCTGATTGCATTATGAGCAGAATGCAGTGCATTAAAAGTTAATATATACCTTATAATAATCATGATCTGTTCATTTGCAGTAAATAAATCTGAATACACATGATTTTTACAGTGTAAAGCATATAGAGATATGGTCTTTAAGCTCTGACCAGAACAATTTTAACTTTTTTTTTAATTAAAAGATTTTATAAAATCACTGTAGATAACGTTCCAGTAAATGTAGCTTTTCTATCTTTTTTATTATTATTATTTTGTGATTTTTATGATTGAAGTGAGTTACAGCTGATTGTTTCATGATTCCAATACACTACTTTTTGATCTCTTGCCATTTGTAGAAGACCAAAGAAAGGTTACCACACTCTATATTCTCTCTTCATAGCCTTCTGTCCACTGTAGGTCAGTCTAAAGAACTTTTTGAATTCTGCAGCCTTGCAAGAAAATAAGAAATTTCAACCGGCACTATAATTATTCTCTGAAGTTACTGTATACATCATATGCAGCTTAAGAGGCAGAGACTTATTGAGCATAAAGGCTGTAAAGATATAGGCTCTTGTACATGCAGAAAGAAAAAGATTTTATAAAACCACTTGACCCAGTTTTCATAAAAGGTTGCACGCATCCAATGAGCAATAAAAACGATCACCATTTTCCTCTTAGCAGAAAGCCATGTTTTAACAAGGACAATACATTTTAACAATGACAAGCTCTTCCTAGCCTGCGAGGAGCACAACAGAGTTCTGAGAGGGCTTTTGGGCAACATGAATAATGTACTTCCAGCTACAGGCTTGCTGGATGTGACTACGTAAAACTCACAGAGAGCGTTGATAAAAAAGGCAGTGTTTTGACACTTCAGCTCCAGCAGATGACAAGTTCCCACCAGTGCCAGAAAGCTGGTGAAAAGGTGTCTAAGGAGAACAAGATCAGAGCAGATCCACTGAGTATCAAAGTCAGTCTAATCAACTGCTCCAATTATGCAGCTAATGAAATGTCAAACACTGAAATTCTTCGCCTTAAACATGTCATCAAAGTGACAATTAGGTCAGAAAATAAGTTTGATATGCCTGAGAGGCGGTTTGAGACAGTATTGCCTAATTAACTTTCAGTGATTGATTTGTGAAGGGAAGCTAGTCATGCTAAGAGCACTTCTGGGAATGAATGGGCCATTCGGCAGATCTGTCACTTCATAGTCAGCTGGCAAAAAAAAAAAATCTAAATTAAATCGAACAAAAAGGAGCTGTCCACCAAGGACATTATGATCTCAATGGAGAAGAATTTTCTATTTTGTGTTCTCTTTCTCTGTCCACAGTTTGAAGCGTGATGATTCAGCACTAAGGGATGTTGGCGGTGTTATTTTTCCTTTGATTTGGATTCTCAGTGGGAATTGCGAGTACACCCATCTGTTCCTCCACTTCGTCATTTTCCTATCCCTCCATCTTCCTGCCAACAGACCACTCTCTTCCCTTTTTTTTAGATATCCAAACAACCTAATAAACAGGGCTAACAACCCTCGGCCATGTGATTTAGGGTTAGCTCAGTTTGTAGAGAGATGTGTTATAAGTCAAGATATGATCATGTGATCATAGGTTTGAACCCAGAGAATGCATGTGCTCAAAACATATAAATCCTAATTGTGCACAGTTTTTGTAACGAGCAGGTCAAGGGTGGGTTAGTGTGGTCATTTGTACAAATTAAACCTAGTAAAGATGTTTTAATCACTGTAAAAACTCTACACACTGCATTTCGATCAACCAATCTTCAAAAAGAGGTGTTTGTTTTGGTATTGCAGCCTCTGTGTTGTCTTTCGAGACCAGGTTTTTTCCCCAGTGTGTTCAGAGGACAGACAGCAAGACGATCAAAAGGTGATGCATACAGTTTGAGATAAAAATAAAATTGAGCAAAAATCCTGCAACATCGCATAGAGCACCTTTAAGATATGAAGTCTTCTTTCTTTTGCATTACTGGATGAAAACAAAGCTGTGAGAAATGGACTTACAGTTTTAAAAACAGCATGCACTGTACAAAGTTCCTAGATCCCTTAGAACCTTTCTAAACATTTCCATGCATTTTTATAGACTATTTATTCCATATAGTCCTCTAACTGAACACAATATACTTCTGTCAACAGCCTTGTTTACATTTCTGTCAAAAATTAAATATGATGCTACCATGGCTCAGGTCTGTAGTAATTAATGATTGTATATTCATTCATATACATAGCTTATGTATTCAAAATTCCAATTTACCCCTGCAAGGACTGTGCACTAAAAAAAGGAGCTAGCGCCTCATAAACTAACCATACCAATCATAATGATCTAGATCATTTTCTGTTTACCCTTGGATGCTTCAATACGAGTAAAAAATGGACAGGGGATAATTAACAGACTCCTTGGCTCCTCTTGATGAGCTCTTTTCATTAAAAGCCTGAAACAAATGATCTGCCTTCCACATTAGCATACGGCGCAATTCACTTCCGTGACGGCAAACAAACCATTTGCCATTTAACAGTCCAAAAGAGCAATGCGACTGTTGTGTGCTCACTCAATATGTGTGGCTGAATTAATTAAACAAATCAATTAAACAGCAAAAGGTGATGCCGCTTATTAATGACATCTTCCCACAGTCCTGTGCATTTCCCTGTTTCTGTTGTGCATTCATCTGATAATGACAGAGCTGCACTGATACCCTCAATAGGATTCGGCTCGTTATTTGTGTGCTTGTGTTGTGAATGCACTGTAATAGGAATGTCTTGTAATGACCTTTCCAAGGCAGGAATTCCATTTTATATTTCCAATTAGTACTGTTGTGACTCATTTGTACTCTGTGATCAGGTACAACCATGCAACAGAAAGAAAAACACAAAAACGGAAAGTGCTTTCAACCTTTTTGTAATACACTTTTAACAAACACAAATTCAATGTATCCGCAAATGGTGAATTGGAACTGCCCAGCACATCACACATAGATGGTCTGCTTTTTTTTCTCTTTTTCTTCTACTTTTTTTTTCTGAAAGATGTTTGGTCAGCTAAACAGCTGACAGTTGTACAGTACTGAACACACTGTACTTTTGTCCTTCACTGACTCGTTTTTTATTTCCATTAAAAATGTAATATAGTGCCAACCCTACAAGTCTACGGCTATCAGTCTGAAAGAGCATTTATCTGTAAAAATAGCCTTGTACTACCACACCTTGAATCCTGATTTAATAAAACAAAAAAATGAGGTTTTATCTACCTCTCATGGCATAAATGTACCTGCGTGCACTTTTTAGCGAGACATGAAATACGTACCAATAAATACATATTAATGCAGTTTCCAAAAGAAATACTAGAAGCAGTAAAACTCTGACACCTTTTATTCCTTTTCACACAAATGTATAGAATTTTGATTAATAAAGCCTAATTTATCAAACAATTAGTTGAAGAATATCATGTTATCACTTTAACACAATATTAATGAGCTGGGATTTTTGAAAACTGATGCTTTTGAATGCTAGCATCACACATATCCAATACATACCTATATCAACGTAATAAATGCTCCAGGGTTCACGTATTGGACCTGTGCTTTAGCATCATTTAGTGGAAATTTTTTTTTTAAATTGTGGCAAAACACACATACTGTAAAAACAGTGCTGCACAAAAAGTGCACAGAAGTACATATTTTTTTGAGGTTTTATGTAGTGGTTTAAAGGAGACCTATTATGCCCCTTTTTGCAACACATCAAAAGTATTGGTACACCCCCTTCTAATGAACAGGTTTGACTACTTTAGTAATTCCGTAAGTACAGATCATAATGATTGCATAATGATATTCTTTAAAATTGTGTGCCTCCAATTTTCTAGCAACCGTTCAGAGGACCCTTTTCTATTCTCACATGACAATGCCTCGTATAAGGCAAGGTTAAAAAATGAATGATTCAGTCAGCGTGGAAGAACTTGACTCCTCTGGAATGACTTTACAGTAAATGCAGACCTTGTGCCAAAAACTCATCACCAAACACCAATGACAGTCAGTTGTACTGTATCTGTAATCATTAACAGCTGGAGAAAAAAATCATATCTTTATATTAGATATATTTGGAAGCAGTATAATATACAGTAAAAAAATAAATAAAATCACTGCTCACTTCTTGTCTCCTCTGAGGCTGGGACTAAATAGTGATCAGTGCCAAAAACAATGACTACCTTGCTTTTAAACTTAGAGCTGGTACACTGTTGTCACTTGCAAAAACATAATGGCGACACCGTGGGTGGAAACTTGAAGATAAGGGGCAGTAATTGCCCTTTCTATATCATTGGGGAAACGAAAATCAGAGCACCTTGCAGAGAAAGGCTTGCCCAAAAATATATAAATAAATAATGGGTTGTTCTTTTTTTACTTTTCCTGGTTGGTAGATGCACCAGGGACCTGATTATAGCATTTAACCATTTGATTATAGCACTTTATGATGTCACCTTTAATGAATTTTGCTTAGGTTCCCAGACTTTAGACAAGACATCAAGGTTTGTCTGGTTAGTATGGTCCCATTAGCTTCTGCTGGGGCGGCAAACACCTTTTCACTACCTTTTAAATAATTTTATTAATAATCCATACTATGCAAAGTTAAATTATTATTAAATTAGAATAATAATTTTTTGCATAGCATTGCTCTTCTAATCTACCAAAACAGATTTATGTTCCTTTTCTTTTTTGGTTGCAACCCAAACCCCCAATTTGAAGTAATCTTTTAATACATCACTTTCCAAATGCATACATGTATATTTCAGACTATATGCTATCTGCAGTTTCATAACAAAGGCTTTGCACAGTAATAATTACCTGCTCTTTAATCAAATGTGATCAATTTAGTTGATCGATTTTGACGTTGAACTGGGGGCAACCATTATATGAGATAGTGGTCCTTTTCTTTTCCTGTCAGAAAGGCATTATATTGTTTTCCAAAATATAGATAATACGGATAGTTCATAATTCACAATGTCATATACCCGATTACGAAAATAATGATAAACTTGCCAGGTTTTAAAAAGCACCAAGGATCATACAGCCAAGAAATGAGAAACGTTAATATATAATTTTACATAATAGTATCATTTATATTATAAATTACTAGAATTTCCCCCAGAATGTCATAGATACGTATATGAAAATATATAATTCAAGTTAAGACATTTCCATCTGTATTAATGTACATTAAGATTTATGAAACATTATGTAATGTATAATGTTTTTTTAATGTTGTTATTATTATGAAGCATAACCGCTAATGCCAACTCTTACTGGGCTCTGACAAAAGTTAAAAGGCATCACAGTGGAATTCATTTTCTCTAAAAATCGGAACCGCAAAGGCCTTTTTAATGACCGAAGCTAATGTGTCTTGCTTTCCTGTCAGCCCTTTCCTCTTAAAGCGGAATGGTCTGTCTGTCGTTCGACCATTTCCCCTCAAGTTTTCCACACTAATGAAGACATACACGTTTGTCAGTCAAAGGTCAAGGCCTGGGTGGTTGGCATGGTTCAGTTAGCTTTGCCCAATGTCACTATTACGGGAGCTAAAAGGATCTTTCTCCATTAGCGACTAAATCATTTCTGACTGAAGAATTTTGGGGATTTTTTTTTTTTATAAATTAGAAATATATCAGAAGCAACTGTCATTTCAATGAATGAAATTGCTAACCAATAGCTCTCTCCGGGTATTATATATCTCCTTGTCATCTGTTCAGGCAGTAATTAACTTTCATTGCCACCAGAGTGCTCACAATTACCTCTAGTTTATTTCATTAGACGTGGCTACATTTCACTTTGATACTATGGTACAGTTGATAAATCCAGTAAAATCTTATGTGAGATGTGATTTCTCCATTAATAAATGTCCCAGGTGACTGTACATATCAGGGTATTTAAGAGAGTCTCCTTCCTGGAGTGGCCGGTGATTAAATTGAATACAATGAGAAAGAGAGATAAACGTCCTGAAAGCAATTTATTCAGTGTTTTATAGATAGTGCATGCAAATGAGGCTATGATTGGCATAAAATGTAATGACAGGATGTTATACATCAGGATGTGGACATATGGTGTTTAATTTGAAGTCATGCGCTGTTGATTGTAGAACAGCCTTCATATAAGCTTTGGCATAAGAGCTGTCAAAATCTATGTAACTCCATACCTTGTTCAAAAAGTTTCAGTTAGAAAGTCAAGCTCTTTCATTTTCGACGGTTAGAGAATAAAACTCTTTGCAGCCTTCTGAAATACTTTTTCCAAGAAAAAAAAAAATGTTCCCTGCAAAAAGTTTACAAAGCAAAGTCTCGAAGCCAAAGCTTTGTGTGCTTTCCCTGCTCGAGATCTCGGCATCGATTTCTCTATTGTGTGGCTGCAAATTAATAATGCATGCTGTTTACACATGATCAATATAATGTCATAGTAGAGGGAGAGGTAAAAAGCTTTCACTTAAAGAGATTGATTGCTGTAGTTATTTGCTTGTTGCAAGCTAAAACAGTGTTGGAAGAATTAGCTTGTAAAAAGACAGCAGAACATTGGTTACACAAAGTAAGCGACAAGAATAAAAAAGCAATGGAGCACGATCCTTTATCAAACACGATAAAGTCTAGGATATGACACAGCTGCTGCAACACAGTGCTGTTATGAACTGCTTTAACCTCTTAGTGAACCGATTCTAGACAACAAAGACACAAAGTAGAGCTGAGCAAATATAGAAGCACCATCAAAAAATACTTTAGCAAGAAATGAAAGTTGTGTCAGCGGTTACTCAGCCTCGTGTTATTTCAGACCAATTTATGATATGACTGTAGTTTCAAAAAGGTACAAAGTCACAATAAAAGAGAAGCCATCTGACAGCTTTTAAGCTGTTTTCCCCTTATGATGTCCCACTTTAGTGTGCTGTTAGCAGTTGTGACCAGCTCAGTGAATCAGTAACTGAATTATGAATGAATCTTTCAGTCCGGTTTTGTGTATTAGTCAATAGTACTACTCTCAGAAATGTGCCAAAGGGTCAAATATCATGATTTTCCATAAATAATGACTTTCAGACTTTTACTCAAAGTCCCAACAAAATCATTTATACTGTTTTTTTAATACATAGTATTTTTTATGTGTGTGTGTGTGTGTTTGTGTGTGTATGCTTGCTACATTGTTAATACTACATTTAGAGGACCAAATGACCCCACAAGGATAGTAAAACATTACTAAAACAAGTATATCATTTTGTTTTTGTCATTGTCGGGACAGGCCCAAGACCTGCAGTTAAAAACATTATTAAAAACTTTAAATTACGTTTAACTGAATGTGTAGCAATGCAAACACGTTTTCTGTGCGGGGAAGTTAAGGGGATAGAAAATGTTTTTAGTCAGTATTAAAGTAATAGAAAAGTCCCCACAATTCACAGAGTAGGTAGGTGTAGGGTTAGGCACAGGGTTAATTTAGGGCAATAGAAAAAACACATTTTGTACAGTATACAAACCTTTATGTCTACGGAGAGTCTCTGTAAACCACAAAAAAACAATGTGTGTGTGTGTGTGTGTGTGACTGCACAATTCCATAGTGGTAACACAAATACACAATGGAGAACTTTACTTTCCATTAACTGTATTTCTTAACTTTCTTCTTTTCTCTACGGGTGGAAACTCGTACTGGTTTTCGGAAAAACATAAGGGTGGAATTGCATTTTTTAGCAAACTATCACGTCAGTGCAGTGCTACAGATAAATAAACAAATAAATAGACTCTCCTCCTTGACTCCATCCCTCCCTGCCTAGGGAAACATTTGCATGCTGTGCCTTTCTGGAACTAACAGCTGTCAGTTTGGCTTTCTCGCCTTCACTGTATCTCTCCTTCTCTCTGCCTCTGTCTCTCTCTCATTTTCTCTCTTTCATCTTCTCTAAGACTTCTTTTCATTTTTCTCTCACCACATACCAGATGACGCACAGTGCACCTGTGATCAGGGATTACGCACTTAACATTGAGTGTTACTTCTACCCTTAAATGCCGTATTGCACCATGCACTAGCATAATCCCTGAGGCTCTCCTCTCCAGAGGTGCAAATATTTATTCATGTGAGTCCACGACAAGCAAAAAGTAGGTTAAAGTATGTTTTCAGTTAAGTCCAGTGACAATTAAAGTGGTGCTCTTTTGGTCAAGCATGGTAAATATCTCCTGGATGAATGCACAAATTAATTTATTTTCATAAAGCACTGCTCGATACATGTTTTCCCAGCTTTGCAAAGCCCTAAAGAAGCTAAGGCAGCTGGGAAAGGGTAAAAAAAAAAAAAACTTAAATGTGAAAGAAAAACTATAAAACTACTAAATGCTTTTTCAATGCTTTGGGTGTGGAATGATCTAGGTTCATGACAATTGTATTCCATTTGCAGTTCAGCAGATTAAAATTCATCAAGAGACTCGTTTATATCAGAGTAGCCGCATATTTTTCTGAGATGTTATTGAAGCGAAACTCTCCAGCTAAAGCGAGGGCCCAACAGGTCTGTATTTGTCCTCAATTTATGCATGCATTTGCATTTTCACATTGACGAAAACACATTTGCACAGTATTGCCTCTTTCTATGACGTTTCCTTCCTCATTAAGCATTCACAACCCATAGAAACAGACACACTGCATTTTTTTTAAATATAATTTTATCTGGGATGTTAATATTGTCATGTTCAGAGTTATTACAACATCATTTTTAACCAGGGGTTGGCCCCTCGTACGAGCAACCCAAAGCAACGTGCCTAATTACATATAATTAAGCCCTAGCGTTTTGGAGAGCAATCGCATATTCCCTTTATTGCATAACAAATGGGACATTACCTCTTAACAAGGAAGGCTCATCTCTGCAAATCAGGTTAGAGAGATCCTTTCCAATTCACAGCCCTCTTGTTAAATGTGTCTGAAATGTCATTAGCACTCTTCAATCTCATCTGTGTTTGTTTTAGAACACCATATGATTATAGAAAATCCTCTGCTGCAATTCACTGCCGCTGCCATTTCACAGTGTGTGGCTGGATTTTCAAAGGGGATAATGTGTTATATTTAAAATGATTTGAAGCGAACCGAGACGTCCTCCATTTTTAAGTGAGCGGATAGATTGCAGTGTTCTTAGTGGATACCTGCTGGAGCATCTGGTATTCGTCTCTTCTGTATTAACAAATTAGATATTAAAAGATGTGAGTAGAGCCATAATTATTTGAATTGAAAATCATCGGGTAAACAAATGCAGCCAGAAATAAGGTCAGTGAATAAATTTGCTGAAGTTGGCAATAAACACAAATGAGGCAAGGAGACAAGTGTTCTCCCACTCAACATATTTTGGGTCATTAGGGAGTTGAGCTGAGAACATACAGTATATATGTAATTATATAACCACCATAACCTCTGCTCTTTTATATTTAGTCAAGCAGTAGCGCATTTGTTTTCCTCACATGGGTGTGACACACTTCCTACCTCATTAATTGTTTGTAATCTAAATAAAGCTATGAGTAAAGTTCACGCTTGCAAGTGATGTTCTGCACATTAGAGTTTTGTTTGAAAACTTTGGGGTTGGTAAGACTTTTTCATCTTACAGTATATGCTCATCAAGGCTTTATTTATTGAATCAGGAATACTGTGAAATATTATTACAATTAATATTATTAGAAATAACTTCACTAACTTTTTTATTTTATTTTATGTCATTTATGATTGAGACGGCAAAACTGCGTTTTTATTTATGTTTTGCTATGTTTCTGGGTTCATAACAGCGTCTTATAAATGTTATTTCCTTTTGCTCAAATAAATATAAACCTTTACACAATTGCATGATATAAACTTGCAATTGTCAACTTTGTTCAATTGTCCAAGTTCAGTTCTGAGCGGAAAAAAGACTTTTGCGAATTGCGAATTGTCCCACATTTCTGACTTGCAATTTTGACTTTATAATTCGCAATTGTGACTTTGTATCTCGCAATTCTGACCTTTAAACTCTTAATTGTGACTTTAAATCTCGCAATTCTGATAAAAAAAAGTCAGAATTGTGAATTGAGTTTCTGACTGAAGTAATTGTGCAGCACTGTTGGATTGTTGTTACAGTAGTGTCAGACCTTTGATGTGGAGCGTAACCGCTATGACCCAGAGGTGAGAATCAATACGATGTATAGATTTCACTCACTCACTCAGCAAGGGTGAAACGCATGTTTGTGTCGGTCAAGGCCAGTCATGCTTATCTGGATACCTTGTGTTGCCAATGCCTCATTAAAGATGAGACACAGTGCAAAGGTGTATTGAGTTTCCAGAGTACTACAAAACAAATTAAATTACTCGTCTATTAAGTCTATAAAAAGAAAAAAAAAAACCTTACATTTCCCAGGTGCCTGGTGTCTGATGTCAATTCATTTATTTGTTCATTTATGTGTATGTTGTAAGTTGCTATCATATCTTTAAGCGTAGAGTAAAGTTTAACACCATGTCAGATAGATGTTTCACCTATTATTCTTATATTATATACAGTAGTCAACATTCGAAGTGGATCAAAACCTTTTATCAAAGTTGTCCTAAGACAAGAATAGGTATTGTTTTTGATTTTAGGACAACTTTGATTAAATGTTTTGATCCGCTTCGAATATTGACTACTGTGTATATATATTTATCACAGGGTGATCAAATACTTATTAATCTCACTGTGTATACATATATATTATGAGAAAAGTGACAAATCAGTGCATAACATTGTTTTGGCATTTCAAAGCAAATTTTCTGCATGATAGGTAAAATGAGTTTAATATCAAAGCATATACTGATCTAAAAAAATATTTTTATGTTGGTGAGCTGCCAATGCATATTTATGTGGCTAAAGATTAGCATGAATTATTAAATGAAGCATTTCCCCTCAAGCTGTGGGGGAAAGTGTGCCAGATACCCAGTGGCTCAACAAATAGTAAAAACCTTACAATCCGAATTCAGGAAATACTTTTTGTTGAAAAACCTGAAGTGGCAGCCAAATTTCTTCAAAGAATCTCAGAGGCGCTGGCAAAGAAAATGCCACTTCTGAAAGATATATAAAAGTATGTACCAAAGTAGCTACCACAAACTGGGGACTGCATGCAGGGAGTACTTTCATATTTCTCTGCAGCCTGCAAATATTTTAATGTGTTCAGTCCAACAAAAATATCATTTATATCAATAATTAATTTAGTTTCTAAAAAAAACTAACTTTTTATAAAAAAATAAAAATAAAAAAATAAAACAAATCGCTTCACTACACAGTCTAAAGTATAAAGACATTTTTGTTGATTTATGAATGTAAACAATATGAATAATAAACATCAGGAAGAAACAGAGGTCAAATAATGCATACTAATTAAACAACTAATTTATGTTCTTTTTTTATTTGAAATATAAATATTTCCAACAATTTACCCCTTATCTTACATAGCTTACTGTTACAGTACAACTGACCCTGTTTTACATTCGCTGACATTCATACAAATATTTTTGATATTAATAAAAATATATTATAATAATAAAATATCATAAATATATTTTTTATATTAGTTGTCTTCCTTTCCCCTTACCTACAGGGCAACATAAGTAAATGCTAAGTAAAAACACAAATATTGTCAAAAATGTGCAAAAATAACTTATTTGCTCTTTATTTGAGCCGTAGCCTAGTTCTGGAGATCTATCAGAGGCCTGTTTCATCAGAATGAACTCTGATAACTCCACTGGCTGCTTTAACACTGCTTTAAATGGGAATGATGTCCTTAATGAAATGGCTGTCATGACATCATGAAAGCGTTCTTTAAAAGAAATGACAGCGCTTTAAACCAGGGAAGGGCATGTTTAACATGAGGGGCTGTTGTCTGATCAAAACCCTGTTGTGCTCTCTGTGAAAGGCATGACTTTAAAAGCACCCAGCAGGGCACTGCACAGCCAGACTGAAAATCTAGGGCTTGTTGTGATTTGGTCACAAGACAAAAAAACATGTTACTTTGACACTGAAGGCCCCCATTCGTCAACTGCTTAGCAATTACTACAGTATCATCTGCTTACTTTAAGATTTCCGACTAATGTCTTGTCAGTTGTGATTGATGGGCTTGAAAGTATCTACTTTGGAAGATATCCATAGAAACCTAGGGCTGTCACATCATCAGACAGATTTTCACATTTCCTCGATTTAGTTTCAAAACTGGGAAGAACATTTCCACTGAAAACCCAATTAGAAATCATGCTCTCTGACAGATTGATAGTGCATTTAGATGATCCAGAAATAGCGTTTGTTCTCCCTCTAAAGCTAAAATGTGAAATTCACACTGCTTTTTATCATCTTTTTTTTTTTCTTTTAAATTGAGGATTTAAGGTTTTATGTCCCATCTGTCACAGCACATTTGCTGGGCTGCATTACAAACAATATTACTCAGAGAGAACAGTGGACCTGATCCTGTATCTGAGAGGGGAGTCACGTTTCAGATAACCAACACAGGTGATTTTCTCAAATGATATAGATTATTCAAACCCCGTTTGTTTTCCCTATAAAGCAACTTCATAGCCCTGGTAGCACAGAATGGCTCATAGCTCTTTGATTTCAACACATCTGTTTATGTGACAAGAAAACAAGATGGTATCATGTTGTGTAATGAGGGTTATTGATGATCTAGGATGAAAATAAACAGAGTCTGTGCACTACTTTTAAGGTCCACCTGCTGTCAGGCAGTGGCACTGGCGCTTCTAGATCTTTTGCTGCTTAACCTCCCTCTGATATCAAAAGAAAAGCCACGCTGATTTAAATATTTAATCTAGCTCTTCTTACATTTCTTATTTTGAAACCTTAAAAAACTTAATTGTATCCAAACTGTCTACATTTTGTTCAGTGCACAGCTCAAATATAATATACGAGTCAACATGTCTAATTTGATTAGGGTAATGCAACTCTCATGATATCACGAAGCAAAAGCAATGTATTTTTGTTGGTAATTGTATCTCATATTGAAATATTAATTTCCGGCACCCAGTTCATTTACCCCTACAGACAATATGTTCCCTAAACATGCATAAAATTATCTCACTGGTTTATACACAGAAAAATATTGATAGGAGAATTGGGAATTGCTCCCCTAACTGTGTGCCAGCTCATATCCCTGGTGACAACTGCTTCCCCCTCAGGCAAACACTTTTGTTTTCTTGCCTAAGAAAACAACCGGCGGTACGAGAGCGCAAGAGCTTACTTATCACACTGGGATGTCCTCAGGATAGTGCTAGGAAATGTAAAGAAAACAAGCTGCAATTCTTTCAAGCATTCCTCATTTATGTCATTACCCACCTATTTCTCCTCTGGCTTGACTGCATTAAGTAAGGTATATAGTATGTGCATTTAGCTACTGTAAAATAAACTCTGAGAACAGCAAGAACAGGAAATAGATTGTGATAATGTACAGTACATTGTCCCATTTTTAAAAAAGCTATTTGCCAAGTAAATAAGAAAGGGCAAAACATGTTGAATTATCACTTTTTGTTAAACCTTGCAGAAGCTTAGATAGAACGACGCTATTGTGAGTGTGATATTTCTTTTATATTACGAAGCTAATTCTGAGTAATTGATGTCTTTGTTTGTTTTTTACTTTTTACTTTAGCCACCGAGAAATTAATTAATGGTTTACGATGGAGTAAATTATTAAACGAACCGCTAAAACAAATCTGCTTGATAAATGAGTCAGTGTTTTAGAGCAAATCAGCCGAGTGAATGATTCACTGACTAAAAAAAACATTGAATGCACTCAGAGGTGGACGAAGTACACAAATCAAGTACTTGAGTAAAAGTACAGATCCATAATATGAAATATTACTCCAGTAAA
>JAUCMT010000013.1:17969998-17985799 GCA_032357475.1 Enteromius thamalakanensis
ATCAGAGGAAATGATAGATGACTGACACTGATGTACAAGCACCAAACACTGATTGTAAGCCTAAACCTCACAAAAACGGTAAACTGTTTCTTTAAATCTGATCACAATTAATTTTAATGTTGTCCAAGGATCAACAACGATGTTGACCCAGGGACGTTTCACCTGGTAAAATCAGGTTAGCGAGTAGAAAGGTATGCATATTTGGATATTCAAAAGCTTTTAATTAATTAATGTTTTTTAAACAAATTATAGTAAATGATTTAACGAGTGGATTTTAGTGTTGTTTTGCATTAATTGGTTTGTGTAAATCAATAGATTCAGTGACTCAAATGTAGAAACAATTGGTTGTTTTGTTCCCCAGTTAATGTTGTTGAACAAATCATATGAATGAATGATTCAGGTTTTTGTTATTCATTCAGCACAGTCGCTTGCTGCACCTACTGGTGTATTATTGTTACCGTAGAAAGAATCATAAAAAGGCCCAGCACTAATGCACAGAAAGTGAACACTCTCTTTCATTAAAAGTGAACTATTCCATTAACCCCATATTGTCACCGCAAGACAAGAAGCTTTAGATTTCTCCTTTTAAACAGATCCAGTTCTCTTTTTCAGGAAGACCTTGAATAATTGCTTCTGAATGATTATGCTGTATTCTACATGTAAGCAGGCTTTTATGATGGGAGAAACAATCCAGGTGAAAAAAAGCTCTTCCATTAACATTCCCTCACAGGCGTCTTTGCTCGGGGTGCATCTGTCACAGAAGAGTTAGTTTAAAACAAATTGCATGGGAATGCCATGTATTTGTCAGATATAAGTGATGCAGTGTCTGATTCAGATCAGGCCACAGCACATCGTAGAACAACCTCTCAGGAGGAATACCAAGGGAAACAGTAAAGATTGCTTTGGCCCCTCGGTTATTGTTTTACAGGATGCGTTGTTTTTGTTGTTGTCCTGCAGAACCTGTTTAGACTTGTGTCAGATAAGACAATTATTACTCATCCACGGTTTGAATTCAAATGCCACTGGTTTTTGAAAGTGCAGGGAAAAACTGAAGGTCTTTAATGTTAACATTCGTAGCTTGGAAAGCACTGGCTAACAAAACAAGCATTTTATCTGCTGGAAGCAGGTCCACTTGAGGAAGCCGAAGGGTTCAGGTGAAGGTCTAAACATTTTGAGAAGTAAACTGCTCTGAAGGTAAAAAAAGAACAGGGGACAAAATGCTGAGTTTACGTTTTTTAAGGAAAGAGGATGTTTTTAAGAGGACTGGAGGGTGCAGAGTGGTACCTTTTTTTAAATGCAATATTTTTTGCATAACACGATTACATCTAATAGCAGACATGGCCAGTAGAAGAGTTTGTGTGCAGAACTGTGTGTATTTGCAGCTTGTTTCTGTTTGTGTTTGCAATGCTCTTCTGCGATAAAATAAACAAGGGTTTGATGATCAAAAAAACCCTTGGTATTTACTTGAATCCCATTGATCCAATGTATTTAGAATATCAAAACTTAGATGTAGCCTTTGGACTTTAGACAAGTGTGACTCTTTTAGGTGATCAGAGGGGATTGTGTGTGGGGGAGGGTCATTTTTTAGACTTATTTTACTCAGTCAGTTGCATTTGTACAATTTTACAATGGTTTAGCCTAATATAGTTGCCCAGCATATTAACACAGCACATTAATGTTTTAATTTTTCATTTTTAATGTCATTTACATGAATATTTACCAAGATGGACATTTTGATATTTTGTGTGCATGATTTAAGAAATGGTCTGTGCATGAAATGGAGCGCATGTAGGGGGCGTAGCCTTGATAACCCTGCAGTGTTCTGTGTGCATGAAAAATTTTCAGTCTAGACTAAAATTGCATTAAATCTAGTTGTTTTAACCAAGATTATGCTGCAAGAGTTTGTAGTCAGCTACATTTAAATTCCCAGTTCCTGCAATTTTGCTAATTTCCAGTTTATTCCCATAAATTCCTGTCAATTCCCATGAAAAGTTTCCAGTCTTAAAAATTCCCAGAATTTTGCAACCCTACCAACCATTGGGGCCAATGGTCAGTGAGTCCAACAGAGAAATAAACAAATGATAAACCTGCAATTTAGAAAATGCCATTCAAATGCAGCAACGTATTTTCTTTCACACTGCCAGTTAACAATTCATGCTAACATCTGTCATCATTCACTTTCACACATGTCTGATTTGCGTCATAATTTTCTTATACTTTGTACCCAAACATCTCAAATACTAAATGTCTTGGTCATAAGCCACAGTCCTTTTTAACACATCTTAATGTAAAAAGACAGATATGGACAACTGAGTAGTAGTCTTTTGCATTCTCAGTACGAATCATTACCTCTCACATTCTTCGTCAGCACTGCAACTGTGACTATCAAAAATAAAACAGAATAGTCATCTGCATGCAAATGATTCCTCAATCTTGAGAAGAAACGTATGGTTTGTTCGCAGCTGTATTGAATGATAGGTGAAAAACTTTTTCAGAGGACACCTTTAGTGCCACAATACGCACATGTATCTGCTTTTTGCGCTGTTTGTGTCAGCGAAAACGCTTGCACTGCAACCTGCCTCTCTTTGTCGACTCCAAGCGAAAATGTGGCTGGTATACGGGTCGTTCTAGAGCTAAACTCCATTTTAGAATGCAATTCAGCACTGCTGTACAATCACTGGCTTATGTTGGGTGAATAAAGTGTTCGCACCCATCCTGCACTACTGACTGACTCAGCATGTGGCACCATGTGATCTCAGTTTGTCTGTGCTGTGACTGTCCCACTGGAATATTTTACAAGGGTTCACAGGAAATGAGCAAACGACTTATGTAAATTGAAAAGCAACTGAAATAACCACTGCTGTGACTTGCTTTTTATGCAAAGATAAATGTGTTTGTAATGACATATGGCAAATGTCTAATATTGTGGGTCACGCTTGGCCATCTAAGCCAAACGGACAGGCTTAAAACTGACAAGGGCAATGCCAAGGTCATGCTCTGAGAATTGTTTTGCACAATTTATTAAGAAAACAAATCATTCTAAAGTGCCTTAGTTTTCTCAAAGTTGCTTAAAAATGCTGTAATGCTGAGATTTTTAGCACAGCAGTCACGCAACACTTAGTTAGTGCAAATAAGATTGACCTTAAAAGTAAATATGCAGAGTATCAGAAGCTTGTTTGATGTTTTTCTCCACAGCAAATAACATGCCTGGGTGATTTTCTTGTCTAACGAACAAAACTTCTCAGGGAAACAGCATGTAAGCGCAGCTGTTTCACAGAAACGCGGTCTCCAATCAATTTGATCACAAATCACATTGTGCTCAGCACAACTGCAAACACCCTTCATGCTGTAAACTACACCAACGTGGGTTTAAGTGGGCTCTCGGTCGTGTATCTGCCTAAGGCCAGCGTTCTGAAGCCAGCAGGGCTAAGATGAAGAGATTCAGCAGGAGCTTTGGTCTGTCCTCACAACCCAAAACCTCCATTCCACTCTCACAGCTGTGTTTACACCTCTCATGTAGCATCTGAATACACCCAAGAGTCCTTGGGTTAGAAGGACCTCTTTTTCCAGCAAAATAGTGTTGGTGTGGAACAAGAGAATATGTTAACTTTGGAACTTGCTAATTTCCTCTGCCATGACAGCTGAATTATGACATAACTGACCACAAACAAACAGCACAGTTTTATGCTCATAATACACTTTTAGGGCCATGTTTAAACGATCTAAACGGATGGTGCATGATGGGAAAACGGTCTGCACTCCCAGAGGATTAGGAAAAAGGATTGTAAAAGGATTGTCCCCATTCTCTTAATAAGTAATGGCTGTGTTGTTAGTCATAATGTGCAATAAACTATTCAGAGTCTCATCTCCCATTCACTTTGAGAGTTAGTTGCGCTAGCACCATGGTGGATTCGCTATTGGGTTTTGAAATGGTAATGTTACACAACACAACGTTTCACCCAATCTCATGTTCATTTTGACTACTTGTAAGAGTATTACTGCAACCTTTATATAATCAAAAAGTATTTAATCTTATCAAATTTATATAAGAAAGCTTTATGATTCTCTCTGAAAAAGCCAAGCTCCTGGGAGCATGCCGTGTGGGCGGAACTAAAGAGTAACGAGTAACGATCGTTCTTTGTCAGTCACATGTGTTTATTATGTGTGACGTCACCGAGTCATATTGGATAAACAAAAGCATGGTATCAAGATACTCTCAGCAATCATAAATTATATTATTTGTCATTGATGATTAGCAATTACCACTAATCCATACTACCTGACACAAAAAGTTAGGTACCGCCGGCATCGCTGCATCTAACCTCCTTGGATATATCTTGTTTACAGTATAAAAACACTTACATTTACATATGCACTTAAATGTTGTTTTTGTCTAACTTTAATTTGCACAATTTTAAGTAATTACGTCATTTTCTGTACTTTGTTTGACAAAAAAAAAAACACATTCATGAAAATGGCATAAATACAGTATTAATGCAACAGTGTGGTAAAATTAGCTTGAAAATGCATAACAGAAGATGTGACAAGCACGATAAATCATCAACGAACTGTTATTACAAAACCTTTATGGCACGGATTCTCGACTCAACTAGTAATTGTGAAGATCTTGGTCAGCCCGCTCAGATTTATTGTATTAAGGTTTGGAGCTTAACTCTGCAGTAAAAGCAAACGCAGAGCTGATAGCCTTGTGGGCAGTCAGTGCCGTTGCCCTTCGGGTGTCGTGAGTTCAAGTCCTGACCTTTCCAGATCACATCCCCCTCTATCCCGCTTCACTTCCTGTCAGTTCTAAGCTATCCTATCTAATAAAAGGCAAAATGGCAAAACATTAATCTTAAACAATAAATAAACAAATAATAAAAGCATACACAAGGGTAAACAAATATAAATTGAGATATGTTGGCAAATAAAATTTTGCGTATCACCGCTGCAACCCAGGCCATCTGAAGCCTGTTTTGGAAGAGTGAGACCTAAAATATTTTTCTTCGTGGTGAGTTTTTGTTCTTTCCTACTGTAACTGCCAACAGCCAGTGAAGCCACCGGAAATATTCGATCTGCGATCTTAGTACTGCTTACCGGCAGAGAGAACCATTGAGTGACAGGCAAAAAAACTGACCCAAATACACAATTTGAAGCGAATCAGTCACATGGGATGAATTTTTATATTATGTGGTAAATGAATTTTTACTTCAAATGTTATCTGCAAAATTGATGGTCTTTTGGGGCAGGATAAACACTATTTTTCAGTCTTTTAAGTGGGTGTGTTTAATGTCCCGATAGAGCAATATAATTTTTTGGTGTTATAAATTACTGTTTACATAAATTTTTTTATGTCTGATAAATTAATATTCAATTTAACAAACATTTAAATTATTATTTGCTTCAATGCTGTTAACAAAATCATAAATCACAAATAAAAGCAAAACTATAACGAAATTATATAAGCAATGAATAACAGTAGGCTACAAGGCGAATAAAGGTATATTTGTAAACAAAGCATGAAACTTTCTTCAGATTTAAGAGTGAGCACATCATATATATATATATATATATATATATATAAAATAAAATGACAGCCTATAAATATTAATATGAGAAATATTTAATCGTTTGTGCAACAAGTGAAGCATTTGAAGATTTCTAAAACAAAGTTGAGATCAATTTTGACTTCATATACAAACGTTAAAGGCTAATTGGGGTTGTCTTTATTTTTGTGCTAAAAATATTTTGTCAGTGGTAAATAACACACAGTGAGACAATATTTAAATAAAATAATAATAATGAGAACATTTATTTACAGCTAAAAGCTGTACTCACGCACAGCGTTGTCAAGGTAGCGTTTGGTCCATCGTTCCCTTCACCAAGGGAGTTCCAAACGCTTATATGAGACAGAAATGCCCTTAAAAGAACACACTTCATGGGCTCTGCCCTTCGGAGGGAGTAGGGCATAGGGATGCTTAGTCTGTTTGAAAATCGCCCAAGGATTTCCACCGTAATCTACGTCTTGAATACCAACGATTGAAATACAGACTGAAAGCGTCTCCGAAGAGCAAACGGACCTGCCAGAGTAAAAATGTAGGCTAATTTTGCTACAAGTAAATTATGACATTTTTATATTTATGTAGCCTACAGTGTTGTTTAAAAATGTAATCTTTAAATTTTTCATATTTGACATGATTGTCTGCTGCGCATTCCTGCGTGCAATAACAAAGTGATCACTTGCATTCTTTCAATAACAAAAAATGTTTCATTTAAAGGAAATGCCATCTTTCGCCACCACAGGTCGCATTTTCAAAACAAAAAAACAGAGGCGAAGTTCGATGACGCAATGACAGAGATGTTTTCACAAATCATGTTAACAGTTGAAAAGCTCATGTATATCTATTTAATCACCTAACCACCTGTACATGACTACTACTTACACAATAAATAATATATTTGCTTACCCCTTTATTAAAACAAGCGAGAGCGTAGTCTCTGTCCAGTCCAAGTTTTTCACGAAAGTCCCTCCATTTCGAAAACGCCACGCGGATATTTGTTCTCGTTTATTTGTGCCATTATCTTTTTGCCTTGGTTGTATACATATATGCTTTTATGGACAGTGTAATCATGATCCATGATATCGAAATGCACAATAAATAACTACCACTTATGCAGTTGTCCATGTGCGCAGGTGGATAGCGCGGATATTGCGTCATTGATAGGCCACAATGAACAGGTACGGTTCATCGTTTAAATCTAGCATTTCTTTGAATACTTTGAATTACAAATCCCACAGAAATTTTGTGGTAACGTAATCATGCAACTGCATGAAATATATAACACTGTGCAAGTGGTTTTTGGAAATGTTTAAGACCAGACTTGAGTTGGTCTATGGCAGTGTCTTTCAGTTCCACAAAATAGCGACAGTGCAACTGAATACACCTCAATTTTAAACCATAGAATGAAAGTGTAGTTTGTATAACAACTCAGGACACTGTGAATAATTCAAATTCAGAATGAACGGCATTAAAAATGTTCATACCACTGCTGAGCGCACTAAAGTGATCATTTTCAAATCAAAGATGTTCTGGCAACGGCAACAGTCAAGTTTGTCACCATCCCAATATGCACAAATTTATTCAGATCTGACCTTTTGGTACAGCCTCTGGGTTTTTCCAGTGTGGCATGTCATTTAATGCACCACATTTATCCACTATCTCTGTGTAAATCGTATGTAATCACAGGGATTTTTGCTTTTGTGAGGGTCAACAAGAGATGGGGAAAAAGGCACAGCCTTGCATAAATTTGTCAGCTTAGCAGCAGCCAAAAGCCCACAGGGTTTGCTATCCTATTTCATACATTTACTTAAGACTAATAAAGTGCACTGCTGTTTACAAGAATCACACACAGGTGTAGATTTTATTGTTTTTATTTTAGTAACAGTGAAGTGACAAACATGAGGCTACATTTTATTAGCATTAAAAAATCCTAAAATTCAGTGCATTTGGGACACAAATGGAAACATCAAGAGGTTACTTTATATGGATGGAAAATGCACAATTTGTATTATCTGGTTACATTTAATTCACTTTTACATATGAATTTCATATTCAAACAATGAATGACTCTTGTAGCTCTAGTTATTACATTCAGTGAATATTATGGCCTAAATGTTTTATGCTATAAAGCAAAAAACTATTTAGGTTTAACAGTTTTAATGAAAGTTTGCAGTACCAGGACAAATTATTTCGTACATTCATGGTATGAAAAATGCATGATGACAAAGTGGTGAGGGGTGAAAAAAACAACAACAATTTAACTACATTATTCAGCAGCTATTTCTGATAAATTTGAGTTTAATACAGTTTATTTGCTAAGGTGGTTTGCTGGTTTGTGCTGGTTCAACAGGGCTCCAAGCCACTGTTTAAACCGAGCGTTTTAGAGCTGTATTCATTAATGAGTTTATCATTTATTTACTTGTTCTTTTGTACCAAAAACAAACTCAAATCTATTCCCTTTTACACAATACAATGTGCATCTGGCACAATTCCTAATGGAAGACTGTGGAAGACAACAATGTCTTAAATGTAGATCAAACAAGGAAAAAGAATGAGGGTAACCAACTGTAGCCTGCAGATGGAACTGCAATATTACACAAAATACCAGCAGTGAATACCCTTCAACAAGATCAAATAAACATCAAAAGCTTCACAAGATCCCCAACTTTCCTGCAATTAGTGGTGCTTGTATCTTTCTACTACCAGCTGCTAATGAACTTGCTTGTTAAGTAACGGTGATTTAAGCAGACGTTTCAAATGACTGCCATATGGTGGAAATGTTTTCAGGTTGTGTACATACGAAAAAAAAAAAAAAAAAAAAGTCCACTAAAAGAATTTAATTAAGCTTCACCGCAAAAATTTAGTCCGTTAATTGTTTTGAAATCCTTCTTTAACACTCACAAAGCACTGACCTGCACAGGCTAGAGAATCATGTGTTAACATTATCAAGAGTCAAGGGGTTGAGGGACTGCACAAAGCATGAAAACCCCTTTCACTTTCCACTGATATGATTTCTTCAGATGAAGGGGAATAAAAAAAAAAAACCTTCAACAGCTCTGTGGTGTGGTAAATTTATGATTCACTAAAGGCTGGCCAAACTGAGGCCTCAAGGAAATGTTCTATGTGAATAGTTTAGAACCTGATTACTGTGATGTCTGAGACTAAATACATGGATTTAAATTCTCTACCAGTAAGGAAACACCTTCAGGATGTACAGGATGAGTGACTGAGAATATATTACTCTGAGCATATTAGTTATGGAATATTCTTATTGGAGGACCTGAATGTCTTGAGATCGTGAGGTCAGTTAATATAGAAGATTTTGTTTGGATTTTTTTTCTGGAAAAGTGAGCAGTCCAAGAGCCTCACATTTTGTACCACACATGCCCAGCGAAAGGGGAAAGATCACTTTGAAATGGAAACGCCATTTACTTATCCTCATGTCATTCCAAACCCATATTACTTTGTTTCTTTCAAATATCCTGGTCACCATTCTTCTGTATAATAAAATTGAAAACTAGAGCTTTCAGGCTGCAAAATGACAAAAAAACACCCTAAAAGTAGTGTGCCGATAGCTTTCTGTGAAGAAAACTCTCAATTTCTACTATTCACCGTTATAACCCTAGTGGTATCTGATTTGTACACAGCGTTCCACATTATTATGCAAGTTAAAATTCTGGTTATATTAGTTTTTTACAAGAACATTTTACCAGTCCCAAACCACATCAATCCTAATAACTTCTATTGATTTTGTATTTAATCATATATAAGTGATATGTAATTGTCCGGGAATGGTTGAAGGTCAAAAACAAATAATTAGGCAAGTTTTCTTATTCCAGATAAAATTAGCCTAGAAAGAGAATAAACTCCCAATTAAAATGCCCATTAGAAGGATGCAAAACTAATGCATAAATAGAATTAGCAAAATTAAAAAATGTCCACTGGGCAGTAAAATGCTCATTGGGTCAGCAGTCAAAAGCAAAAACAGATGGAGAAGAAAAGACAAGTTAACTGCAAAATAATTAAGAATTAATGTCACAAATTGGGTCTCCAGTGACATTATTTTCCAGAACTAACCCTTCCTGGAGTCTTCACAAGTTCAATGTGTCACGTTATCAGAGACTTAGCTTGAGTACAAAATCATAAAAAAATTGCCCTCACTTATTAAGAATAACAATTTGAAATATTTTGAAATCCATTAAGACTGATTTCTCATAGGCTTTATTGATGGATAATTTGTGAGTGACTCTTGAAGAAACATCACATCCTCTTGAACCACTGTTTGAAGAATAGATCTAGAATCTGGCAGTAGGTTTTCTGCAAGACAGACATTTCAGGATCAGAGAATGAGCTCCTCAAACTTACTGTTAGATTGTTGTTACTGACTGTGCTGACCCAATGATCATTTTACTGCACAGTGGCAATTTCTTAACATTGCTAATTCTATTAATGCATTAGTTTTGCATCCTTCTAATGGGTATTTAATATTTTTTTACTGTTAGTCTGAGTTTAATCTCTTTCTAGGCTAATTTTATCTGGAATAAGAAAACTTGCGTAATAATTTGGCACACCTGAATATAAGGAGTTTTTGACTTTCAGCCTTTCCGAACAATTACATATCAGTTATATATGATTAAATACAAAATCTATAGTTATTCAGATTGATGTGGTTTGGGACTGGTAAAATGTTCTTCTAAAAAAATGTAACCAGAATTTTAACTTGCATAATAATTAGGAACCCTGTGTCTTTTGAGTCAGATCTTTTCAATTTATCAAAACTGGTACAGATGACTCGATCATGAATCGGTTCTCACTGACTGAATGATCCAGATCAATCCTGAACTATTCGTCACACAAACTTGCTTGGAAAATGTTGTATGGCCAGTTTTATGATGCTTTTGTATCCTTTTTGAAGCTCTGACTGCACTGAAAAAAAATGACCGGTGCATTCATTCAAAAGAAAGTCATTCAGGTGTGGAATGACATATGGGTAAGTTCATTGCCAAAATGTTCATTTCACTATTGCTTAAACACAATTTCAGCTCAAACCGTGAGAGGTAGCTGCCAGATCATAAGAGTGGTTTCTGCGGTTGTCGCCACCGAACCCTCCCTCAGTCGGCGGAAGCCCTTCCCGCCCGAGATGACTGCTACTGAGGTAACCCTGTCTCTCCTCATCCCGTCCTTCTCGCAGGGTCGACCCTTGACCCACATATCTGGATCATCGCTGAGTTCGTATATAGAGCCGTCTTCCATGCTGTGTTCCAAAGATTCTAAAGACGAGTCTGAGGCTTCGTCCCCTCTAGCGGTCAATGGTCTCCCGGGCAAACCTGAGGTTGAACGGAGGCGGTACTGTAGCAACACCCCACCGCGTCCTTTCCCTTTGCCATCCATTTGGGTGGAAATACTGGTCTGCTGGAGAGATTCCTGAGAGGACGAGTCACTGCGGTCCTCCACTCCACAAGCCGAGTCATGCCCTTCCACCATAGAATCCCGCTTCAGCAGATCGGGAGACAAAGTGCTGGAAAGGGCAACTAAGAAATCCACAGGCCCGCAGTGTGCATTAAGAGATGTCATCCCCTTACCTGTTCCACATTGAAACAGAGCTCAAATTACTTTAATCAGTAAAAAGCAGCAATGCCAGCGGGTCAGAGAAACCTTAAAAAAAGTCATTTCTATTATTAAACATACTACTTACTAAAATGACTTTGAATTAAAGAAATAGCTCAGAAAATTGGTCATTATTTGGTCATCATCCTCAGCTGTTCCTATTTTTTTTTCTCTTGCCTTTTTCTCTGACAAGCTTCTAGTCAGAGTGGAAACACCATAAAAAATAGTTCATATGACTTTAAAATTATGCTACTATACAAAAGTTAAGGGTCATTTTGATTAAACAAATGCAATCTTAGAGATCAAATATAACACTGACGTGTGTCATGTTAGCAAATATGTGGTCACATGGTGCTTTATGATATTTTGTACTTTCAGGATCTCAGCAAAGAAGCTTTGTAAACATTTTTCAAGATAATTAATCTGTGTCTGTCAAAAAACAAGTTTAATTTAAGAGTAAACTATACTTTTAATCATTATGTAACCGTCTCTTGGAATTATGATGTAATTGTCCTATCGTTGTAAAAGAGACTTTCCAAAAGGACTAAAGGCACTTGTGTATCCTAAAGAGCCACCATCTGTGTACCTGTAATTTTGGGGATGCCCTCCAGCTTGGGCACAGGCAGGGTGATGATAATGCCCTGGGCAGTTCCCACCCACAGCAGCCCCTGGCAAATCAGCAGGCTGGTAACTCTCATGCTCTTCTGACCTTCAAAAGAAAAATGAAATTGTCACCAACACTGAAAAACTTATCTGTGCAGTATGACAGCATTTTTACAAACACTGAAAAACCCCATTCCCGCATGCATATCAACAATTATTGTATCCATGGAGACTCAAATTAAAACCCAGCACACTGCTGATTGCCCCCTCACAGTTGTGCTTCTCTCATCAGCTTTATTTAACTGGTCAATTATAGCGGTGTGTAGGTATGACAACATTTAAATAGCTGTTTAAACAAAAAGCAACATGGGACATTTAAACGACTTTATTCACATTGCCCAAATCCCTGACCCTGAGTCTTTAGAGATCAGAAATCCACCACAGCATAATTAAATCAAAAAATGAACAATGCAGCAGAGACTTCAGCAGGCATGGATGGTGGTCACATGCTCGTATTATAAAGCTTGCTTTGCATGAGTGATCTGCAATTGGCTAATTGATTCGTTTTTCACAGCGTGCTGTCTTTAGGTTGCTATAGTACTTGGGCAGTCTATTTCTAATGTGTAAATGAAGCATTTTCAGTATGGTAGTTAGCCACCAGGAAATCACTGAAGGTCATGAAAAAACATGAGCAACCGCAGTGCATTAGGCAGAATTCCTTCTTAGAAATGTCAGCTGTCCAGTACTGCAGAGCGTTCACCAATTATACGTTCATTTTCTGTGAGAGGAATAACCTTAATAATAGATTGTCAAATAAATCTGCAGTTTTACAGTAATGCATATGAATTCATGAATGCTGAAAACATAAGATGCTGAAGTTTGGGGAAAAATGCATATTGCATATATTATTAAACGTCCTTGTAGTTGATGCATAATGCGGACTTAGACTCTTTCTGCATTAATAGGATTTTAGGTTGAAATGTATATATAGGGTTCAGTCTTCTAACATTAGGCTTGTGGTGTATTATGAGCAAACCGTAATATACATTTTTTTAAAATTAAATTAACAACTATATGCATTTAATAATGAAAAAAAATGTTTAATCTTGTATCATATGCGACCCTGAAGTAAAAAACCAGTTGCACAGGTATATTTATAACAATATCAAAAAATACACTGTATGGGGCAAAAAAAAAATTAATTTGGGTTTAAATCATTAGGATATTAATATCATGTTCCATGGAAATATTGTGTAAATGTCCTACCATACATATATCAAAACTGAATTTTTGATTAGTAATATGCACTGCACCTTCAGGTTCAAGATTTTCACATAGCTGTATCTTTGCCAAATATTGTCCTGTGTCTCAGCTTCCAGATGACACATCAATCTCAATTTTAAAAAAATTACACTTTTTACAACAATTACAACTTTTTTCTGGTCCATGGTCATATATATGAATGTATCTAAAGGTGTGTATCTCGGGTCCTGTAACTGGCTAAAACAGTTCTTCTCAAAGCACTTAACTCATAAAATTATTTAAATATTTCTCTCAATTAATTTGAGGTACTAAAAGCTGCATATTTAATATAAGAAATGCTTATATTAAAACAATTTTAGATGGCTACATAAAAAGGTAATTCAAACTGTTTATTATTCTACAAAATATTTAATCCTTATTAACTATACTATATATTTTTAAGGGTAGATGTAAAATGTACAATACAATATATATGTTTCAGAGATTCCCTTTGATGCAATATGGATCTGACTTTTCCAGCTATTATTAGAGAGGAAGGATTCAGCCTGATGTCGGGTTTGCTTATCGTGTATGAAGGTTCTAGCTGACGAGAAACTGCAGAATAATCGGTTTACTTTAAGACAATAATTAATTCATCACCCATCACTTGGGTGCAAACCTCTGGGATTAGCAGACCATTGATCTGTAATAACTATATCAGTCCTCCTATGTGTGATGTGTGCAGATTAGCATATTCAGGAAAGCCAGTGGGACGTTGTCTGGGCCAAGACTAAAAAAAGGGGAAGAAGGCATCTGCCAAAGCTTATTTTCACTTTTGTGCTCCATTGCCTGTAAACCCCTTGACATAACATGAAATCGTAGAGTTACCTCACCCAACATGAACTACATATTTAAACACAGCTAGCTGCGCAAGCTCGACAACAGCCTGAGGGTTGCAGGACCTTTGCAGACATCTTCGCCACAACACTAGCCTTTACTTCTTTATGTGTCTTTTGAAATACAGCTGTAACTTTGATCCAGAGGTTTGATGTTCTCGCACTGACAAAAAAATAAACAAATAAAAAAACCTAAGGTATATATTTTTTCTCTTTGTTTTTAATGAGACACGGTTGTAGCAACAGGCCCGTTGACATTAACTTGCTCTGGCCAGTTCCTGAAGTCTGCTACACCGCTTTGGGTTTATTTTTCTCCTTCTCCTTTCCACTTGATCGCTATTGTCTGTGACAACTGGAGAATCATGGGCTTTTTTTCTAGCTAAACGAGGACAATAGCATTCAAGTGAAATCAAACATTATTAGACAGTCTTAAAGGAGTTATTCTGCTTCGGAGGATTCTGCGAGCTACTGGAGCGATGCCGCACAGATTTGCTCTGTATATAGTCTGATGTGTGGTGCTGAATTGTACTGAAGTGGTCTGCGTACATACTTAAACTATTGCTTTTTGTGTCCTTGCTTATATAATGATTGCTTGCACAAGCTCTCTCTGCAAAAAGGTAGCGAAAACCATGTCTTACCTATATTTCATCTAAAGCAGGGATGAAGCACAAAGAATCTGACAAATTTAAGATTTAACAGGACCCGGGGGAAATAAAGATGGCTAAAGGTGAGTGCAGAGAGGTAAAAAAGTGAATACAGCTGAATTAAATACCAGCTGCACTGAGAAAAGGCACAATGGCAAGACGCTGGCACATTACCAACATGCCACGGCTGCTGGAGTCATGACAAGAGTGTTGCCATGGCAACAATTCGAATGGAAAGCTTTGTCTGTGCCATTGTGACTTTTCCCTGCCTGTAACCTCGCAGCTCCATTACTGCTCTGCGGGGTCTTAAGTTAGCTGCTTATTCACGGTCGGTCCCTGGAGAGCCAGCCTACAGGAACCATTCCAACAAGAACTTCTCTATTACCTTTTTATCACGAGAAGTGCAGTTCAAAGAAATGATGGAAACAATGCTGATCAAGCATGTGTGAAGGCATGAAGTATTTTTGTATTCAAACGGCTCCCTCCATAGGGTCAAAGGAGAGATACTCACCGGGGTTGTAAAACGATGTAGGTGTAGATATGTTGATCTCCTGCAGGTGCTCCAGTGTTTCTGTATGGAACAAATGTATAGAGGAGCCTTCTGAAAACGCCATCCATACGCCCCCCCCAGCTCGCACCATATGGGCCACGCTTACCATCGGGTCCTGATGGACCTCAAATCTCTAAAATAGAACAGCGGACAATGAGATTACATTAAATATCTAGCGTCGATTCAATACAGGTCTAGTGAAACATTTTCTGATAGTTTGTCATTGAGCTGTTTTTAAGATATAATGCTGAATTCAAAAAGGTGAAGAACTCCACTACACATCTCATGTCACAATGTGGAATTATATATCGTTATATACAGTGAGGTCAATAAGTATTTCATCACCCTGTGATTTTGCAAGTTCTCTCACTCAGAAATCATGTAGAGGTCTACAATTTTCAGCATAGGTGCTTTCCACTGTGAGAGACAGAATCTAAAAAGAAATATCCGGAAATCACATTGTATTATTTTTGTAACAATTTATTTGCGAATGTCAGAGAGATTTCTGACCCTCAAAGACCTGCTATTTTACTTTTAAATAGTCCAGCTACACTCTGCTCATGATTCTAAATTAGTAGCACCTGTTTGAGGTTGTTATCTGTCATAAAGACACCTGTGCACCCAACAATCAGCCAAAGTCTAAGTAGCAACATGGGAAAAACCAAAGAGCTGTCAAAAGACACAAGAGACAAAATTGTAGA
>JAUCMT010000013.1:17985899-18020541 GCA_032357475.1 Enteromius thamalakanensis
TCAGCCAAAGTCTAAGTAGCAACATGGGAAAAACCAAAGAGCTGTCAAAAGACACAAGAGACAAAATTGTAGACCTTTACAAAGCTGGAAAGGGCTACGGGGCTATTGCCAAGCAGCTTGGTGAAAAAAGAACAACTGTTGGAGCAATTGTCAGAAAAAAGAAGAGGATAATGATGACTGTCAATGTCCCTCGGACTGGGGCCCCATGGAAGATCTCTCCTCGTGGGGTATCAATGATGCTTAGAATGGTGAAGAATCAGCCGAGAACTACACGGGAGGAGCTGGTCAATGCTGTAAAGAGAGCTGGGACCATAGTTTCCAAGGCTACTATCAGTAATACACTTAAGACATCATCGTTTTAAATCTTGCTTCGCATGGAAGTTAAGCTTATTAAGTCAGCCCAAGTTTCCCCCAAAAACCTCCTTCCCTCAGTAAGAGCATTAAAGATGGTTTGTGGCTGGGTCTTCCAACATTACAATGACCCAAAGCACACAGCCAGGAAAACCAAGGAGAGGCTCCATAAAAAGCATATCAATGTTCTGGAGTGGTCTAGCCAGTCTCCAGACCTAAATCCAACTGAAATCTGTGAAGGGAGCTGAAGCTCTGTGTTGCTCAGCGACAGCCCCGAAACCTGACAGATCTAGAGAAGATCTGTATGGAGGAGTGGGCCAAAAATCCCTCCTGCAGTGTGAGCAAACATGATGAAGAACTACAGAATTGTAGACCCCACCATGATTTCTAAGTCGACTTGCAAAATCACAGGGTGATCAAATACTTATTGACCTCACTGTATATCACAATATTTTTTTTTTTGACACCAAAATTTACAAGAGAATTTTAATCATTCCTGTTACAGTCTCAATATCACAAAAAACGCCAGTCGAACAATTAAAAAATAAATTATGTATACTTTGTGTAATCAAAGGAATAAAAACCCTGCAAATTTGTCACTGTGTAAATTAAATATATGTCGTCTTATTAAAGTTACAAAAGTGATTTAGTGAAGACCAGAGTAGTAGATTTTCTCTCTCAGATTTGATTTCACTTAAGATGGCGTTTTTAAACTGCAATGCAAACTATACATTTTCTTGACCACATCGCACAGCAACATCACACAAGTGTTATCAATAGAGGAAAAAGTCAAAAGTCTCTCTTCAGTAGATTTTGTCTACCGGTATATGACCCAGCCCTACTTACCCTCCATTCTTTCGAACCTGTAGGAGTTTTGTTCTTCATAGGAACAGAAATATTTTGTCCACACAAACCAAACTACCTTGCATTCTACTGTGTGAACAAGACATTTTTCAAAATATGTTCTTTTATATCACTCATACAAAATCATACAGGTTTGAAATGATAGGAGGACGAAAATGACATAATATTCATTTCTTTGGAATAAACTTAAGTGCCTACTGGTTGATTTAGGCTAAGATGTAATTGTGATAATGGAAAACCTGACAAGATGCCAAGTGATCCAATATTTTAAGATGTTTGAGTCACTGTAATTTCATGATTACATATAAAATGGCCACTATTTTGAAATTCAAAGGGTCTAAAACACATTTTATGCATTTTAAGCAAGTTCTCAATGACAATTCTTATGCATTTTATGCAAGTTCTAAAAGTGACAATTTACAGTAATTGGACTAAATTGTACTTGTTCGCAACTGGCACATTTTCATTCGAAATTTCAAGACCCATTATGCATTTGAGTTACATGTATTCAGCAGGACTCCAGAAAATACCCATTCAAATAGGGAATACAATTCACACAAAAACAGTAACAAATTCTGTGCACAGCAAGAAAAAACTATAATAAAGCAGTATTACAGAACTATCTAATCTAAGTTGCATTTGAGAAAATGAACCGACATGGGAAGTATCAACTGGCAAGTGTAAAGATGACATTAACATTCACTTCATGATAAAGTAATTCAAGGCTCCCATTGCATAGCTTTACTAATGGGTTAAAAAGGTGGACTGCAAAACCAGAGACCAATGAGAATCAACAAGCAGAAAATATTGGAACCGAGTTTGGTACAGAACTCAATAAGGCATGACAAAAATAAGCAGTTACAGGAATCCATCTCCTTTCTTCTGTCGTTTGCTTTCTCTTCTCCATTAGCTCACAAACTGAATAATGATAAAGGGTCCATCGCAAATGCATCTAGCTTTTATTTTCCTCTTTTATTCTCAATAGAGTACATATGCAAGGACTTCCTTACATGAAGATGGTTCAAGCTAGGACAAAAACAATAAGTATTCAGCCTCTCAAGGTGGCATAAGAAAGGGAAAATCTTACACAATTTTATAAATAAAACACTAAGTGTGACTGAAAGCCTTTCATGGTCATTGCACCATATATGTGCACCCATTTTATACCATTGCTAGGAGACCATACTAAGATATGGTTCAGGTTGTTTTCTCAATACTTGAAAATCCACAATGCTGCAAGAATTCTCTTTAATGATGAGCCACCAAAACTATCAGCAAATTAAAGCCCTTTTTATTTAAGGTATCATTTGATTCTCATGAGTGTGCCAGCATAAAGTCCAAACCTTCTAAACCTCAGAGCTGATATATGATGTTATGTATACCAAAGAAGCAAAGATGTCAAAAGCAACCATTTAGGTGGAAGAGCGCATTCACATCGTCACAATTCTTTTTTTTCCCTCCGTCTGATCCTTGCAAAACACCACAGGGCTGGCGTTTGGATTTCTCCACTCCTGAGAAACCCTGGATTTCAGCCTATAGCAAAAGAGTTAAGAAGCAGGCATTGTTCTGGTCATCATCTATTAAAAGACCTCTAGTAGATACCTAAATCCAAAGATTAAACTGGAAGTCCCCTTCAGGTCCACATCAGCTCACTTCTGTCTCTGAATTAGTAGCATAAGAGAAACAGATAGTTCACCTGAAAATAAATATCACACACTCTCATGCTGTTTCAAACTGATTGACGTACTTCGGTGGAACGTAAAAGAAAATGTATTGAAGAATGTCTTTTAAAAATTAAATAATAATTCCTTTCAACATTGTGTAGCTATAAAATTATATATAACCATCAAGTGAAAGATGATCATAATGCTTCTGTTTACTCTCAGTGCAAACTACCACATCACTGCATTCAACCTTTATTATATAAAAACACTTTTACACTTCTTCATTGTAAAAATGTTAGCAACCCATGGGTTATACACAAAAACATCTGAGCTTTACAATTGTCTTTTTCTGCTGTAAGCTTCTTTCTGTACAAAAAGTCCAGTTTGTTACAATGAATGCTAATGTGATATGTCGCCTTGTCTGATTCTATTCAGAATGTTAAAATCTAAAAGAACAATAATATAAACTCAGTTGTTTCGTAGACTTCCTGAGATCTTCATTAAAGAATTTAATAAAGTTTTGCACTGTCCAAATAAAAAACTACAGTCAAAACTCCATTACACAGTGGAAATATTATCATTCTCAAAACAAACTGAAGGGAAGCTGAGTGGAAATGAGGGAATATAAAACTACACACAGACTATGACACATTAAGGCAATGCTGATCTGTTCAATAACGCAGTTAGAGCTGCCCAATGCGCTTGGTTCTCTAAATTGGTCTCTGTGAGCCTGAAGGGCTCAATTCTCATCTGTGATGATTTTGCAGCTTTTTATAGATAAGCAATCCATAAAGATCTTCGAATTTGAAAAGGCACTTCTGACTGAAGCAGCTTCCAAACTATGTTTAAACAAGTCCTTTGGGCAGCCGTGGCCTAATGGTTAGAGTCAGACTTGTATACTTGTAGGTTTGAGTCTTAGTACTAGCAGTAATTGTAAGAGTGAATTAACACTCAGTTCCACTTTCAATACCCCCAACTGATGTTCCCTGGAGCAAAGCACTGAACTCCCATAGTGCCACAGAAAAAAATGGCTGCCCACTGCTCTGGAGTGTCGAGGGTGGGTTAAATGTAAAGCACACATTCTGAGTATGAGTTACCATACTTAGTCACATGTCATGTCATGCTACTTTATATTTCACTTTGACTTTCACTTTATTAACATTACCCTACTCACTAGTATAGCGTGTTCTTAAGCACTACCCAGACCAATTTAAAACTTTAATGCTTAGTCATCTAAATCCTAAATCCTTCGTTCTGTCATGACAATTCTCAGAGGGATCGGCACAGTAATATACATGACAGTGCTAATGTATTGGGCTACTGTCAAAACATCCACAGTACTGTATGCTGTTGTGAGCATGTAAGGAAAACTGCTGACGTGCATAACATCAACAACCCCAATATAACATAAGATCTCTACAGGTGCAGCTGGGAAAAGTGGAGGGTTTCTGAAGAGCACTGTGACTGCTACTACAAGCGCTTGCACTCTATTTAAATGTTGAGCAGCAAGCTCATTAACTGCTGATTTAAAAAGAACCAATCAGCTGTGCCATGTGATGAAGGTGTCATTATGTCTGATTGAGTTTGACCTATTGGACTACGCCATCTAGTTGATGATCAGTGAAAAATTTTACTTTTGGTCCTGTATATGCTACCATTCTGACTGTGAACTGCTGAAGTGAATTTACTTTTTGGGGACAGTTCTGAGACGTTTTTTATGTGACAGGGTCTAAACCTTAGAACTTTTTCAAATCCAGCTCTTGTGCTGAATATATATATATATATATATATATATATATATATATATATATCAAAATATATCTGAAATAAACAGTGTTTTCATTGTAGAATTATTATTTCTCTGAGTCAACAGGAAGTCTGTTTCAGTTGCAAAATATAAAAATTACAAGGAATTATATCGTGAGAATTATAAACTACACTACGCAAAGTAAAATGTTGACATAATGACATTCTGTGATATGAAGTAATTAATATGAGATATAAAGGCATGTATTAAGACCCAAGTAATAGTGAGATATGAAATATAAATTTAAAGTCTGAAATTTAAAGAGGAAACAGGCTTCCATAGTGTCAGAGGCACACTAGATACTAGTACTATTCTGTCTAATCTTCCAGGAAAAGTCCTTGCTAGACTAAAATTTGAAAATGCTGTAATCCTTCATAGGGCTTATTCTAAAAAGCCTCCTAACGCTGTGAAACTTGTTTTACGGGGATCCAGCATTCAGTGTCTAAGGTTCACAAGCAGAATATCATTCCAGAAGATCTAATGCTGTTGCAACCATAACACAATATCAAAAAGCGTACTTTAGCTTAGCGTTACTTTTTTACAACACTATTAGTTGTTCTCGTTTCTACTAATGTGCAAGATGTGCAAAGAAAAGTAAAAGTATGTATCCGGAATCTTCTCTTTGAATATGTTTGTAATTCTGCTTACCGCTTTATTTTATTTGTTATAAAAAGAAATTCAGTTGCACAAAAGCAAAATCCAATGCAAATGAACACCTTCCTTCCTTTATCTTTTCTTGCAATGCACAGCATTATTGTGCTTTCAAAATCACCATCCGACCGGTGAGTTCAAGGGCCACACATCACGAAGGCTTCAATGACTCAGGATCCATTTTCTTTGATTTCAAAGTGATTCACAGCGGAGCCTTGCTCCACTGTCTCACAAAACAATACACCCCCTCCCAAACACCTTTTTAAAAGTCCACAGGGAAAGAGGAGCCATTTCATGCCTGATCCTCTAATGAGGCATGAGGGAGCTGCGCTCCTTATCGAGGGTTTGCACGCAGCCCCCTGAGGTCTGTGGTGCTACCGAGGAGCCCTGAGAACCCTTACAAACAGCTAGTTCTTCAGTCTGGGGTTGAGGCAGATTAGTTGGAGGGGGTGAGGTGGGTGCGAGAGACTGTTCTCTCCTCTGCACACTAGCGGACAGGGATTAGCACCTGTTTGCGTGCCCTTGCCAAAGGGAGCTTCTTTTGTTTGAGAGCAAGAGAGACGACTGAAACTGCCTTTGATGTGTTTTCGCTTTTAATTGACTTGTCGGCAGTGCTTGCCTTTGCTCTTGTTCCTTCTCGGTTTTCATTTTATTTTGCTTGGACTTTTTCTTCAGAGAAAAGACACCGAATACTTCTAGCAACTGGTTATTTCCATCTGTAATACTGTTGTGCATGTCTACATTTGTTTACACTGTTACAAAAGATTTCTATTTAAAAAAAAACTGTTGTTTTGAACTTTCTATTTATCAAATCATTCTGGAAACGCATTATGGTTTCCACAAAACAAAGCAGCACAACTGTTTTTGATAATCATAATAACACTGATCATGGTAATAAATGTTTCTTGAAAAAACAATATGAAAATGAGCATATTAGAATCATTTTTGAAGGACCATGGGAAAGTGTAGACTGCAGTAATGGCTGCTTCACCACCTGAGAAATCAATTTCTTTCTTTTTTTTTTTTTTAATAGCATGTTGATCTTATTGCTATATGATTATTTTTAACAAATGTTTAATTAAACTGTATTTCCCCTTATCCACATATAGCAGCACACTGTTACAGTAAGTCATAGGAGATCGATTTAAGATTCAAATACAGGTAATTTCTTTAAAGATATCACCGCATTCTCCATATATATATATATATATATATAAAATATATATATATAAATATAATAGCATGATTATTATTATTTATTTTTAAGTACATCCTGAAAATCTGTATGTACAGTATTTGCAGTTATGATGACTTCACACGTGTATAAATTCGGCCTCAGGACTCTCACACAGAGATAAAGGTTGCCTCTACCGATTCACCCTACACTAAGACACTACATCAGTATATCACAGCAGGAGAGCACTGTTTTACCAGCGGACAAAACACAGCACGCCTCCACCTACCATCTAACCCCTCATTAGTCCACTGTAATACTAGGTGACAGTGCTTACGAGGGCAACATGTTTAAACAACCATTCATTTAAACGCGTGTGGGACTTCACTCTTTAGCTTTTATTGTTCTGAAAGGATTTATACAGTCCTGCTTTCATCTAATATTAGGAAGCATTTTCAGTGATCACAAGTGATCAGCTTAGACACATTATCATTTACACTTGGGTCTGTTCAGACCCTCCCCTTCTTCTTTTGTAGAAATACACAACACTTTTTAAGGGAGCACAGAGCATGGCCCGCTGAATAAATGAAACCATTACGTTACGTTTGAGAGAATGGAAAATGAAGCAAATGCAAAGTACTTTCATTGTAGTCTGTGTTTTTTTGGAAATTTGAATATATTGTTTTCATATGCTTTTTGAAAACACATCCGTAATGCTCACGTTAGGTAAAGTTGATTGATTGACACATCTTAAAGCCATTACAGCGGGAGGCCAACCTTGGAGCGTCTTTCAGCTTTTTGGGTTGTTTTCTGACTGTCCACACTAGTCGGATCCAGCTGGCTGTCCGTCCTAGGTTCATTTTTTCTTTTTTAATAACGCATATAAACCGCTGCCACCTATTGATAAAGACAAGTGTATTCTCAGAAAGTGCATACTAGTTGGCCAATGGGTGTAGTCTTTGCAGTGTGTTAAAATGCAACTTTTTTCCCACAGACATTATAGCTAGCTCTTAGATGCCAGTTTGGTGTTTAGCAGGCTTTATGGCTGTATATAAAGAGGGCCTACATATTAAAGGGTTAGTTCACCCAAAAATAAAAAAAATCTGTCATTAATTACTTACCCTCATGTCGTTCCAGACCTGTAAGACCTTTGTTCATCTTCAGAACACAAATTAAGATATTTTTGATGATATCAGAGAGCCGTCCAACCCTCCTTAAACTGCAATACAACTGAAATCATCCCAGGTCCAGAAAAATAGTTCCTCAGTAAAATAATACATGTGATATCAGTGGCTACGAGAATACTTTTTTGCGCAAAGAAAACTAAAATAACAATTTACTTCACCAATGTATACACATCTGACATACTGTAATCAGCCTTGTTTGACGTTTAGTCACTGATGTCACAAAGACTACTAATTACTAATGTTTTAACTAAGTTTCTGGACCTGGGATCATTTCAGTTGTATAACTGTTGATGGAGGGTCAATTATCAAAAATATCTTAATATGTTATCTGAAGGTCTTACAAGTTTGGAACGAGTGAGTTAATGAGAATTTTCCTTTTTGGGTGAACCAATCCTTTAATGAGCCAAATTTGAAAATCCAGTTAGTAGTTCCAAAAAAATGGTGTAGAGGTTTCCCTGCATGGTGCGTATTTGCTTGATAACCATTGTTGGGTTTCTCCACAGTACCATGGATGAACGGCTTTCGTCATTCTACATCAATAGCAATCCAACGTCCTCGATTGTTTCGGGTCAGGGGAACAAGGTGGCATGCTGCGTAGTGTGGAATTCTTTCCTAAAACACGGTGATGAGAGACAAATTCGCACAGGCTACATGGCTTATCCCACCGACACACATCATTGTACTGTATGCCACTTTGCCACGAGTCCCGAGGAGGCAGATTTACAGCTGTAGAGGAGATGCTTCCCCCTCCAGCTGCTGGGCCTGTATGGCTCCGCAGGGAAAGGGATACAATGTAATCAGTCGAACAAAACAGAGCACTGGCCTGAACCGTGGAGGATCAACCGAAAAGCAGCAGGGGCTCACTCACCTACCACTAGCTCAAATCTCCTCTCTGATGGGTGCATCCAAAGAAATCTCAAAGGATAAAAGAGATGTTTGATTCCAGAGATAAAACCCAGGAAGGCAGAACTAAAGGAAGGCTCAGGGTTATGGAGGCCCATGGGGTAGATCCCTGGGGTACAAGCTCCTCCATATTTGAGACAGCCGGAGAAGATTATGAGTATGTCAGAACTATTTACTCATCCTGTGAGGTTTAAAAGTAAGAGGAGGAAAAAAGAGACCCTGGTGGAGACACCCCAGCCATATGGATTGCAGCTCCTCTGTAGGATTATTGATCTTTACACACAGGCTAATTTATCAGTCAGTGTTGGCCAACTGCCTGTGAAACAGTCTGTGCTCTTCTATTTGCTAAAGTTTGGTGTGAAAGCATATCAGCATGAGTAGAGCATTAAAATGATGAGTCTACCTGAGTGGACAAACTGGAGCCGTCAACTACAGTTACTGTGTTAGCACAGCTAGCCCAGACTGAGTCCTCTAAGGCAAGTAGCGTCCTGATGGGTTCTGAACCAACTGTTACTTTCCTACAGGAGTCCTGGTTCCACAGTTCCCCTACAAGACAGAAACACAAAAACACACAGTAAACCTCACTGTTAGTAGACTTTTGTTTATCAAGACATTTGAGCTTCAACTATGTGCATGCTAAAGGCCCAGGGATACTTTATTTTTTATATACAGTAGTGGCTTAAGGCAAAAATCTACAAGAAGGTCCCATTGACAAAAAAAAATAAATAAATCATGCACCATTTTGTAGTTTCCTTTTAATACGCCTACAATGTAACGCAATTAAAAAATAACTACACAACCCAGCTGTCCCAGAAGCCATCTTTTTGTATATGTATATATGGGAGCGGTACAGGAGCGGGATGGGACGGGATTATTTTTTAAACTGGAGTGGGACGGGACAGGATTGCTTTCTATGGGAGTGGGACGGGACAGGAGTGAAAATCCACTAATGTCACCCTCTAATGTCAACTACTTATGTATGTATGTGTATGTATGCATGAATGTATATACGTACCACGAGCCAACTAAAAACCACAACAAATTCCTTGTGTTTGAGCACACCTGGTGAATAAAGCTAATAAGCTAATAATAGCTAATTTGCACTTTGAGAATTGAGCATTGTAGCATAATAACTAATAATTTAAAAATAAGCATTTTATAAAATAAAATAGTAATTTTTTTTCATGATACTAAAATATCCAATGTAAATTCTCGTTCTTCTGATTTGTGATGAGAGCTGGATTTTTTCATGGATCCTAATTACTGATATTAATAATCATTAATGTGACATCAAGAGTTATAACTAATAAAAGTGGTCATAAAATGTATCATAAAATTGTAGCCTTTTTCCCCCAAATGCATTTCATAAATCATATGCTGATACTGTTGTGTCCTTGCAAATAAAAATAACGCTAAAAAAAAAAGTATTATTAATCTTAATTATTAATTATTTATTTAATTATTAATTAATTACTCTCACACAATAAATATAAAAATGATTTACGTTCGTTTTGACCCTAATGAGCTTTAAAAATGTAATACCCAGAAAATAGCCTGAAATATATCACTTTGCATATTCTGAGTTTTATAACAAAGAAAACAGAAAAATAAAGTAAAAGTACATGAGTAGCAAATACAGTTAGTCTTGTGAAATACCTTGCTTGAAGGCAAATTGCTAATCCTATCTGGTGGAACCTTATAAATATGTCCAAAGATATTCAAAGTCTAGTAAATTTGTATGTTATTTTCCTTATAAATGAATGCTTCAAACAGCAGAGCTACGAAAATGTGCTGCATGTAAATTCCACTGCTTTGCCCTGAGCAAGTCACTTAAAGTAAATTGGTTTCATTAATACTCAAGAGTAAATCCTTGTGTTTGCAAGACAAATATGTATAACTGGTGGTGGAACTGTATAATTTCTGGCTACGTCTTAAAAACCTACAGCTAGAGCGAGCACTGCAAAGCATGTTTGAGGACCGCGTATCTCCCTCAATGAAACTAGCGCTTTCTATGCTAATGCGCTAACAGTGCCGTGTTAATAACTGCAGCGTGTTGTGTAATCCAATTTATACACTTCTCTCCAGTGTGCTCAGAACATGCCAGACTTTTTCCTTGAGTTTTAAACACAGGGTTTGCACTGTAGCCACCACGGACACAATTATGGGATGCATTACATAAGCATTTCTCATTTCGCCCCCATCACAGTGTGTGAATGGAGCGAAATTAGAGAGCGAACCACAGCAAGCCATTTAATTAACATTTGGAGTTGTTTATTTTTGCCGCTCGAACCAGAATAGCTTTCACAATGACTTCCGACTTCCTCAGGTTAATTGCATGGCATATTCAAAATGTCAGTCTTCGCACATTTTTCCGTGCATATGCTTTGAAAACATCCCCATAGCTACTCTGTAACCCCTCATACTCAAATGAGGGCTGCCTCTTGCAAAGCCTAGCGAGGACCTTTGGGGCGGAGAGGACTTATCTGGACACTCAAAGCATCTGCAGATGCAGATTCTTTACTTTATTGCTCCAAAAGTAATAAAGTGGAAGGAGGAGAGACGCAGTCTCATTCAGATGGGCACTTATTGCTTCTGGGTGTAATATATTTACGTATTTTCCATGGAAAGTTAGACACTTCATTATTATCCTTATAAATTCTGCAAACTGTTGATTAAACACAACAAAATGATCCTGCCCTCTCAACGTAGCTAGGAAAAAACACAAGATCTCGCCCTCAAGCAACTGCGGCTTGCTCATACGTTTCAAAAACCTTTCTGATTAATCTCATGCGAGGCCCCAGTGTTTATTACAGTATTAACTGTTTTGTGGGAAACGCATTGCCCCACAGAATAATTTGTAGAATTTATTTAGACTAAAAAATAATTAAAAATCAAAGAAATACATTCCCAGGGAATATGTCTGCTTGTAATTCATTTCTTTCCTCTATATGAACCGTAATATTCAATCGCCACATTGCACATCAGCATAATTAATCTTACTTTCCACTTCACTGGAGGTAATTTCTTGTTGACAGCCAGGTAAGTAGCGCCTTCTGATAAACCCATTGTGCCAGGGTTGTCTGCCTTGCACCACCCCCAACATGCACGTACAAACACAGCGCAGTCCCCCGCTATCTATCATGTCTCCGAATGCAAGAGTTCTGCATGCCTGCCTGTCTTCTGTTGTCATTAGCCCACACTTACGCACTGCAAATGAATAAGGCGCAGGCGCGGGCAGAGGACAGACTTGTGAAATCATAAATTGCTTTCAAGGTAATCCCGAATCCATTGGCATTGCATCTCACTAATACATACCCAGAACAATCTTATCACCCCTGTCTCATCTCTGAATGCATTCGGAATACATGACAGAACTAATATCTTTCACATACTCGCTGAGGCATTCAGCTAACAGAGGAGAGACTGAAAAAAACATCCCTGGATTTTTGAATAGAAGGTTGATGAAAGAGCAAATTGAACACAGGGACAATCAGATTCATTTGCACTATTAATTTGATTTAATTACCCTTTCACTCTATTGAGTCCCTTTCATTTGGGGACATACTAATAATTACCCTTCTTAATTATCCCACCCATTTAGTGTTTAATCCCATTAGTGAGAAAAAGGAAAGAGAAAACATACTGAATGTAACTGTCCATTTCTGTGTTAATGTGATAATGCGAAAAAAATACAAGCGTAATAGGATAGAAATAACATAGTTTAAATCCGAAGTGATTATCCAAAATCCTAAACGAACACCAGCAATGTACGTAGAATAAATAAGCTTTGTTTGGCATAATGCATGAAAGCAAAAAAAAAACAAGCCTTGCGTAAATTAAATGCAAAAATATTACACGTTTTGTTTACTTAAAAGACCTAGACTCTGTGATATCTGAACCGGGACATTAGAACGGCGGTGGAAACGAAAAAAAACTTGCGTGACAGCTGGAAACTAACTTAGTATGAGCTTCTCTGGTGTACTTGAAGGCAACATGAGTGTACAATATAATGAGGAATCAAGAGTTATGCAACTCGTACCTCCTTGATGCCTCCCGTACACCATCAGCGCTCCATCCCGCAGGCCAGCGAACAGGAAGTTCCTGGAATGTTTGAGACACAGAACTGGACAGCCCTCGGGGTTACAGAGAGTCACAAGACATTGTCCGGCTGTGTCCATACTGCCGTAGACCAGAATACTTTAGGAAATAAACATTGAAGGATATGTAAGTATAATGCTGAAAGGAAGTAAGGAAAACGAAAGCTTCATTTCTACGGTGCATTTGCAAATTATTTTTTAAAAGGAGAAATTTTGTTCTCTGTAGCTAATCAGCCCTTTTCATTTGCATAAAGAATATCTCAGAATACCTATTGTTCTCCTCAACCTTCATGAACGATTTATCTTACTCAGAAAATCACAGTGATGTTAAGAGAGAAAATTGTTTAATTTCTGTCAAAAGGACTGCACCTTCTTTCCAAAAAAACTTCTCCACATATCTAACCAAAAGTTTTTAACAAAGTAGTAAACTTTTTCCATTTAAATACAACAAAGACGCATATACACCACAAAAGGTGCACCTGTGCAGACAGCATTAAAGTGATTGCACACGTTAGGAAATTAATGAAGTTGAGTATCTTTTATTCTTTTTATACTGAAATTGTTTTTCCATTCTATGACTTTGGAGTCGCTAAACTTACGAGGATAATCGTCATCTGTTCCTCATCCCTGTGTGCACTTCAGCGTAAAGGCACCTTCATCTGATTAAAATGCTTTTACCTTTCCCGTTACCCTTATTGCTAGACATATGCTCAAAACAAACAGCTATTAGGCTATTAGTCTTGCCTACCGCTTGGTTCTCTTGGCCAAGAGAGCTGACAGGAAGCATTGATGAGGCACTTCATTTACATGGAACCAAAGCAGCATCAATATCTTTGATACTGAAGGCTTGAAAGGGTGAATCTAGTTTCCTTACAGCAACCTTAACTTGGCTTTGTAGATGCCTTTAGATATTTAACAGGCACTTCAACATTTTTAATTGAGGAACACAATCCATATTATTAAATAATCACAGTCTACACTGTAAAAAAAATCATGCTTAATTCACTGTTACTGCTAGCAATTTCATAGTGACAGCTGCTTCTTTCATTGTATACTTTTTACCCCCCCATGTACACATTACCTGCCATCATCAAGTCCCACACAGATAGTATTTCCGACTCCTGTGGAGTTGTGAGGGTTGGCTTGGGTGTCCTCTGAAGGGGTGGGCTCAGGCACATACTCCAAACACCTCACTCGAGCTCCCATCTGGAGGGATTTTACAGGCCGAGGTGTGGGTCTGTTCAAGGAGAAGATGTCCACCTGGCCTTGAGTGGAATCACCTCCACTGGCTACCTGCAAAAACAGAGCAAGGACAGCGCTATTATAGGTAGCCATCCAACCAAAACCGCTCTCTCACATCCGTTATTGTACAGGTAGAGACAGAAAATAATAGAGGAAAGGGTAGGGCTTTCTGTTTTTCTGCCACTTTCAACCACTCCCTTGGCTTTGTGCTTTCACTTCCAGTGCCGAAAGCCACGCAGAGGAAATTTCAAAAGGCAAAAAATTCTTTCACTTCCTGTGTTCTTTAATGTTTCCCAGCCCTGTTATTTTATTCCTGTCAATTTCAATTCCACGGTAGAGTAAAGTTAAAACCATACATCTCGTAAAAATCCAACCCATAGTCTTTCGCTTGATAAAGTCTCTAAAATTCATACTCTTTCACCCCTAATGCATTCCCAGCATCATCTCAATAACTTCAAACATCTTTTTTGAAAACTCCAGGGATCTTTTCATCGCTGAAGCAGAGGAAAAGGTGGGGTGGAGAGATGTCTTTTGAAAGCCGCTGAGCTGTTTGACAATGGAGGGTTTCCTTTGGGTTGATGATTGATGGCCTTCTTAAGACAGAGACTGAGATGACAAACCCGATCCTTGGTGAAATTACATGTAGTTGACAGAATCAGACTTCAGCACAGTGCTGCTCATAAATCCATCCCCTGGTGCCTTGCCTCAACAATTAATTTAGGTTCTGCACCCATTCATTTTCCTAGCGAGTTGCTTGAAAATGCAGACTCTTGTAACACATTTGGATTGCATTGCATCATAAATGAATAATCCCCCAGTTCGTGAAAAATAGTGTTTGTCTTCGCACCCTGCTCTTCTCTCATAGTTACTCGTTCATGCATAATGCAATGAAAGCAACCCGCTCGCTATTAGAAATTAAACGAACTGATCAGCATCCCATCATGCCCACCACACAAATTGGCTCATCTCTGCGGCACTAAACTGCTCCAATTACAAAATCCATACAAAAAAGCCTTCGAGTGGTGGTTTAACTGAGGGAGATAAAGGGAAAGAGTATTACAGAGAGTCTGCTGGCCTCACTATAAGCAGCCCTTGTTTAGGCGCCATCATTTATGATTACCTCAGGACACTGAGCGACTGGGGCTGGCCGAGTGGAGAGTAATCTCAACCAAATAACGCGAAAACAACAGCAAAATGGGAGGGATGCTGCTGGACAGTAGAGATTAATTCTCATTTAGAGTCATGTTATGTGAGGAAAATGGCAGGGCTAAATATAGTCTTTAGCCTTACAGTTCCCCTCTAATTTGCATGCAATCATTTGTCTGATTTGTATCGCAGCATACAATCTGGATGGCCAAGGTCTCATGGGCTGGGTAGAGCAAGGCAGAGCAAATAACAGCCTGTTGCGGCAGCACAGTGGGAGATAAGGAGGGCTTATATTCGGGAGAAACTGAACCTCTCTGCGTTTTTGCTACTCAGCCGCAAACCTCAAGCGGGCCCTTATTCTTCCGCTTTCTCACACAGGCGCAAATCCATGTTCGCAAACTCGACAATGATCCACCATTCCTGTTTCGATTCAATTCCTCCACAGACTAGGTGGAATTACTGTTCCTTGACAAACTCCATCAGTACTTGTTTGGAGAAGTGGATATCTGGAAACTTGCCCTGGACGCATCTCTGTTTTTTTGGATGGAAAGCCGTGAAGACCAGAGCATTAATTAGGCTGAAATTGACTAAGAGCCTAAAGGGAGCAAAGGTAGTCTGGGGACAAAGACTTCATCCGTCTATTTGTACACACTGGACATATTCAAACATTTGCCTTTACCAAATGTGAAAGATCTGTTTGGATTTATAGTTAGAGAATAGAAAACTGTGAAAATGATGCTGCATGCACTATTTAGAATTGAGTTTTAAATTTTAAATCCGATTCTAAATGTGTTGTTTAAATGGAACTAATGGGAGTAAAATTCAAATAGAGGTTTCTAAATGTAAATAATGTAATAATATTTTTTTTTCCCATAAACTAATTATCATAAACAAAACATATGTGTATATCCAGCTATCCATCCATACAGGCTAAAGGACAAAGACCTTTACGATAAAGTGCCAATTTGTTAACATGAAAAAACAATGAATGATACATTGTATTTACTTTACTTATTTTTTGAAATTCTACCTGAAATACTCCGCTGTGAACAAAATTCCTCTCAAAAGAGATGGCATTGGCAAACAATAAAAAAGCAGCTACTTATTTGTATCATCGCTAACCAAATAAATAAATAAATTTCCAGGAAGAACACTGTGAACACACACACAATCAATAAATAAGCCTCAGCCTCAGAAGGGAAGAGGCTAAGGAAGAGTGAATTTGGTGGATGACTGGCTAGCTTACTGTCCTGGACTGATTAGAGACAATGTCATTATTTTGATCTGAGCCATGAGAAAAATCCCAGCAGCCCATCTTAGAGTGATCTGATTACTGTCACTGCTCATTTGGAACGCTAGCAGTGAAAACTGCCTGTTGTGATATGATGATGTGCTATCGCTGACTTATAAGTTGGAAAGTAGCAAACGACTGAATCATTTCCCCTCTTCTCACATCTCTCAGTACAGTCGAATTGACTGAGAAAATGACACCTGCTATACGCGGAAGATGTGTTGATTGCTTTAGGGGTTACTTCAGTGTTTTACTATCAGTGTAAAGCCAGGTCCACATCGCAGCTTATTATGGTCAACTTTAACAGTCTTCCACTTGGGTTCATCAAAAAAAGCTGCAAACACAATAACAGACATGTATGGAGAAAAATGACAGCAAAACTATGGAAACATGAACAAGATGAATGATAATTTTCCACAGTCCGTCAAAAACTAATAAGTAATGATTATTTCACAGCCAAAACTCAACAAAGCCCAGCAGTAATACTTTCTAATAAATGCCTTAAATAAACATCTGGCTGTATTTTGCAGTTTTAACTATGTTAAATCAAATTACCATTTCTTCCCCAAAACCATTACCATGCCTGTTTGACTGCATTGCCGCTCATAGGATGCAGCAGAACAAGCCTACGTGAATTTATATATCTGAAAAAGAGACACAAAGCACAGCTCTGAAGCACAGAAAATAAGTTTACGGGTGCTGCATAAAAGCACATTTTAAAACATTTAATGAGAAGCACTGGCAGCCCCGCTGAGACTAAAGAAATGCACTGAGATATTATTTAATAAGTGACCCCTACGATTAAAGCTGCAGAGTGAGATTTAGATTTAGGACCAGATGTCGAGAAAATTATATTTTGGATATGCAATGTTGAGGATTTTTGGCACCACAACGAGGTCCTAATCCGGCCCGATATAATTTTCCACTGAATGTCTCGTTGTATCTTTTAAATCCACCCAAGTCCACCCTCAGTGCTCTTTAGAATACCCACAAAAACAATTAACTCAAAGACACAGGCAAGGGCGTCCTTTTGTGTCCAACCAAGGCTCGAATTGGATTTATCCCCCTGCTTTGGGGGATTATGTGATAAATTGCCCACTGCACCAGAGGGGGGAGGAGAATGAGACTACTGTGTGAAACTTTTAAAGGTGATTTCACAGGGCTTGTTATGAAAACCTGTTTTATTTTGAAAAAGAAAAGGTCTTTGTAGAATTGAGCTTACGTCCACCATAACTTAACGCTAAATTAAAGCTTGCCAGTTTTAAACAATGTTCAGAATTAAGACCTGTTTTGCATAAATGGGATTTAATAGTGAGAAGCAATAATTAAAGTCTCTCCGATCTCTGATGTCATTATTTCACTTTGTGTTTATAAGAATATGTATATTTTATGGGCTTCTGTTTCTACTTACCCAGAGGTAGCCTTGAGGAAGTGAAGTGCTCGCAGCTGAGAAACCAAGTAAAGCACACTGAACAGGATTGTGAAGAGCAGCCTCCAGCTATGAAAAATAAAATAAAAATCATGTTAATTTAATGCTATTATAAAAATATATATTTTTAAATCATGACCAGAGTCAGCATTTTTAAAACATTTTAAGTTGTTGCTATAGTTCAAATATGGGTCAAATAATGCCAAGGTCAAAGGTTTCAAGTTTGTCATACAAAATAAATATACTAAATGGATTTTGTCACACTTACACTGATGACACAGGAGGCACAGATGTTGCAAACGATGGGACTTTATTTGAAAAAGGCAGAAAGGACATAGACCAAACACAAGGGGTTGACACGTGAGGATTGGCATTGGAGATACAGACACAAGCACTTAAATACAGACACTGACAAGGGAACACTGCCGGAAACTAATTAACATAGATGAACTCGGCAAAAGACAGGAACAACCAAATATGGGCAAAAGCAGACACATGGGGAGCAAAACACAGGGCAAATTAAACACAAAGTCTGACAGATTTCAAATATATTTACTATACTAGAAATACAGTACATATTTATGTACTTTTGGTTTACTAAACTGTTATACACTCAAAATCTGCTAAATTGGAACAGATATTGTACTTACCGCACTTTAATTGTGTGAGGTTATGCCAATATGTTATGTCAGTAAATATGCTAGTAGATTTGAACTGCACAGTGTTAAATAAATGTATTTTTAAGTAAAAAAAAAAATATATAATTTCAAACAAATTTGTTGAGGATGTTTAGCAGACAGGAAAACAAGACAAATAATACTGATTGTTTTACGATGAAGCAGTGTGACTTATATTAAGTGGTGGGTGGCATATTTACAGCAACCATAATGTTGCGTGATATCACGCCATATAAACAGACAACAAACAGCCACTGTTTGGGAATGTTTATATTTAATGTGAGAATGAAGGCTGGGATAGATGGCAGATCTAATTTAATTAGAGAAAGAGAGGAGTTTGGTATCTGTGAGAAATGAATATCTTTCATGTTGCCCCCAGTGCAAACTGGGCATCAACCGCTAGCTATTTTCAGCAGTCATTTCCCATTTTTTCCCCACTTTTTCAAAGAGCAAAAATAAACAGGTCCAAAATAATGCTGGCGAAATGACAATTTCAATCAGCCGCGAGCTCTGCCTCTCCCTTCTCTGAACCACTCCCTTCTTTTTTGATTAGCGTGCAGAGTTATCTTTCCTCTCACATATCTACCATTTATCCCATTTTTTTTAATCATTCATCCATCTGCGGTGACAAAAATTTCTAATTTGTAATTAAATGCCAGTCATGACAGGAGCACATATGGCAGCCTGCGGGCAGCAGAGCTCGGCTGGTGGAGGGAACGGACAGACTGTGGCTTTCTGAGTCACTTGAGAACACTGTTGCTCAGTGAGGAGCACAGGCAATCTTCACAGGTGGAGATTGCTTTGTCTTTGTCCATTCTCCAATGAATAGCAAGTGCATTTGCCTGAATATCTGCTTCAGCCACAGTCCCTCGGGGTCTAAGACACATGCTACATGATTCCCCAGCAACGCATTTATTCTGAGTTCTCGAATGGCACCTCACAAGACTTCCTGTCCGACGGCAGAGGTAATATACTGCTTCTGAAAACTGACTTAATCTGGTCCATCTTAAATGCTTCTTTTTATATATGGAATTTCAAACGTGCTTTGTGACCTGTGGCACCTCATAATAGCCTGTCAGAATGAAGGGTTACTTTAATACCCATGGGTCTATGCTAATACATTTCTTATACAGTATGGTTGAAGCCAGATGTATAAGACGCTAAGAGTCTATTTCATAAAGTTCAGAATATAAAATTATAAGGTATTGTCCACATCAACTTTGCTCAGCACATTAAAGAGATTGATGAAGAACAAGGAAGAAATACATTTTATGTTTGTATTACTTTGCACTGTGCTAAAATCTATATGAAACGTTAAAGAAAAATATGGTTTAAGACAAAAACAAAGTTTCAAATAAGTAAAAGAATTACAAAAAAGATATAATTAGTTACATAATTATATAAACTTACAAACACATATAAATGATATTTTGTGTGTAATTATTAGATATGTTTTATGTGCTTACATGCGAAATAAATGGTCACCAAAATTGTTTGCTTGCCAACAATCTTCAAAACTTATTTCCCCCCAAATAAAACAAAATTGGAACCAAATAGAGGGAAAAATTACAGTTTTTTTTTTTTTTTTTGGTGAACTATCCCTTTAAGAGATCAGGGTAGGCCCTGTTATATTAATCATAATAGCGTCTATCATTCAAACTAAGTCCATGTACCAGTGGTTCACAGTCAGCAGCATAACCTGAAAGGCCATTTAATTAGCATCAGGATGCCTTTTTCCGCTAAGCCCTTCGCCCAGATGCAGGTGCAATGCAGGAGATCCCAAAAGGGAGAAGGAGAACGATCGTAGAGAGATTTGATGGAAGACTTGTGTTTGGGTGCTCGTCTGGGGAAAGGGCACTAGGTGAGCTAATTAAAGAGAGATTTGTTAATGAAGAAAGAGGGCGGCCACACAGCTGCTGGCCCCAGTGACCCATTGCTCTACATGGTTTCCCCCCCCCACCCTTCTGGGTGACGGGCTTTATGCCAGCTCCAGGTGGTGAGCATCCTTTGCATAGGCCATGAACTCATCTGGAGGAAACCCATATTAGCTTCCCTTACAGAATCTATCCCATCTGCAATATGTCCACATTTAATCCCGTAATCAAATGCACAATGAAAGTGTCACAGCATCTAGACAACCAAATATTTTAAAAATTATCTTATATAAACGAGGGAGATATAAATGTTTTCAACCAAAAAATAACTAAAGACTGGCCTTTATATGTGGAATAATTCCCAAGCAACTCAATTATTAACATCAGGAGCCATCAGTTTTGAATGCTCTGACGTAATTTTCTGTGACTGTAATCTAATCCCGACTCTACCTGTGCTTTGTTCAATGTATTTTAAATGTGATGAATGCCACACAAAAGAATATGCATCCTCCCTCCCAGAGTTAATAAGTAATTATGCAAGTTTTGGTCCCCCTTTATGAATCATAAAGGCACAGCATTATTATGTCATGATAGTTTTCTTTTCTTTTTCTTCTAAGCATTATTTCTGAACACATTATAAAACGTGGCTTTTTAATGGCTAAATATATGCATTGTGATCATAATAAGGATGCAAATACTATACAATTCTAAAAACTCAAATTCATAGTTAAAAATCGTATGCTTAGCGAGGCTCTAATTTGATAAACAAAAAATACAGTAATATTGCAAAATATTACTAAACTTTACTGTAAACAATTGCTCTGCCTAATGTTCAACTGCAAGCTCATAATATTTATGCTAATCCATAACCATGGAAGAAATGGCGCAGGGAAAATTGGGTGAAGATTACGAAAACAAATTAAGGCTAGTTTACAAAATTATGTTTTGCAAATCTAATACGGTGGAAATAAATTAAATCTGAGATTTCCCAAATGTTTCCATGATTCTACAAACACAATGTCCTATAGCAACACTAACAGGAGATTCAAGGAATCATTTTAATTAAATCTCTGAGTAGAAGTCATTTTCCTGTTTCTACCATTGACAGTTTATTTAGTATGTTTAGGTTTTAAGCCATAAAAATAAATGAGCAGTGGTTTTAGTGACAGTACACTGTATCTGTAAAGAGTACATCTGTAACTCTACCACACATATTGCAACACTTAGCTGGGGCTCTACAACACTATCGTTAAATAAACTATGGCTAGCATTTAATCCACAAAGTTTACTTAAATCCGAGTGCAGCAACCCAAATAAAAAGTGTAGTCAGAGTCACTTCAGCAAAGCGGCACTCCACTCCGATCAAAAAAATTCTCCAATCCTCCTGACAACAGTATCACAGGCGGCTCCCGCACGTTAACAAACACTAATAGAACTCTTCTGTTGGTTATTAACTAATAATTGCCAGGCTTCAAGGTCCCCTTTATCACTTTCGCTTAGCCTTAAGGTAGAAGCAGGAAGAGTCAATAACAAAGCGCCAATGCTAACCTGATCACAGTTTGAGAAGCAAACTGCTTGACACAGGCTAAATCAGTGCTAGTCCAGGGCTCATGCTGTATCATAAGGTTTCCGCTAATCCTTGAGGTGTGAAGGAGAGCTGCAGATATCGGGAACCCAGAGAAAAGCATGCATAATGCCAGGCTGACATGAGTACGTTTAGCATTCTGCTACATCGCAGGATTAGGAAGAGGGGAAATGGGAGTGGATTAGCCTATAGGAATTCAATACACGTGGGAAAAAGGACTGGTGACAGGGTGGTAGGACTGAAGCGCTAAGAGAGATTGTGGCAATTTAGCCTAAAATGTGACAAAATTTGTATAAACCGCCCAAGTCCCTCCCTCTGAAACAATTGCACTGTTTCATAGGCAGTGACAATACCCCTGTTTGCCAGTTGTTTTCCCAATATCCCTTGGTGACTCTAACACAGATGGACAACAGGATCAAAGCTGAAACGAGCAGCAAGAGTTACGATTTCATGAGCTGGATGAAATCCAATCATTTAAATTTCACGGACCAAGATAAGCAAAGATCAAAGTGTCAACCTGCTGAGCTATCTGTTATGCATTTTGCATAGAATATTTAGAGTAATGTGAGCAGAAGTATAAGTTTTCAGTTGGACCTCTCAAATTTTAGCGCTCCAGTTAAGGTGTCAGGTTCATGAGCTGGATCATGGCCTGTGGTCAAACATATGGCTGAGCTATTGAATGACATACGCAAATAGCATGAACAGTTCACTTCATAAAGAAATTTTGTTCCAAACCTGTATTTTCCCCTTCTATTGACAGAAAAGGATTTTTTAAATGAATATTTAGGCTAATATTTTTATAAAATGGAAATAATTGATAACTTGTACTATCAAGCTGCAAAAAGGGCAATATAAAAAAAAAAAAAAATTTGCCTCTTTGGCACATTCATGAGAGAAATAGCTATGTAAAATGACTCACTTGATCCAGTTTCCCAAACCTGATAGATCTGGTTCTTGTGTTCAACCCAATAATTGACTCAATGATTCATTAGTTCTAACAGCTCACTCTGGGGGAAGAATAATGCCCTAAGATTCAGTTTGTTTAATTGCTATAATGGCTTCAGAGGACTTCAGAAGACAATTTGACTTTATAGTGCTCTTCTGGTTAAGCTTGACAGCCCCAGTTTCCATACTTAACATCCATCTTGAATATTTCATTACAACGCATTTATATAATGCATACTGGTTTAAAACAACATGAGGGTGAGTAAAATAACGACAATAAAATGATCATTATCAGTTATCAAAGTTATCAATTTGTGAGTGAACTTCTTTTAAACAGTGTGGTTTTTTAACCAAGATTCTTTGCTGCTGGTGACAGCTCATGCAAACTCAACATCAATGCTAGGCAGGTTAGCATTACGAGTCATGTAGCATATCAGCGTACCACAGTACCATCTGACGTTGGCGGGACATCACTAAACAACATTCATATTCATGTGGGCATTGATATTTCCCTCCTTATGTCCTGCTCAGTCACTCTGCACTTGGTGATGCATTCAGCTAATGCGATGTGAATCCAACATGTCTCTTCATCCCCCCCTCTGGCACAACTTCTCTGACACGGCGCGACAATCCCAGAGTCGTTGAGATGAAAGCGATGGACTGTCCTGCAAATAATGGGTTTGAAAATACGTGTAGAAGCCAAGAGTTGTCTGGAGAATATAAAGCCTCTGAATCTCTCTGTCTTCGTATCTATCTCTGCCTTTCTCTCTCTACCAAGCGGAACGCGTGCACAGGAAAAGAGTGGTGAGCTACGACAATCTCCGCCAGCCCTCGGGATCTAATTGGAGGATGCCATTGCAAGGGACCACAGAGGGGTGTAACGGGAGGGTATCTTTAATCCCCTTGATCAGATGACATGGAACACAGAACAAAAGGTCCTCAAATCCCTACTGCGCTGAGCGGCAGGCACAGTCACCAAGCTGCCATGCTGGCTCAAGGAATGTATCCCAGGCTTTAAGCTCCACTTTTAAACACCCCTTTATCCTGCACAGCTGTGCCCCAAGAAAAACTGCTAAAAATTCTCTGAATGATCATAATAATTACAAGAAGCAGCTACTAACCAGGTGCTGACAAGGGAGTGGTAACGTTAGATAACCAAATCTCCTGCTTCACCTTCAATTCCAGTACACTTCCCCCTTATTAGCCTTGGGGGACAGGTAACGTGGAGACGAATCCACATTAATGGCGGTGGAATGCTAATGAACCACATTTAAGCAGAAGACACAATGATCCAGGTCGCTTCGGGTTCCCCGCGGAGGCCAAGTTTACACTGCAGCGAGCATGCAGAGCGCTTTAATGTTGATGTGCGACCGCTGTTTAATTTGCAATGGCCCGTGTGGGGTGATCGGTTGAAGAAGACTGACAGCATAATTAGCCGAGAAAAGGCAATTCAGACAAATGCGAATACCAGATTAACTCCAAGATTGAGGCTGTTTTGTTTCCTCTCATTAAACTATTGCTCTCAAAACGTTCCTATATTCCGCTGAAAGTATATCACAGGAAGCGTTGACGTTTAAATTAGCACATTTTGTGCCCGCTAAGCTTTGCTTCTTGTGGTTATATTAGTCCCTGCCCTTGGCTTTCTCCATAAAAACAGAGGGGGCGTGAGGAAACGGGGTAGAGGACAAGACAGTGACTGCTTGTTTTAAAGGCTCCGTTAGAACACTGATGATTTCCAATAATTAGCACGTAACTGTCAGAGTTACAGATCAACCCCTTTACAGATGACCTCGCTCCCAGACTGTGCTGCAATGCCACCTTCAGCCCAAGAAGAACAGATCCACACTGCCCTCTACTGCTGGATAAAGTCAATATGGATACTATTTCAAATCTCTATGCTAGCAAACAGGAAAATCTGACATATGGTTAAGGGAACAGCTCATCCATCTCAGCTATTGCTATTATTTTTCTGCAGAGAATAGAGGTACAGTATAGTTATTCAAAACTGAAAAATGTGTCATGTTACTCCAAACCTGTGCGTTTTGAAAAACGTTTTCACTGCTGTCCATTCAATGAAAGGCAGTAGGGTCCAAAAGGACATTGTGTCCTCTCAATGTCTGGACAAAAAAAACAGTACAAGATGACATTTAATTTTTATTTTGGGAGGTTAACAATCACTTTAGCAAGATCCTTTCTGACTGTTTTGTAATACTCCTTATACATTAGAGATCATTTTACCAATGCTTTGAGTAAAAAGGCATTTTCGGTGTCGCTTACTACATCACATTTCTTTATCTCCTAATAAGCCTTAAGTCCCTTATTTTCACCATTTCTGATGGCCTTGCGATATCTCAAGTTCACCTGAGATATCATTACAATCTAATATGGCTCTTAAGACTGGAGGGGAAAACAAATGGTTTATAGCACAAAGCCAGAAAGGCATCCGGGCTTATTACCGAATTGGCCTTTCGTAGAACAAGATCACCACACAGATGCTATGATAGCCTTGCTGCCATGGGCTATTCACATAGCATAATGTGGTAAATCCTGGTCACAACCCTGAGGCGAGCCCATAACAGATATGTCACTGTGCTAGCAGGCTGTTTGCTGCACACTGCGGTACACTGAAAAACCCTGGACTACTCGCAAGAGACTACTTGGATGGTTATGACTATATATCTATGGCCAGCCAGTCAAGGAGATTCTGGCGATGATACCATAAGAACTGACCCAAGACTAGTCTCAAGGTGGTAGAGGAAACATCAACTGTTCATCTAAATATCAAAAGTCTTCCATCCTTTACTCACTCTTATGTAGTTCTTGAACTGCATGACTTCTGTGGAACACTAAAGGTTAAAGGGTAGTTCACCCAAAAATGTTGTTTCTTTCATTACACCTCGATATCTGTCCAAATCCGTTAAGACATTCATCTTCGGAACAAAGATATTTTTATATAAGTAATAAAAATTAATATCTTCATTTGTGTTTCACTCAAGAGCGCAGGTCATACAGGTATGGAATAGCATTTTTGGGTGAATTATCTCTGTAAAGGTCTCTTTCTTCTCTTAGAAATGGTCTGTTGCCTGTTCAAAATACTATTCCTGTCAAGCTGCACTGATAAACACCAGACATGACCAAAGTCACCCTCAGAACAAAAGATTTTGAGACTTTTTTTTCGCATCCTGTCACCAAACTTCGCAATAGACAGTGACAAGCTCCAGTTGTATCTCGGGAGCTTCCGCTGAGTGCAGCGCTTTGCAGCCTTGACCGCAACGGCGAGTTTATATCATTTGTGACAGGTCCTCTGTGATCTTGACAGAGGAAAGGAAATCAGATTTGCACTTCCTGTTCAACCTAATCCAAATGCGTTGAGGGCCCAATACATTCTTCCCTGCTTGAACTATGCAGATGAAGACGAGACAGACTAGGGCAAAGCTATTTGAGTAAAAAAAACAAAAGGGCTATTAATTAATTACACTGATCCTTGGAGATGAAGGGGCAGATGAAGAGGAGGTTAAGCTATCAGCAATTAATAGCAAAGCCTCGATGAAGCCTCCTGGATTTAGCTGTAAGTCGGGTCGTGGGTTTTAAAATGCAGCTCAGTGTATTGTATACGTGTTTGTATTTGCTTGCAGGATACATTGCAGCATAGGAGAAAAAGTGTCACAGCAGTCCAGCGGAGATGTGAAGGAAAAAGCTTTTAATCCATGCTGTGGCGTCTGTTCTTCATAGACGAGGAGGAAGATGAAATGTAGAACTCACAGAGGGATAGAAAGGAAGCAGAGAGGGAAAAAATGCAAGCCTCATATATGCACAGCAAAGATTGCGGAAGGCATAACCTCATCTGATTTTATGGGGAAAAAATCCATGCTGACAAAAAAACAAAGGAGAAAAAAGTAGAATCAACAGAGGGCTGCCATGTAAAGGGAAGGGCACCTTTCTCCAAGACATTTCTGATCTATATTTCATGCGCTTTCTGTCTTGGTCTCATGTGTTGAGCATCAGCTTGAGATGTAAGTTTTATCTTTTTTTCTTCCTCTTCCTGCTGTAACAGCTTCAAGTCATTGGTGTCATATATCAGTCCCTCTCCAAACGGTGCTATAAATAGACTCCATCCACACATTCACTACAGCAAGAGATGTCATAGTGCCATCTCATCAGCAGTCAACAGTCAATCATTGAGTTCTGCAGCCATCATATTAGTTATGGACTACAACTGGTTTACTCTCAAGCAACAGTACACTAGCAGTACTGATGGAACATAGACAGTACATCCAGACCATGTCAGAACTTACTGTAAAACAAACAAAACTCTACACGCAGGATATCAAACCTCATCCGTAGGATGCAACCCAAGTGGGAAATTCACTTTTTAGCCCACCAACCACAGTGGCAGCTGAATTTTATCATTTATACAATAAAACAATTATTTACAGGTAAATAACACTTACATAATATCAATATATTTTCATATATACTATGCAAGTAACAAAAAAAAATTATAAAATAATCATTTAATATACCATGACAATACTTTTAAAATAACACAAAAAGATACAAAAAAACCCTAATAAACTGTTTGCAAATGTTTTCTGCCCTTCACACATGGCCGTCAAATTGGAAGAATCTACATCCAAATAAACAAACGTTGTTTTTTTCTCAAGATCAGTGAGGCGTTAAGCTTATTTCTTCAGGCCCGAAAGCTGTTTTTAAAAACCTGAGTGGCTATTGACAATCAAAGCACAACCATGAGTGACAAAAAACAACACAAAACTTCAAACTAAGTTAAGCATACTGGGCACATATCCACAACAATAGCTAGAGAAGACCCTAGTTTCTAGTAAGTACACTTCATTGGACAGAACCATGACATGGGTTTAAGTACTATGAAAGAGATTTAGAAAACATTTCTCCATTTTCCCCCCTTGTGTTAATCCCCAAAAAAAGGAAAACAGCCAAACCCGATACATCCAAAAATCCTTTTTCCAGCTTGTCTTCCCACACTTCAAAGCACCCGGTATGGCATCTCCACGGTATTAAAAAACACTCTCAAATAAGAGCCATCTTCTCTCCATCCTAATGCTTCATCGGGAAACAGATTTTGTTTCTTTCTCTTCCCACGAGACATCTTTATACTTCTCAGTACTTCTAGCATACAGATTTTACAGCTGAAGTAGATTTTTAGTGGAGTTTGTAGCACATTAAGGCTTCTGTATCAACCACGTGAATGCTGCCTTGTTGGTAAACGTGATAAAAGTAAACTCCAAATTTACTTGGATTGCGCAATTCTGCGAGTCACTGAACTGTACAGTTAGAGCACATGCAAGCGTGAATGCAAGCTCAAATCTGGCTTGTGTTGTTTGCCAGTCCCATTCCACCATTGTCATGACCTCGGTATCTCTCAACCATCCGAAAAAAACTAAACGGAGAGCTGAAGGATGCAAACATGAAGATGGATATATATTCTGACTTGCTAAATTGACATAATTTGGCATGGGGCTAAAAAAAAAGGAAACTTTTATCTGAAAATACAGTAAGGCCTCAATAAATGCAAGTGTATCCATTTGAACAGAACAGTCCTTGACTTAGTATTGCATTTCAGGAACAATCAGTCCCTATTTGTGCTGTATTACAGGATTTTTGCAGGGCTCAGAAGTGGGTCAGATATTGCCTGGTGGAATGGTTAGGGGTGGGACAGAGAGACCCTAACTGATCCGTGACAAAGTCAAAGACCTGATAACAGTTATCTCCTCCACCTAACAAGTTCACCCACCAGGCTTTTACAAAAATGAACTGTTTGTGCAGATCAGTTGTTCATGGTGTGATGCTACAGAACTATTTTATTATTGGAGACGAGCAAGTTCCCCAACGGCTTGTTTCTTTTGATCTTGGTATTTCCAATCTCTGCACCAACGCATGTCCTGCCAAGCGCATCAGATGCCAAAGCCTAAAAGTAAGATGTTCTGGAGGCCTTGGAACTGGCCAACACATCCTGCCCAGTGGCAGCTGAGGAGTATGCTGTATGCTGACATACAAGACAGAAAGACTTCTTTGCCAGGAGGACTCACTTTAAACACATCTCACCTCTTTAAGAAACTGCTTTTTTGTCAAGTAGACAGATGTACAAGCCACCCATCCATAACCAGACCAAATTCACACTAACTTTAGATAGCATTCTGATCTTATATATTTGCAAGATTGTGCTCAAATATTTCAAACAGGGTCCTGACACTTTTGGATGAGTTTTTGTGATTTTCCATTACCGTTCAAGGATTCCACTAACCCCCAACTATAAAGTATATTTTTTACCTAAGTCACATAATAACTAATCATAAAACTGTCATTGTCAAACTGTCAAAAAAGGGGGAAAACACTATAAATGACACATTACTGATTATTGTCCAGCAGTGTATTTGGTTTCTTTTGTTGATTATACTATTTTTGCATTTCTTTAAAGGTTGCTCTGTAATTTACACCTTAAGCATTTAAAGAATCTAGTGGAAGTTTTGAAATAATCCTGTACTTTAAAGTCACAATCTGTGAGTTTTTGACACTAGAGGTTGCATTTTCAAAACAATAACATGATGCAATGGAGCGATAAACTTTGTCGTTTTTCACGACTCATGCTCACAAATAAAAATCTAATTTATATCTGTTTACTCACCTGCACATAACTACCACTTGCACAATAAATAATATATCTTTGCTCTCTCTAATATATATTGCTCTCTGTCCAGTCCGAGGTTTTCATGATGCTCTCCCCATTTCGTAAACGCCATTTGTTCTCGCTTTATTTTGTTGACTGTTCCAGTATCTTCTTGCCTCTGTTTGTATACATCTAAGTTTTTTGGGATTGTGGAGAGTGTAACCATGATTCATTATCTATGATATGGAAATTCACTAATAACTAATAACTACTATTCATAGGCGGAAAGGATAGTGCGGATATTGCGTCATTGACAGCAGGGATGGTTCATTATTTAAATATGTACAAATCCTACAGAACTTTTGAGATAATGTAAGTTACTCAACTGTGAAATATATATCACTGTGCAAGTGGTTTTGGGATATTTTATTACAAAAATCTTACATAAGAAAACAGAATTAAATCGTTATTCAAATTGAATTTGATTGCGAATCATCTGAAATCAAATTCTGAATTTGCAAAAATTGCTCTTAATTTGAATAGAAAATCTATGAATTCTAAATCAAATCGATTTGCTTCCTAACCAAAGATTCACAGCCCTAATAGACAGACAGACAGACAGACAGACAGACAGACAGACAGACAGACAGACAGACAGACAGACAGACAGACAGACAGACAGATAGAGTTACTTTCAGACCAATAAATTTCCATATTATCAATGACCTTTTAAAATTTTTCTGGACTTTTCCATACCTGTAAAGAACACTTAAAACACAACAATTATATTTCTAGGTTTTCTAGGAACTCTGTAGCGTTAAAGGTGACTGAAACACTGCAGCAGGTTTTCACAAAGCAATGGTACCCTATAGAGTTTGAGCCAAGAGAAAGCTTAACACAATTTAAAAAATAAATAAATAAATAAACTCCTGAGCAGCTGTGGAAAGCAATGATGTGGAAAAAGTATACCGTCTATCTGTTTGCCAGAGCTCCAAGCTGTTGCAGAAAGTGTATGATCAAGCCATTTCACCAACAGCTTTGACTTCCCATCTATTGGGGTGCAATAAGCTTAATTTAATGCTATTTGATTGATTTATTCTCGGGTGTCCCACAGTCATTAACGTAATTGCATGATCACTTTATAACACCCTCACATGGTGACTGTGGTAATCTGGCACCTAGATTTACCATTTAGGGCTAAGACACCTAACGTCATTAGGTCTTAAAATCTAGTCCGAAATATCATCTTCCAGACAGTAAAATTGATTTCATTCCTTTTTGACTGACTCTGAAGCCATTTTAGTCTGTCTCTTACCCGAGTTCACCATTTGATATATGAGGAGCTTGCCGTTCTTAACAGCTCCTATTGATCCACAACCTCGCTCCCCGACTAGTGTGACTGGAAAGCTTCCATGTCACCTTGTAATTCCACAATCCTGGCAATGCTCCTGTAAGATCATCCCATGGTCAGACTCTGCCTGTGGGGGTTGCTTCCGCAGGACTTTAATTTCCTAGCTAACAAAACGATTGCATGGTATACAACAGTTTCTCAAAGCACTTTGTCTTCAGGAGGGGAACTTTAAACTTTCTGTTCGAGGAAAGTCTCTGAATAGCCTTTGGGCCTCAAACTGAACTCACCTTCCATTCATGTGCTTTGGAGGCGAAAACTGGTATGCGACAGGCCAGCAGTGGACACCAAAACAGAGCTTTTGTCTTCCCATCATCCTCCGCAGAGAACCAACCCGGTGTGTTTCCGTCTCCTGCAAGAGATTAGGTTTAATTTGGATTAGTTTATTATTCATTCTCCTACCCAAGCAGATCATGCGGAGTGACATCACATCTCATATGTGTATCTAATTATGCAAACTGAAGTATGGCAGTAGTTAAAATGTTTGAGGCTCCCGGTGAGCACTCTCTGAAGATATGTTCAGTATAGCAGACTAATGAGCCTTCAAAAGTCTCATTCCTGCAGCAGGTGTCCGTCTCAGCATGTGAAGCAGCAACCTCCAGGTTTCAATTAATGAAGTCTAAATTCTGGAGGCGTGGGCCACCTAGGTCTTCCCTCTCAGCCACTTTGACAGGTGTTTACAATTGCCAAGCACAATACTTGCCTGCCAGCAACCATTCTCTATTAAAGCAACTCAGTAATTACCTATCATGGCCATCTTACTCCTGCATAAAAATGTCGTGTTTTTCTGGTCCCCTGCATCTTTGTGAGCACATCAATTCAAAATTAGCCCCAGAAGCCACAGAAAAAGGCTACAAACAAATGCAGTCAGATTGGACCCGGCTCATTTGTTTTCACAGTGTGAAAGGTACGTGGCACGGTTTGACGGCCGATGTACCATAGCCATATCAACACGCAAGTCAGAGCGGGAGACTTAAGGGCCAATTAGTTTGAGTTTAGTCTCACTGTTTCTCAAGGGTTGCAGGAGGATTTCTTTCAGATTTCAAAATGGCCAGAGTGCGACATCTCTGAATATCAGCACTTTGTGGTCCACATACTCTTAAGATGCGTTAATGCTTTGATTTTTGGCTTCCGTTCTCCCTCTACTTACGACGGAGCCAACTCTCTAAAATCAATGCAATCAATGGCGTACTTCAAAAGGTCAGATTATGACAATTCTTCTCCTACTTAACTTTTCAGACTGGGGCTTCTTTGCCTGGAAGTACAGTAAGACTATAGATAAAAGCACTCAAATTCTGAACATTATTGCACACACTCTGCAATAATTTCCTTTCAATACTTTAATTCCAGAAATGGGAATTCTTCATCTAATCGTTTTATACAAAGTTGATCTTACTGCTACGGCAAATCTATGAATTATTTATAAAAGTATTAAAAGGTCATTTTATTTTTTGAAGGACAAAGGGAAAGCAGAAGTTGAGATAATTTCTAAGAGATTATTTTTGGCTGATAAAGATGATGTTCAGAAATAACTTAAATAGCATTTAAAATGCTGTTATGGTGATGTTTACAATCATTTTTTCCATTCATATATTTGTTTTTGTATGTTTAGTCTCTCTCAAACACCAAATACTGCAGACACAAACAGACTCAGCTACTTTTTTGTACAAAGTGATCATGAAGAAACTGAAAATAAATGTTGGGTCAACTAGTTTCTGCATTCGGCTAACATCTAGCCTCCTGTGAGTAATAGGATGTTAAAATTGCCAATTACCATACGACAAAATGTTTTTACATACAAGCCTGTTCTTATTTATAATTAATATGTTAAGTTAAAGTTTAGTAGTCACACATACTACAATCACAATATGAAAAGCATTATATACAAACACTTTATCATCAAGTTTTGCCAGATAATATTTAAAATGCAGACAGTACCCTAAACAGACTCAACCAAGTCTGTCCTTAGAGGACACCATGTTCTTAATGTTCACATTTATTTCTGCTTCAATGAATTGCACAGACTAGCAGGTCAAGGTTTGACTGGGTACCTTTAGCAATTCATCCCACTGGAACATGCAATGACTGCACCAGGCTTTTTATCATTCTTCTGAAATATCAAGTAAATCATCAGCACACTATGATTTTTATATGAAAGTAAACGTTATCCAGGAAGGCATCTTTTAAAAAAACATAAAAAAAACCTGACCCTCTAGACTGTCAGACAGATATGATAAAAGCACAACCCTAATGTCATTTAGAAGCAGTGCATTGACAGATATTACCTGTTTTTTTCTTTTGATTTAGCTGTTTATATTTCACAGCACAGTGAAGCATGAAAGCGAATTTTACTAACTTACAAAAGCGTCTAATCCTTCCACCCACCACGTCTCCTTTCCATTCGCAATCAGGACAGAATTCTCTAGATCTTAAATAATACAGTTCTGCTATGATCTCATCACAAGTTTGCCCTTTGGAGAGATGATCGAGGAGCGTAGTTCACTTCTAAATCACTATAATTGAATTCTAGCTGTCAGTCAGCACTACTTAGGGGTCAACGGGTTTGGTGTTTACCTGTCTTCCACTGCGACACTTAAGCTAGCTATTAAATTAGCTAATAGTTCAGCATGAAATGCGATCTTTGCTGATTTGTTGGTCGGAAAAGGTCAACATCCCAGTTTCAGCCACTTTTCCTACACAGCAACACTTTTCAGTTTGTCCCAACACATGCTCAAACTTTCCAAAGAGCAAACGCTAGCTTTCACCGGTTTCAGAGCACACCACCATTGACATTCAGGCCTTTGAAATAAATTGATAATGCACAATAATTGATGTCTCGCTCTTAATAAATGCTGTGGTGGCAAGTGAGATGAGGCATTTGCGTTGTTGAAGCTCGTTTTGCTCCCCTGCATAGCAAGGGCTAGCACTGCTAATGACTCAGGCATAATGCATTCTGTTGGCGTAAGCTCCCAATACCCCGGCTAACACAATGCGAGGAACATGCCAAAACTCAGCGGCCAAACAGTCTCCGCTCACTCCCTCATTAACAATGCAGCAACCTTCGTTCTATTCATGTTGTGTCGTAAAACTCAAGCCGCTTAGCAAAGGATAAGCAAACAAGTGTGCACTTCATCAGGGAGGCTGGGGTTTAACCAGGGGTTGCTCATTGATAGCCGCTGTCAGAGCGGGAGAGAAAAAAAGAGACAATGGAAATGCAGAAAGTGAGAGAATGATGGACAGGGGAGAGGATTTAAGCTTGAGGCTAACAGGTATCTCCACCAGACAGACATCGGATGAGGGATAAAATAAAAGTGAAATGTATTAGAATCTGCATATAGGCAAAAAGTGTGTAAATACCTACACACACACACACACACACACAAAACTGTCAAATAAAAGTATATGATAAGAATTGGGGCTGTCAGTTTATTACAGTATTGGAACTATTCTGCGCTTTGTTATTAAGCAAATGTTCTGGGTTCAACTGAAGTAAAGCTCAGTTGGCAGCATTTGTTGTGCGATTTACCAAAGGAAATCATTTAGTTTCGTAGCTTGCTTTGGTTAAGTACAGACCATTTAGAAAAAAGCTGAAATATTGGATGCAGTAAATAATATTTCATAGTGCATATGTTACCGGCAATGTGTGAAATGCCGGCATTCTATAGAATGCCTAGGCAATGTATAGAATGCCCGCTGGTTTC
>JAUCMT010000013.1:18026271-18041291 GCA_032357475.1 Enteromius thamalakanensis
AATTTGTATTAAAATAAGTCAGACTATCTGCCATAAGCCTGGCTTATTTGGTAAACTTGTTTTATGGAACAGGCCCCGGGTTCTAGTATTTCATTCGTTTTTTTTGTGTTCTACTGTCTTGTGATCTGGATTACCCGTTGCCAACCACTGTTTATCTTGGATTTACGTTATCGTCTCGCCCCATAGACTGTGCTTGCCGGTACGTTGACCTAAGCTTTGTTATCGTTTACGCTTTTGTCTCTGCCTACTTTACTTGTGTTTGTCGGTGCTCGACCCTGCTTGTCTCGACCATGAGTTTCAATAAACTGTTTTGCATTTGAACCCGAACGCCTCTTCCTATTGACTCAGTTGTGACACAACGTGTATAAGAGATATTTTAATAGTAGTTATTTCATAGTATGACAGCAACCATTGATTGGGATGTAATCTTACTTTAATCAAAGGCTTGATTTTTTTTAAATTTGTTTTATGAAATTTATTTTGCTCATATTTATCGATGGGGCTAATAATTTTGACTACAACTCTTGAAAGGAATAAAATATTGTTCCTCACAGGATCACAGTGTTACATATTTAACCTGTTGGTTCCACTTTTTGAGTACAGACATTTTACATTCCCAATTTAATTTGGAAATTAAAAAAATGTGAGTTTGTGTATACAGTTTTTTACAAAACATGGCAAAGTTATGTTCCAAATGCGAGGTTGATATCTCAAAAAATGAGCTATTAGTAAAAAAATTTGTTCGGGCCGCAGTATCAAATGTTTCCACTAGATGACCAGTGACAGTTCACAAGCTAAACTTATCAACAAACATATGGAACATAAAAAATTAATTAAAAAAATTATATATATTTGAAACAAAAATATACATTTGAACACCTTTTAATTTGAGAGTCGACTTAAAATGCTGCTTATGCAGGTAGCTTTGCAACAGAGCGAAAGAAAAAAAAATCCAACATCAGAAGGAGAAACTTGCAGACTACAGTATGAAGGAGACAGAGTGAGAGAAAGAAAGAAAAACAGAGAACAAGAAAAATGACTGCAGTTGAGGAAGGCAAGACACAGAGCAAAACAGAGAGAGATAAAGAGAGAAAGTAAAACAAAAGATACTGAAAGCAACTTTCCAATTAAGTGTCTCATTTACTCTCTAATTCTTCTTATTCAGAAACGCATTTGTTTGCATTTGCAGCAGCTAGCCTGTGATATAAACATGGTAATGGAAGAGAAAATCCCAGTCATGGACTCAGGTGCTGCTGTGGCGCATTAATGGACCATCATTGCTCGCTGATGATCCTATTAAAAAATGCAGTCCAGGTATAACAAGAGATGGGTCGGTTTTTTTCAGGGTCAGCTGTCTAGGCCAGATACTTGGCAGGCTGTTTATTTGGTAAATATGGATATGTTGCTATCAAATTTTCATGCTGCAATTAATTCTTAAATGCTTTTATCACAATATACAGTATTACCATAGTATTGAAATTTAGTTGCAAAAAATAATGTATCATGACAATCAGTTGCAATTGTCATAATACAGCATAACAGGTTTTATACCTTTTGTGCTTGTAACAAAATTAACTGAACATCCAACTAATGTTAACAACATATAAAGACTCAAAATACTTGTTTTAGGTGATGCAGAAGTCCAGACTAAAATGTTACATTTGCAAAAAAATAGCCTAGTAAGTATACATGTTTAAGAATTTGTCACTGTGATTAATGCCATAGCGAATACAAAAATCTAAACAATTGTACTACATCGATGGCTTATGTCGAGGTTGTGACTGAAAAAACTGCCCTGTTGTTCTACATCATTAATCATGTCACGTTCTGACATTCTGATGGACAGAAAACCGCCTGCAGGCTGTTGTGGTTAGACGTAAGTGGGAATTTGTGAACTTTCTTGAGGTGATTTCATGAAACCATAAGGTGAAGTGAATGCTAAATAAAATATTTATGATGAATAATATACAGGGGAGCTACTGTAGTACCAACATTTCAATTGAACACCCCTCTCTCTCCTTCCCTCTCTCACACACACAGGGTTAACAGTAGAAGTCACACATGTTAGGAGGTTAAGATGATTCCAAGGGCCCTAATATGAAAGCCCACAAACCCCAGGGAATGTGATCCCTACCCTGGAGGGGGGCAATATGCTGATCAGGGGGCTCAGAAATAATAGCATTGCCCCTGCTCATAATTATTTGTGGTAATGCAGTTAATTGGCCACATAACAACTAAAATGTTTTTGAAAAAGTCTCTACATGCATTTTATATAAACTTACAAATTAACTAATTGTAACACCAATAAAGACTCAAAATACTGGAACTACTGCATGTTGTAGTCCGTAGTAAAATGAAAAATTTGCACACAAAAAAACAGCCTATTTAGTATAAATTAGGGCTGTCAAAAATAATGCGTTAACAACATTAATTATTATTATTATTAACAACAACCACTGATTGGGATGTAAGCAGTGTTTATGCAGAGCAGGAGCAGCGTGCACTGATTGTGCTAACAAATGGCTCTAGTTTTATTCATTTAACAGACCTTTGAAGTTTGGGCAAAAACTCGTTTTAGTGATTTGTTTTTGTGTATTTTATTTTTCATATGATGAGTGTGAAACACGGAACACAATCAATTAAACAATTTTATGGTAAAATGTAGGGCTGTGCAATATGGACAAAATAGTCATTTTTTTTTTTTTTTTTTTTTTTTTACTAATATTGCGATTGCAATTTTTATTAGCGATTTTGGCAACTGTTTTTGCTTTTTCCAAACAAGTTTCATACAAACATTCTAAATGTATTAAGTGCATAATAAGTGCATAAAACATTTCACAATGAATGAAATAACATTTACTGACAAAGTGAACGTGCATCATATATGTATATAAAATCGAAATAAATGAATAGATAAAATTGCAGCCTTATGCGTTTTTGAAAATGCATGAGCTTAAATTGTGATTGTGATTAATTGCACAGCCCTAATAAAATGTGTTACTTTTCACGTAACCATGCCAGTTTAGATCAAGAACCACGCACTTTATTCAGCGTAAGCTGTGCATCAAAAATAGACTCGGCGCCGAACCTATCGCGCCACTGCTACACGCTGTCGCGCCACCCCGTGCTGTGAGAAAGCTCTCATCCGTTTACATGGGCAACGAAAAAGGCAAAAGCATCCTGCTGTCACTGCTGAGTAACTGTGCGCACGCTCGTGTTTTCCTCACCTTGCTGAGAGCACGGTCACTGACACAGCGAGCCAGCTGCTGAGTCTCTGTGATCTGATCAGCCACCCTTTTCTGCTCATTGAGTTTCTCAGCTAGGGTCTCCAATTCAGTCAAAGCCATTTGCAAGGGCAGCCTGTCCACATGGGCAGTGGGAGTGTTTTTCAGCATGTCCTAAAGACAGACAGAGGAAAAGAATGAGTCTAACAGCAAAGAAAATGAAAGAGTAGAAGAGACTCACTTGAGGAAGCTAATGGAAGAGAGCAATGACTGCATCTCTACCGCACAGACAACTCATTAGCAACTGTGATGTACTATAGCCCTATTAGCACTCATTTAAAGTTGCTGGTATACCTTTACTCCCACACAAAAGCGAGAAAAGAGGGTCAGAATAACCGTATCATCTCACGTTCAAGAGAGAAGCATGTTAGAAGCCCTCTGGGAATCATTACCACTGAAACAACAATCATTCACAAACTCCCTCTGAAAACCAGCGGAGAGCATGCATTTTGCTCAGTTGTCAAAAACATATTTCACTTTAACTGTCATATTAGCAGTCACTTATTAAATATAACTAGAAGTAATTTTCTTAGCAATATAAACATACTGGAAAATTAGCTCATAATAACGACAGTTTTCATTATATTCAACGCAATTTGTAGTTGCAGTTGTTTTGCTTGAAGCATATATATCAAGATTTCTGATTGGTATTCAAAATAAATTGTGGCGAATGCCATTTGTTCATGTGCACCTATACGGCACATATTTTTAACCATTATATGGAAAAGAACAGCTTAGACTAACGCATCTTTTTTATTTTTCTAATAAGATGCATCTGTTTGTGGTTGATTCAGGCCACTAATAAGGAGGAAGCAGATAAAGGTCTGTCATCAGATCTTGTTCGGTTTAATGTGTGATTAAACACTCTCTACTCTCAAGTCAGAGCATTGAAAAAAAACCTTATTCACATTCATAACTTATCTATCAAAATTCATGGGTAATCGATGCCTACTGAGGTATGAAATTAAGTGCCACAGCACTCCTCCTGCATGGGAAAGTTCAGTGGTAAATTCCTCGCTTGTTCCTTGTCCATAAAAATGAATAGAAGTGAGGGAAGATATGAGAGAGAGCAAGGCAGTGGTCCAAACTGTTTGACAATGTAAATCTGGTGACATTTCACTGTCACCTGAGACCCACTGCCTGAAGAGGTCAATGTGATATTTCTCAAGCAGATCTTGATAATGCTCTGATATTCTGGCACATGACTTGTTTGTGTGACAGAATGGGCATTTGACGTGTTTATTTAAATAAATAGTTACTCTAAAAATGAAAATATAATTTACTTGCCCTCATGTCTTTCCAAACCCCTTTAACTTTTTGGGCACAAAAGGAGAAATGTGTACCAAGCATTTTTTAAATTGAGATTTTGATTTTACTTAAGCTTTCCATCGATGTAGGGCTGGGCAATATAGTAGGAATATATGGAATATACAAGCCTATTCTTCAAAAAAACATCTAATTTAAGCAATGTGCATGCTTGCCGGTTTATTCAAGTTCTCTCTATAGGAGTCTTGATATACACCGAATCCTGTATCATGGCCAACAGCTGAGGGAAGAGCAAACCTGTGAGCCAATAGGCTGCAAGAAGACCTGGCACAGTCTTAGCCAGTCATTCCGCTTCTAATAGACCTGCTTGGCAACTAATTTCCAGTTACTTAAAGGAGCACAACCCCTAAAGCACTCTAAACGACAGCACTGTGTGAACAGTTTATGGATAAATACTGACCTGCAGGAGGAGGATGAACTGAGGAAAACGCTGAATAGGCTTTACCATCAGACCATAGAGAGTTATGCGGTCAATGCTGGACGCCTGTTTCTTCTGCAAATCATAAGGAGATGCAACCACATATTGAGAGAAAGGCAAAGGAAGATAAAAAGTAATTTCCACATACAGAGCAGAAGAATCTTGACACTCAAGGGAGTCAGAGAGGTGGGTGGAGGTTAGCATTACACTATTGATTCTTTCATGCCTGCCAGCAGACACTAGCAATCATTAGACTGCGCACTGTCAGGGAGTAGGTGTACTTGAGGGCCCTCCAGCAGATTTCAAAGCAAGGGTATTAGACTATGGTCAACTAAGCATTTGTGAAGTTCAGTCGCTTTTACAGACGTAAAAGATTCAAGTCACCATTTAAATGTGCTGCCATGATAACGCTACACATGTGCTTTGCAAACTTTAAAGAACAGATAACCTCAGTTTCACATTTAAAAGGTAAAATATTTTGAAGAAGAAAAAAGCAACACTTATGGTCCATTCAGAATATAAGTAGCTTGCACAAAATGCTGCAAGCAAAAGATGTTCTTACTCTCTGACTAACCTCAAAACGGTTGTAATTAATATCTAATGACTTCATGTGTTTTTAATATTAGATTTCTGACTAAAGTTTTCAGTTAAAATATCAAATAAACCTTGAAAGAATGTAAAAAAAACTAGATACTGGGGCTTTTTTGGAAAATATATCTTTACTTTTTAAACTTATTTGATGTGCTTTTTAAAATTAAATGCACTCATTATATATATTTATTTATTTGATTTATATATAAATCAAAACAGGAGATATTTTATTTTTATTAATATTAATATTTTTATTAATATATAATTAATATTTTTATTTCTTTTGTGGAACATATTATTATGTTCCACAAAAGAGAAAAGTCAAAGACATAAGGGTGATTAAATAGTAACAGAATTTTTGTTTTTAAAGAACTGCAATTAAAAAAAAGCATACTCCGTAATTGGATTTTTTTTTTGCTGTCAAACAGGAAATAAAAAAGACAAGACGGAAGTCAATAATCCATAGAGCAGCACAGCAGTAAACAGAGGTGACTTAGGGTGTTTCCTGAAAAGGATATTGACAGCAAACATCAGCTCTTACCTTGAGAAACTCCAGAAATGCTGGTTTAGACATGCAGGCTTTCTTAATGAGGGCCATGGCATTGGTGAAATTATTGACGTAATCACTATATACGTCCAGCACCATGGATTTCGAGAACTAAGAGAAATGCAGAGAGAAGATGTTTAGACAAACAAATTTTTGGAGAAATCACATTTTAATGGATCTCTCAGCCTGAACGGCTTCTCCTGCTCTGAGACAGCTCTTGAATTTTCCTGTCGTGGTGGGCAGGCCACTCTAAAGGTGATTACAGGGCGAAGAAATGGAAGTAAACAGTAATTTTAGTGTGGTATTTATGCAACGCAGCACCACTTTTCGCCATCCTAGGGACCTAAACATCTTTGACAGTCCATTACTGCTGGGTGTTTTAGAGCAGGCAAAATGGCAGCCATCCATTCGCTCTGCTTTGATTGAAGCTGAACAGACCTGCTGACAGCAGCAGTGCTCGCAGGACTCAGAGAGGACATTAACGAGCCACAAATAGACGTTAACCCCTGTCAAACCTCCCCTTTGGGGATGCCAAGTACGGCAGGAAATGATACACACGGGTAAAGATGTTATTATCAACAAACACACATACTGTACGGGGCAAATTTACGAAGCACATACAGGACCTTGCAGTGAGCAATATGTCAGTGCAAAAACTATTAGGATTGTGCTATGACTGGCTGTCAAACTATTCACAATTCTTTTTATGTTTTAGCAAATCATTTTTATGCAATTATACAATCGAATTCCAATTTTATTTGTACAGCTCGTTTTATGATACACAAGCAGGTTTACAGAACATCCCAATGTTAATGTTGTAATATTTTACACCACAATAAGCATATGTGAGATGGGTGATAAAATACAGTAGTTTAAAAGGCAGCTCAGATTTGACATATTGTTTATATCTCAGCATGTATATACTTGTATATTAAATTATTTTATTCATGAGAGGTTTGTGCAAATTTTCTATTAATCACGGCAAATTGATTAATCAAATAATTGTCCAAAAGTGGAATAAACCATCATAACCATATGCACAGTGTAGATGAGCATAATTGCAGAATTTTAAACTGCCAATTGGGTTATTTTAGAGCATTTTCATAACCAATGATGTGTTAAAACAACACAGACAATGCATGCATATAATTTATGCCGTCTTCGGCTGCAGTTGCACAGTGTGTACAAATGCACTCAATAACAGAAAATTGTGCAAACTGATGCAATTTGATGCGTTATGTGGTTTGTTGGTATTTTCTGCTCTCCAATGCACAGCAGTGCAACTTCAGCTTTAAGTGTTCTCTCTATGGTACTTCTTTGTGCTCCAGGGACATTGTAAAGACCAGTAGTGCTATGCAATAAAAGCAGGTCAGACAGGCCAAACGCTGTCTTTTAACGGAAGAATAATGAGAGCAGCTTTTGGATGCTGCCTGTGAGGAGGGTCACTACAGAAACCTCATTCATTAGTCCATTAGACGCCCTGCAACCCAGTGGTGCCAACAAGCCTGCTTTGGTAAAAGACACCCATCCTCACTCATAGTAATTGTCTTTGCTTTTAAAGTAAACTAGAGCAGAACACTATTAGTACCTGAAACAGCTTGCCAACAGAGAAGCATAACAACACACAACGCTCAGTGTTCTGTAGTGTTGTGTAGAGGTCAGTCATTTTGAACTATTTTCCTACTCACTGAAGCTACAAACAGGTCCCCAATCTTTTCACTAGAGTCCCATTCGGACACCCGAGATGCCAAGGCAATCTGGAACATGGAGTGGCACTGCATGATCTCCCGCAGACGGAAAAAAATGGGCCGGATTTTCCTGACACTGAGGATCCGAGGCTCGGCCTCCATCAGAGGTCGCTGGTATTCCTAGAAGACCATGGGAAATGCAATTACTGATTTTTTATATTTATACATGAGGAATAATTCATTTACAGATCCAACTTGCCTCACCTTGACAGAAAAGGAAGATTTAAAATGTGCTGAATTAATCAGCAAGGTGAAAAAAAAAAACTATGCATTATCCATTTCATTCATTTGAATACAAGATTCCAAATGTGCAATCTGCATATATGAATACATTTTGGAACAACTCATGTAATGGAACACATTGAGATGAACACACATGCATAACACCTTTTTCCCCAAGTTTTCAAGGTTCAGTTAGTCTTTATTATATTGTATGTTGTCTCAAGCTACTGTAATGTTTTATTTTAATGTTGTAATATAGCCTGGGCCCGCCCATACTTCCTGTGACGCTACATTCAATTTTGCGAGCAAAGTCAGTCTGGCAAAGCTGCCGTTTTAGAGCATTTCAGATTCCCCAAAAAATGGGAACCAATGAGAAATGAGCTCTCCCCCCGAAAGTTCCACCGCTACTCATATGTCATCGGAATGAGTGGTCTGATTGGTTGTAGATTTGTCCAGTAGTATACAGAGGCATCTGATGGACGCCTGTTAAGCCTGCCTCCCAGAAGGCGGGTAGTAAGGTAGCTTGGCCAGACTAAGCTCCTATGAGCTTTATAGTCGCGAAGGCAAGGCTAGTTGTAATAAGTATCTTATGAAAAATTTTCTTTTGTAATAGATTTTAAAATGGAATGTATTCCTGTGATGGCAAAGCTGAATATTCAGCATCATTACTTCAGCCTTCAGTGTCAGTGTCAGAAAACATGTCATATAAGTCTTCTCTGAAAATATATAACCAAAAAATACTACACGGAAATGTAAAGTTAAACACATTTTACTTTTTCTTCTTGTATCTCACTTCTTATATCCCGTAAGTGAAGCAGTGTATGGTCACTTCCGGTCCTGTCGCAACACAGTCAAAACTAATGGGAGAATACTCTCTCTCTTTCTTTCACTGGTGTACCTGGCTGCTTTTATTCTAAAAAACGACACACAGCCTTGATTTTCATGATTTCCTGATACAACATGGATAAGATGCATGGGATGAATTAAAGTCCTTCAAGCTATTATGCAGGAAAACATTCACGTGGAGTAATGTTATGCATTTCGATAAAGCAAGGATGTTCAGGCCTACATCTCATATCAAATGTTAATATAATTTCCCTTCCAAATGTGCAATCTTAATAAATACAATTATTTCCCAACCAACCTACCACGATCCAGTTCCTCTTTTCATTACATTTCTTTTTCTCTTACTGATCCTTTTCATACCCATTCTTAGAAAAATGTACCATGTAAGAACGGTATTAAAATGGCTTAATCTTAAACCATGTTGACAGTGTGACTTTGAATATAAATGAAGAATTGTGGCATAAATATTACACACAGTGAAATGACTGTAAATGAAAAATGACAGAATAATGACTAAAATTCAATACAAATACATAAAAATGTTCATTGTGATCTTATTCCCCAGGTCTTGCACACAATGCAGCAAAGCAGTCACTATTTAAATGAGCACTGACACAGTGTGGGGAAAATCGGTAACGTTATGTTGGATTAAAACTACAAGTTCTGTTTAGTTAGGAAAATTGTGTGCACAGTTTTTATTAGAATATATCTTCACCTGTCTTTTGAAATCATCCTGCAAATGCTAATTTTATTCAACTTGGTGATTCTAACAAATTTTAAGTATACATGACAGAAAGAATTGATACACTGCTTGGATGGGCACATCCGATAATCAACTTCGCTGCGATAAAGGTCCTTATAAATTACTAAAAATTTTACTACAATTTTTAAGATCCAAAATTACATAAAAAATAAATAAAGTATCATATAGGTGAGTAAAGAATAACAACCTTTGGGTGAACAACTTCTTTAATTTGTTCATTTGCTAACGTTGATTCTATGACATTGGTCTTGACATTCCTGCAATGCTGTAGAATTCAAATTGTGTTCAGTTAAACATTTGTTTAGCCTTGATTTACTTAAATTGCAAAACAAGCTAGTGATGTTCATAGATAAACTACCAGACCTAATCTTTAAAAGCAAAGACACTTTGCTAGTTAGGCTGTGGATATAATAGATTTTTCATGGCTGCTTTCTTTCCTACCCTGTAGTCTCCAGCACTAATGAATTATCGACAAAGAGAAAATAAGACAAAGAATGAGGCAATGGGACTATATCTTTTTCTAAAGATGCGTCTGCCCACAACGCCACTACTAAACTTCATTACGCAGCCCCCCACTTGCCTGCTTTGGGGCCACTTTACCTGATCTAAACACCCTAGACCATGTCTAGCACACCATAAAGAGAGCAGGAATTGTAAAGTATACCCGACAGAGCTTTGATTTGACAACAAAGCTTGGAAACAGATCCTGAATGACTAGATTTCATAGAGCGTAAAGCTGTCATTGATCTGTGATTCAATTTTAGACGGTGTCTGTGCCTTCAAAGGAGTGTGATAACAAATGCTTTTCTCTCCACCACTAGCTGAGATCAGAATTATGTGTAATGAAACCCACCAGACCGGCATGCTTCCATTTAAAGGAATGTGGATGTGAAGGCGAATTCGGTATTAAAGAAAGTGATAGCGTTATCTTTTGTTTTGAGGCTTTAATAGCTGGGCTTTTTACATTAGGAAGCGTCTTGAGAATTGTTAAGAACCCTTCCAATGACTTTGGAACATTAGTGACAACTAATGTTTACATATAACAAACATTCTAAGAAACATTCAAGGTGGCAATAATATTTGACTTTAGAATTTTAACAAGTTTTTGAATTAATCCGAGTATGAAGTATCAAAGCACTGAGTTGCAGTTTCAAAAAGATGCTTAGGATTTACCCAAGTCTTTAAAACTTTTTGTTTAAAGCTTCCTATCTTACCTGTAGGATCCGTTTAAGAGAGTCCAGGTAACTCCTCTCACTCTGCACAATGGAGCCCAAAATATGTCGTCGGACAATCTATGGTCAAGACAAAAGACATTTTTTACGTCATTTTTTTTCTCACTTTTAATCAGTTTAATGTGCAACAGCTGAATAAAATTATTTCTCTAAACAGTAGTAATTATCTCTTGTAAAAAGAAGTATAGTATCTATTCAAATATTTATTAGAGATGTTTTTATTATTACATTTAAATTATAGGATTTATATTAACAGATGCATTAAATCTAGAGATAAAATGGATGATCAGTGTATATTATTATATACATTATATACCATTCACATTTAGTGGCACAAGATTTAAAAAGTATCATCTTAATAATTTCTGTGATTTTCATTAAGGTCAGGCACAAAAATAACTGTGTCCAGCACACATTTTTCACTGTGCATCTTTAGGAAATCCTGACAGTACATTTTTATACCCGCAAGGTGGTTTGCGCTGGTGCAAGCTGTTAGTAAATCTGGCCCATAGTATGAATAAAAAATTAAAAAAGAGCTGGACGGGATGCAAATAGTGCTACCAAATTAATGGATTCTCTTAAATGTGTATATTTTGGCATTGACTATGTACACACTCAATTAAAAATGTCAGTAAATACATATACACGCACATGCAGGCTGCTAAGCCCATCTGGCATTGGTCCCAGTTGCGCAGGTGGGTGTTTCGCCTCTGATAACATCACATCCAGATACCCTGCATCATCCTCAGTGTCATCTGTGAGGATACACAAAAACACTTTCAAACATACCATATCTTCCTGCAAAGCTAAGAATATACTACGATCTTATTACAACTCAGAAGACATGCTCGAAAAAAGCACATTCACACTCAGTACAGAACAAGCTGTTCAAAACCACATCCAAACAATCTTTCAATCCACATGGCTGCAAAGGAAAACCATCCGACAAACAATTTTACACCTTTTCCCAAAGGCTTAAAACCTTCAGACAAGTTTTTGCAGCATCTCAAAATAATAAAAGACTCAACAAATCAAAATGTTTAGCACTATACGCAGTGTGGTACCTCATTTAGAGTGCAGTTTCGCTAGGCAACGTGCCTGTCTCCATTAAAATAGTAATCTTACCCCATTGTGCAGTAGGGCATTATGGGGACCAATCCCAGCCAGTTTGCCAAATGCCCTCATCAGCTCTTCTCCCTGCTTTTTATTTTAAAGACCCAGTTTGATTTATAATGCCTTTCAGCTTCCCAATTTTTTCCCATCATCTTTCAGCCTCCAACCTTCAAGAGTCAATTACCTTCTTAAAAGAAAAATATAAGAAAGCATTGAGAAGGTATTGGACTCCATCAGCCTCTTTTTTTTTTTTTTTTTGCTGTGTCTGACTCGTGACAGTCAGATCGTCAGCCATCTGTAAAGAGGTCCAGCTTAATTTAATGAACAGCCCTGTTCATCTGAGGGAAAAAAGCATTAGAAATTTATAATTGCTTCTTTCCTGAATGGGATTATTCTTATCAAAGGAACAGTAGTGAGGATGGGTGCTCGAAAGAAGAAGAATTCTCAAACTAAAATCATTCTTAGATTACCTGAGTGGTCCTTTTTATGTAGGAATGAAACCCTCCTCATCACAGCGATTTTGGTCTTCTCCAGGCCATCTTTCGTTCCGCTACGTGCCGCACGCATCAGCTGATGCACCTGCAAAACGGACCAGAGGCGAACAGAAAATCATAGGCAGCTGAGCTGGAGTTCCTCCAAAACCAGTGACGTGGTGGACCCTTGTGGAAAAAAGGTCGACCATCTCAAGCCCTCGAGCGTAAACAGCCATGCTCGGGTTCGCCTGCCATTTGTGAGACACCAGTTCAGTGCGTCAGGGCAACAGTTGGGTGTGTGCTCAATGGGGTCTGTTCCAATAGCCACAAGCGAGAGAACATCAAGCTACAGTGATATTTTTATATTTATGAAAGGAGGGGTGTCCCATCTCTGCAGAAGCAGGTCATTAATAGAGAGCATGTGGAAGTGTCTTATTTGAACCACATGAGAGCAGTTTAATTTATATATACAGTACACACACACACAAGTGTGCCCATGACCCACAATCATACAGTACATATCAAATTAGAAAGATTGAAAACAATCTGAATGGTTTGTTTACAACAGTGTAAAAAGTGAGAGAGTGCGGCCCAATAGTGCACAACACAAAATATCCACAACCCAACGCATAGGACTAATTTTGTTTTGTTGTGCCAATTTGACAGTGTTGCACTACTATGTTTGTGTTGCAATTTGTTTCCATTGCGTTGTGGCTATTGCCTTGTCTTGTGCACCACTGGGTTCAACTTTAAACAAAGAAAGATGGATTTTAAAGAAAGAGCAATAAGAAAAAAATTATGTTTGAATTGTCATGAGTGCAAAGTTCAAATATTGTTCAGTCATTAAATCATTTTGAATCATAGGGAGCATATAATCAAACTGTTCAATACTGAATTTCAAAGGAAGAGCATCAGTTGCCAGCACAACTTACTTTGATCTAAATCGAAATGTAATGAATATTTTATTATTATAAACATTTAATCAGTTTAATACATCCTAGCCCAAAACTTTTGAGCAGTAGTATCAACTCATATTATGTAATACTTAATATTATAAAAAGTAAATATAAATAAACAGAAATCCACTGAAAAAGACTTGAGTTCTTTGCACACTGAGTCTGAAATTTTTGCACGTTAAATAAATACGAGCTAAATACACTGCTTCCAAAACGTCCATAAATCATAAAAAAAAATGTGTTTTGGCATTTTGATGGGAAAGGGTGATGAGTACAAAAAAAAACATTTAAATTTCAGACTCATTGTGCAAAGACCTTTACCCTGCTGAAAAATACATGCTGTGCTCTGTATGTTAGTCCCAAGCATGGGATGCTAGGATGTTTAAGTTATGTTAAACGTTATGTTGTGTGATTTTGTTGAACCCGATTGTACTGCTGCCCATTATGGCCAGGACACTCCTGCAAAAGAGATAATTGATCTCAGAGAGTCTTTTCTGGTTAAATAAAGGTTTATTATATTAGTGCACCACCCCCTGCTTTTTTTACTACATTTAAGTTTGTTTGGTTGACTTAAAACAGCATGGAAATTCATGCTGGTCCTTTCAGCAGAAAAAGTGCAAAAGAGAAACCCAGTGAACCCAGTTTTGTGTGATAGCCCCAATTGACAGCTCTGAGTTAGTTCACCCCCTAAAGCCCATTCTTCCCATAAGTGCATGAGTGTACCTGATGTCTGCCCCCCAGTCTCATGGTTAGCTCCTGTTTGGTCCTCATGTAACGTTCTCTCAGTCGGCGAACATCAGGGGAGAGCTACGGGTATCATCACGGCAACAACGTAGGCCATGGATGAGAGCACAATAACATGGCAACATGGAGGAAAGGAAGGAATGGAGGGGTAAGCATAAAAGTGAGGGAAACTAAGTGGTGAGGGAAGGCAAAATCAGGATCAACAAAAAGCATATGCAAGAGAAATGACTGGAATCAGGGGCATGGCTTAATTTTTAAGTCAAAGCAGTGTCGGATAGACAGAGGAGGATTAGATTATGACAAAACGTGCACCCTCGCTTATGTGAATTTCAGACAAGCACCTCCTCGTTTCCAAAACAAAGCCACAGGCTGCATTCAAAACAAAGATAGGAAGGCATCACATCCAAATACAATGTTTGTGAAACATGCTGTTGAATAATACGCTTCCATCTGCTCCTTCAGTGCCTCTGATGATGATGGAATGTTTTGGGGGGTTTTTATCTCGGAAAAATATTTAAAATAAAAAAAGAAGCTATATATTACCATGCATTTATTTAATCAAAAACACAGTAAAATGGTGAAATATCATTACAGTTTAAACTAGGGCTGTCTGTTATGCGATTAAACTTTTTAATCAAATTAATCTCACCCTTTTTGCACACACTTGCAAAGATTTAGCTTGTTTAAAGGAGCATTAGGTAAGAAATGGCCAAAACTGGTACTGCAATCACTTTCAAAATACTGCTGAGCGGTGTCT
>JAUCMT010000013.1:18041834-18070391 GCA_032357475.1 Enteromius thamalakanensis
TTTCTTAATGCCTGTTGAACATAACAGAGACATTTTATGATTATTACAATAAATTTCTTACCTAATGCTCCTTTAAGCTGTTTGTTTGTCGTCATATCTATCGCTCAACAAAGATGTCTTTCCAAAAAAGGACATTAAGGAAACAAATTATATAAAAGTCCAACGTATACATTTACACACATCAAAGCACGCATAAAAAAAGAAGAAAAATGTAAAAATGTTTCAGAATACATGTATACTAGTATGTGCAGACAAGTCAAGCTGCGATACTGAAACCAACAAGGAGACACCAAGAAACCCCTAAACCAACCACTTCTAGCTGATTGCTTACACACTACAGTACACGGATCCTTTCAGAATGACACAACACAACAACTTACTAACATCCAGTAATCGTTATACTTTTTTTTTTATGTTTTTGTGAAATATTTCTGATCAATGCTAAGATTTTTTAGGATTTGATGCAGTTTTACATGAAAAAAATGATGGGGATTCTTTCATAAGTGATGTTGCTAAACTTATTTCGGGAGGAGTGCACCCACAGCTGGCGCCGCATTATCTAATCAATCTTCTCATTTTACCCGTCAAATCAGACCCACTTTTGCCAATATAAATAAACCCATTTCCTTCCTTTCCGCATCTCGCCTTTAGTGCATCCCTCCTCCGCCCTTCTCACGCTTTCCTTCAGGGGGGGCATGCAAGGTTCGAGCTGGAAGCCTCGCTAGGGTTCAAATCACTAGGGCTTGGAGTCCGCCGACCTTCCGGCTACCCCTAGCATGAGGAAGCGCGAACTTGTGAAACAAGTTTTAAAACAACAGCATTTATTTGAAATATAAATATTTTATAATTATATTTGTACAGAAATACAGACATTGCCATCATTAAGTATTTAAGTCACTATTTTTTCATAATAAAACTGTCTGTTTTTTTTACGCAGCTGCAAAGCCCAATTACCCAGTACCGTAGCGAAGTCAATTGTTGCTTGTTTGTCCTTGTGAGTTCATTTTAATCTTAACAAGCCCACTATAGGAAATCTTGATACCTTTCGAAAGAAAATCATTCCTTTTTAATTATACGTGTACTAAAAAAAGCTGGAAAATAACTATTAAACTGATCTGAAATCGCTGTGGTATTAGACTCAGCAATCTAATTCTTGCTTATCGCGAGTCGTCTGGCAGTAGGAATCTTATGGAGCCTAATTCAGCAGAGGTAAAGGTGAGTCTGACCATGGGAAATTGGTTTCTGAGGGACTGCCGCCTGGGCAAAGTGTTTTCCATACCAGTGTGACCTCATGAACGTGTAAGGGCAGATAACACAGTACACACTGAATTTAAATTTGCAGCAATATAGAGCAGTGGAAAAGTGTGTCAGTTACACCCAGGGTAAGTAGCGTTTAGGTTTACTGGTCAACACTGCACTCTTGTGGTAGCAAAGCACACAGCAACCCATCACAGACCATTAAAGTACCAAAAGAACCAGCGTCTCACATAAATCATCGAAACACATACCTATCAATCAGCCTGCAACCTTGGAGGGTTTAAATCTTTTTACGGGCATTTGTGGTTTATCATTATGAGGTATGTGAATATGTGTGAAAATAAATCAGATCTTTGTCGGGATGTAATTATTGCAGTTGTGGGGATTCTTGAATTAACACGCACACACGCACCTTGCTGCGGGTTGGCACCTTCTCAGAGTCAGACTGCTCATCATAGCTTTCAAACTCACTGGAGCTCCAGCCATTATTGGGCCTTTGCAAGCCCTCCTCTTTCGGTATGTCTTCATAGATCAAGTCAGCTGACACAAAAAGCAAAGCAGGTTTCAAAACAGTTCTGTAAAAACCAAAGGACTTCCAACAATGATACACAACACAAAGACAAGTGTTTCTTCAACCACAGACCCTGTGGCTCTTGTAGAATAAAAAATATACTTATACATATACATATATACATTTATATATATACATATATATATATATATATATAATTTAATAGTGTAAAATTAAATGCAAGCCAAATGTTTATCTTAATATCTAATGGATGACAGTATAAATAAATGTATAATTAGTTAATTAGATAATATTGTTAGTTAAAAATGTATTTACATTTCATTAAAAATATGTATGTGTTCAGTAAACACATTGCTGCTTAAAAGTTTGTGAACCCCTTGCAGAATCTGTGAAAATGTGAGTAATTTTAACACAATTTTTATAAAAGAGAGATCATACAAAATGCATGTTATTTTTAATTTAGTACTGTCCTGAGTAAGATATTTTACATAAGAGATGTTTATATTTAGGCCAGGATCCAAATGATGTCATTTACTGACAGCAGGCGTCCTGAGATGATTTTGCAACTGTCAATCTTTTACAGTCTATGGCTCAAATATGCAAAAGATGGCAGAAAAGATTTTTCTAAAAAACAGTGCCCAGTTTAACTGTTCAGAAGAAACAAGGGACTCATGAATAAACATCATAAAACAAAAAACAAGCATGCAAACTTTTGATTGGGGTTATTTTAATAATTGCAGCAATTTTTTTATTTTTTTGGCTTGTAGACAAAATGTAAACATATTTTATCTAAAATATCTTAGTCAGGACAGTACTAAATAAAAAGGTATAACTAACATGCATTTCATACGATCTTTCTTATTTTGTTAAAATAATATTTTTAACAGATTTTGCACAGGGTTCACAAACTTTCAAGTAGCACTGTTTCTATTTTTTTAATACTGCTGGCAGAGAAGATACATGCAACAAACAAACATGGCGATATGTATGCCAAAAGACAGACCCAAACACAATCTATGACTGACCTTCTCCTGAAGACAGATCTTCTTCACAGGGTACATCATCATAGATCACCTCCGGACCAGCTGTCTGGTGTTCTGAATCACCAAAGGCCTCACCTAAAAAAAAAAAAAAAAGGGAAATATATGCCTATAAGGACTATAAGTGCATTAGTTTGGATGTGTTTACCATTTAAAAGCAAAGAAAGAAGCCTATGAATTTTTGTGAACGGTCTCTTGACCGATATAGAGAAGAGAGCATCAAAAACAAAACTGTTGTTCTTTGCTTGAATTTTTTATTGGATTTTATGATCTGAGAGCTGTTTCCAAACTGCTTATCCAAGTTAACACAGAGACATATGATCATATCATTATCATAATATGCTGTAATACGCTACTTGTGTGATTAGCTGTATTTTTAGTCAACATCTATCAAAACACGTCAACAAAACTGACCTTGGTGTGCCACATGCTTTCAAAAGATTGTTGAGAATAATCTTCTTAATGCTACCCAAAGCTGTTTCTAATTTATCAGACATAATTTAGCAGGGCATACAGCAGAAAGCCGGAGCTATTTTAAACTATGCTACAAAAGGAAGTGACTATATCTGACAACCATATCAGAATTCAGATTACAAAACTGCTTTTCCAATCGGACAGAAGATCAGGGTGGAAACAGCCATATTTCTCACACCAGTCATCTAACCAAGTACAGTAGCAGTACATACAATAATTAGAAACAGCCCAAAATTCAGCATTTAGTACAACAAAACATTTTCGTCAGGTTTAAGTTATGGACATTAAAGGACAATTACAAAGGGGAGAAACAGCCTACATTAATTTAGCTGATATTTTTAAAATAAACAAAAACGTGAGGTAAAGCTATTTTCCTTTAGCTTGATTCATTTTATAATAAATAACGAAAAATAATAACCTAAAATAATCTTTGTCATTTTCTTCCAGCTTTATTTTTCTGAATAAAAAAAAAACTTTTTCTACACAGGCCGCTTTTTATTTTCTTATTCGTATCACTTTGCAAGAAAATATAACGTTTGCGTATACAGACATGGTTTTTATATTATTCTGTTACAATAGCAAAACTACGTATTTTTTACTCAGTCTGGTCTGCCCCAACCTGTATGACATTTCCATCCGTGATACATGGGAGTGGTGACCAATTAAGCTCCAAAAAGCCCAAAACAAAAGTTTAGAACGCAGTCCGTTCATTTCGTATTCAGATTCGTTCATTCGGTTGATTTAGGTAAAACACTGACCATATAGACAAACTACCCTGTATTAATCTTGCGTGCACGCGAGAACTTCTCGAACGCCTTGTTTGAATTCAACAAACAGCACGAGTATGAATGCGACAGTCACACTATTTGTTCCGTCTAAAGTCAACGTGGTAGCCTACATTTGAACGTTGAACAAGAACAAAATTGTAGTATTATTTACAATAGCCTGCTATACAGACTTATCTTGCCTTCACATTCAAAGAATGTTGATTTGTGCGCACGCGGGCATTTGCTTCATTTCGAAATGTTTCTGCTCTGATGATGCAATTGCATACACTTGTTTTTTTGTTAAATCCGTAAAATATAATTTAAAACTTGTACAAATGCTGATTTATCAATCAGTGCATTGCATATAATGAGGAAAGAAGTAAACAAAATAAATGTTTCATCTCTTACCTTCAGTATTTCGTGCTGGGCTGGGTTTGATATCCTCTGTTTCTGTGTCAGTTTTATTAGTGAATGTTTCACTCTCGTTTTTCACCTCAGTGCAAGTCTGCTCTTCTTTTTCGCTTGGGCTCTCTGGTGCAGCAGAGTCTGTGGAAGCTTGGTCTCTGGAACATTCACCAAAAATAGAGTCATATTATTAGTGATCCCTCAAGAGTATAACTGTACTGTGATCAGCTCAAGCCTAAGACTGGGTGGTGGGTGGTAGGAGAGAAGGGGAAGAGTTCAGATGCCATCCGCCCCGTATAGTAAGCATCACAAAAAGCGCTTGTGTTTCATTATAAGTGCTACAGTGTTTGGTGTAAAGGACTTAAACTTGTCAAAATGGAAATGAGATGGAAATGTGGTAGAGTTTTTACAGTACCGAGTTGAAGAACTAACACAGTATGGGTTTTTTGTGTAATTGCTTATTTTATATTTATAATATTTGATTACATTTAAATAAATTGTTATAATATTATACTAGTATTGCAGGCCAGTTGACCCAGTGGTGGTGCTTGTTATCTCCACTTCATTTAACTACAGTAAATCCAAATGTTGTTGTACACAAAAACTGTTACAAGGAAAGAAGTTGTTGGAAAGACACTTTTAAGAGTCATCATCTTTATGTCTCAAATGACACATCATCACATGCTTATATCAATTCACACTACCCTTTACTTAACATTTTGAGGGCAATGATGCACTTCACATGCAATAAGGTACTGAAAGCATGCAAAATGTAAATAAACTTATTTAACTTCATAGAAAGCATGACATACATCCTTTTAACTGCAGTTCCATGAAAAGTGTGCGGAGTGGCATCATAAAAGCTGGTTGTCAGATCTAATCCCACCAGCTCTCAGTTGCTATAAGGGAAGTAGCAGATGTTTTGCAGCAGAACGCACATAAGACAGCTGTGCGCTCTGTGCATCTCTTCTCACTACAGATGTATATATTTTCTTTTCCACTCCTACAAAAGACACTTCCCCCTAGGTTAAGAGGGAAAAGATGTTGCATGGGAATGCTTACCTGCCTCTGCTTTGTGAACATATTGGAAACAGGGTAACAGATCCTTTTTCTCTGCAGCTCTAAACACATAACGTCTACTTGCAACATTTGTCCCACAAGGTGTTAAACAGCATGTGTATCCCTTTTGCAAAGCAAGTTATTATACTATGGCAATATTATAGTAAAACAAAAATTAAGTAAAAAAAAAAAAAGAGAAAATAAACACAAATGTGTCAGACATGCTGAAATAGCAGCACATCAGCGTAAACAGTGCTGACACACACTCCCAACTAAAAGAGCTATTGATAGCACAAACCTGCAGTATTGACATCTTCATGTTGGAAACATCCATTCAGCAGATTATAACAGTACCATAAACCGAAAAAATGTCTCATTTTGAATACAGCTTTCACCACAGGAAAGCTCACAGGAATGATACTGCCAGGTTTTTCTAATATCTTACATTTCCTTATAACACAACAGAACTAAACTGGGCCATTTCCTGGCATATGGTTCTCCATAAAGATACATTTAAATTAAGTAATATACAGGTTATCTAGATTTTAAAACACTTGAAAATGGTTTAATGCATTTAAGAATGTGTTGATAACACATAGCACAAATTATATTCCATTGCGAATCCTCACTCCAATACACCAAGAAAAAGAACATTTGAGATCAACATGACACTCAAATGAATTAGATTTTTATAAATATACTATATTAAAAAAACAAATGGCACCAACAAAATATCACTTGACATACTATGACACCTGAAACTGATGAGTCATTAGAGGTTGCCGTGACAACCGATTAGTGCTAGACAAAAATCTGGTAAACTGTGATTGGTGGAGGCAAGTACTATGAAAGACCAGTTTAGTATTAACTAACAAAGCTTTTTTTTCTTTGTCTTCTTCCTTTTTTTTTTGGTGCTACTTTGGTAGTTTTAGCTTGATATGGGTTCTACTACAGTGCACATTTTAAGGTATGTTTAGTTTATGGATTTGTTTATTAACTTTTCTCAAAAGATTTACTCAAATTACTCTACTGACTTCATTAAAAAGTGATTTTCAGTTACTAAAAATATGTGTTTTGCAGTTTTTCTTTAGCAGTACTTTTAGGCCTTGGTGTTCATGACAGTATTGCGACTTGTAAGTTTATCTAGTTAAATTATGTAACTTAACTTTGTCAACACTGTATTATTAATGTTTTTTTGTTTTTCTGTAGTTGATGGCTATAGCTCGGTCAGCAGTGGAGATGATCCTGGATATTAGAACCTTGATATTCAAAAAAATAGTCAACCCATAAATGATGTTCTACTACAAGCTTTTAATAACTGGTATAGCCTAAGAGATGTAGCAGGACCAGTAAGGCCCCTGAGTTCTAAGAATGTAATTTATAGTACTGCAGTTAAGGGAGGCTATGGTACTGGAATCTACAGTTCTCAGACTGACCTATCAGGTGGTACATTGGAAAGTGTAATTTTTGGTTCAGACGCTGGATGCCAGCCACAGGGCTCTGAACTTGCTTCGTCTGAAAATGGTAGTCTTCCTCATGCCTCTTTGGGTAGTGCAGTAGGTATGGGCATGTCAGAACATGCCTTAAGTCAGTCAATTGGTGTTGAAGGCTCTGACACTATCCCTTCTTTCTATCCAGAATCACAACAAAGCAGTGACTCTGTCCTTAAGCCAGTGCAGTTAACTTCCCAAATTACTCCGCAGACCAGCAGGGACTCTTTGGTGGAGCCTGACACTCAACGGCTAGTGCAGACAATCTCCCAGTCCAGTGGCCCGAAACCAGCGCAAGCCTGCTCTGGAAACATGGTCCAGTCTAGCTCCCTGAAGTTAATCCAGAACAGTGGGCAACAATTAGCACAGGCTAGCTCCCAGTCTGAATGGCAATCAAGCATAAAGCCTTCTAAACCTCTAAGAGATCTACTTTGGCAAACTGGTTCCAAGCCCTTTTCAGGTTCTAGTTCAAAGCCAGTTCAAAATCTAAATGTTGGATTTTTGGAGCCTTTGACCCCTCAAACTAAATCCACATCACAACCTAGCTACCAAATAGTGCCACATGTGAGTCAGTCACTCAGCCAGAAATTAGCCCAGTCCAGTAGCCAGCAACCAGTACAAACTGGCTACTAAACTGAACCAAGTGTCCAACAACTAGTACAGTTCATCAAGCCTGGCAGAGTACAACCAGAGCAAGCCAGCTACAAGTCTGTGGCCCAGCCTGCTGTCCAACAACCAGCACAAGCCAGCTACCCACCTGAGTCTCAGGCCAGTACCCTACAACCAGCACAAGCCAGCCACCAGTATGTGGTCAAGGGTGCAGTCCAACAACCAGCACAAACTGACAACCCATCTATGGCTCAGGCCAGGATCCAACGACCAGAACAAGCCAGCTACCAGTCTGTGGCCAAGCCTGCGGTCCAACAACCAGTAAAAGTTAGCTACCAGTCTGTGGCCCAGCCTACAGTTCAACAAATGGCACAAACCAGCTACCAACCTGAATCTCAGACCAGTATTCTACAGCCCACTCAAGCCATCTACCAGCATGTAGCCCAGCCTGCTGCCCAACAACCAGCACAAATGATAAACCTGTCTGTGTCAAAACCTGCTGTCCAACCAGAACAAGCCTTCTACCAGTATGCAGCACAGGCTGCTGTCCACCAACCAGCACAAGTGAGCTACCAGTATGTGGCCAAGCCTGCTCTCCAACAATCAGCACAAGCCAGCTACCCACCAGAGTCTCAGGCCAGTATCCTACAACCAGCTCAAGTCAGCTACCAGTATATGGCCGGGCCTGCTGTTCAACAACCAGCTCAAGCCAGCTACCAGTATGTGGCCTAGCCTGCTGTCCAACAACCAGCACAAGCCAGCTACCAGTATGTGGCCAAGCCTGTTTTCCAACAAGCTAGCTACCAGTCTTTGGCTCAGCCTGCTGTCCAATCACTAACACAAAGCAGCTACCAATCTGTGGCTCAGGCCAGTGTCCAACAGCCAGGACAAGCCATCTACCAGTATGTAGCCCAGCCTGCTTTCGAACAACCAGCACAAGTGCACTATCAGTATGTAGCCCAGCCTGATGTCGAACAACCAGCTTAAGTTCGCTATCAGTATGTGGCCCAGCCTGCTGTTCAACAAATGGCACAAAACAGCTACCCATCGGAGTCGCAGACCATTACCCGACAACCAACAAAAAGCAGCTGCCAGTATGTGGCTCAGCCTGCTGTCCGACAACCAGCACAAAGCAGCTACCAGTCTGTGGCCCAGCTTGGTGTCCAGCACTAGTCAGCTACCCCTCTGTGGCTCAGACGAGTATCCAACACCAAGAACTTAGCAGCTACCAGTCTGTGGTTCAGCGTGGTATGCAATTAGATTTTAAGCCAGTGCCGAACAAAGATGGACAAATAAATAAGATTGACTACAAACTTTATCCGTGCCGGGAGTATGCATCAAAGCCGAATTACCAGCTTGCAGCCCCACCAGGACAGACTGGGTATCAGCCTCAATCCAAACCAGTATCTTCTTCCTTGGCTCAGCAAATAAAACCAGTCATACAACATGGTTACCAGGCCCCAGGAAAGCCTGGACAGGGCACCTATGTGTCTGTGGAGTCACCCAGCAGGCCTTCTGGACCACACCAACACCAATCAACACTACTGTCCACTTTCAGACCAGAACAGTTGCCAGAACAGTCTAGCCACCAGCCTCTAGCTAAGCCTGCACTGCCTAGTTATGGTTCTGTATCGCAGCCCAGTGAACAGCAATCTAAACCTTTGAGACAATTGCAACCGCTTGGCTACCAGCCTCTGTCCAAGCCTGTGTAAGATGTGTACCACTTTTAAGCCTCTGCAATCCAGCTACAAACCTTTAAGTAAGCCAGAACCTTCCAGCTACCAGCCTCAAATGTTGCCTAACCACCAGTTACTATCACAGTCTGGTTACTTTTCCCCAGCCATGCCAGCAAAATCCAGTTACCAGCCACAGTCAAGTTCTAAGACTGTCTCTCAGCCTGGGTACCAGTTCTCTTCCATTGTAGGGCAGTCAAGTTCCCAGCCTCAAATGTTAACCAGCCACCAATCGCTAGCTCAGTCTGGCTGCTCTTCCCAAGCTGTTTCAGTGTAGTCTAGATTCCAGCCCTAGGTACAGACGAGTTATGAGGCCGTATCACCGTCTGGGTCCAGACCTATATGCATGGGCAGTCAAGTTACCAATCTGTATCCAGAGCATGTTCCCAATCACTGGAGCGGCCCAGTAGTCTCTTCATTTCAAAGGGAGTCTGTGTCACAGTCAGAGCAACCTGTAATTCAGCATCTAACAGAGCTGAATTATCAGTGTGTCACAACCCGAAACATTCCTAGACTAGCCCAAAGTAGCATGTGTTCGTCCCCAAACCAGTTTCAGGTTTATGAAACAAGTGAAGTCATACAGCATTTACTTGTGTTTTGCAGAATTCTGGTTTTGGCTTGTTTGCTTTTGTTTTGAAAGCTCCAATAAATGTCATGACTCATGAGCAAGAGTATCTTTGTGTGAGTTAAGTGAACTGTCTTACCTTTTGGTGGTAGTTGATGCATCTGTCAAGAAAATGAGGGGAAATATTAATGTTTTATAATCTAGTTGGTTGATAAGTTAGACTAAACTTTAACCCCTGGTTTCACAGAAAAGGCTAAAGCCTAGTCCTAGTCCAAAATGTAAATCTGAGCGGTTTCAACAAAAAAAATCCGCTCCATATTTCAGTAAATCCCAATATTAAAGAGTTCTGTGTGGAAATAACAAAGTAGAAACTTACTAGTGTTCTGATAATTGATACACTCCTGACCAGCAGGAGAAACTGTAGAGACGGCTTGAGACAAATTATCTACATGTTTTTCCTGAGTTACTCCCAAGTCACTTGAATGTGTCTGAGACTCGCTGCATTTTGCAGTCTCCTCTCCAGAGGTAGTCTTGCCTTTTTGTTTGTCAATATTCTCCGCAAAATTGTTTTTTTCTTCCTGCTTTTCTTCCTCCCCATCCTTCTCCGGGTACTGGTGAGCTGTGGACATAGGCTCTGTAAAAAAGGAGTGTTAAATGTTACTTTGTACATCATACTACACTGCACATAAATCTTGCCTTCAATTCTAAAAAGAATGTAAACATGATGTCTAAGAAATATAAGGCATGCATTTTTTAACATTAAAGTTATTGTAAATCACACTATTGTCTGTATACATTTAAAATTTGTGGATCACTTTGGAATCTATATAGAACATTGGATCAACTTGGAGGCAACCCTGCTTTTTCCTTTCCCTTGTAAACCACACAATATTGTGCACTACAGAGTTTAAAAAACATTCTTTAGCTATCACGTCTATACACTGTCGAAAATAGCTTCATTTAATGAGTTGCACCATTTATGGCAAGAGACTCCCTCATCCCACATTAGGAGTTTAATGACCTCACAATTGTTTCCTTTGCTGGCACAGCTCCATGCAGTGATGCATCTGCTGATATTGCTTTTTGGTAGATGACCTAACTGTCCACAAGGACATAACCGTACAGGAATTACTTGGATTATTTAAAAAACTATAGGGATAAGGTGAAACATTACAGCTAGTAAGGTTTGTATGTTTATTCAATTGCTGAATCAGTTATGAAAAACATAATGTAATGAAGGGAACCTGAACAACACAAGACATGTTTTCAAAATGTACACTATTCATGTGTGCCCATCCCGATAAAGCCATTCTGTCCCTTACAGTGGACCACAAACACAGTTTCTCCAGTGAGCCCACTTCATTTTACATCACACACAATGGCAGTCTTGTGATGAGACCTTGGAACAAATTCACAAAGCGTTGTTTCTGCATTCATCTCTGAGGAATGCCTGGCTGTTTGTTAGATCACAAGTCAAAAGGTCAGTGGTATGTGATGTGAGAAATGGTGGGACCAAGCACTGCTAAAGAGAGGCAATCGTATAGTCACACCCCCAAATGCTTAGACTTATATTTTTATGAAGCAGACTATAAACACATTTGCTCACGGTGTAATGCAGCATTATGATGGCATTAAAAAGTAATGGGCCAGACTGGGACTGACTGCACATTAGTTAGCACTGGGTATGCATATCCAGTCAGTTGTGATTTATTGGGGGAAATAACTAAAAAATTGAGTTAGAAAATGAAAATGGAAAATGTGTTACAAACCTGAACTTAGAAAAGAAGAACATTACTGTAAGAAGTATGGTAACTGTAAACGGTTCTGACTGGCTGTTCATGTCACAATCACAAGTGTAGCAATAGCTGGTATTTGTCCCTGTCTGTGTCTGCATCTGCCTAATTTGCCTAGCTTCAACTAGTAACAGAAACATTTTAACTGGCATTTTAACATTTGGATTGGGTGTTTGTTGTCCACCTCAATAAAATAGTGTTCAATCAAAAAGCTCTCTGGAAGGAGAAAAAAATGGGAATCCCACTATCTTCTACCCCCTGGTGGATTATTCACACTCTTTTTTTAGTGTCATTCCCAGAATGTTCTATGTCATGATGTATATTTGCGGATTTTTATAGCAGCAACAGTATTTACACTGTTATTAATTTATATAAGAATATTCACAGTATTAAAGTGGCTTTTGTACACTATTATAGTATAGCTATATATATATATATATGCATCTGTGTTGTTTTCCCTGCAGTCTTCAATCTATTTGTGAGTCGCGAACCTCAAACCTGGCAAAAACTATGAAGGAGTGTATCAACATCCTTTTCCGCTTCTTATCAGTATCCCAAGAGTCTGTTGCACTGAATAGTTGGAGTTACAAGACAGCTGAGGCATATGTTTACAATGATTGATGATGTCATCCTTGTCCACTGGGTATTAAACCAGTACATGTGCACAGAATGAATGAATGCAATGCAAAATATTAAAATACAGTATGTCAGATAATAAAATAAGGCTTTGTTGCAACTTGCTAATATTTTTAGCCCGTGTTTTTATCTTCCACAATCTCCTTTCTTAATTTCAGCAGCACATATGAACAAAAACACCAGTGCTTTCTGACTTGAGGTTCCATGAAACTGCATTTTAACTGCAGGAAGACTGTGTACACACCTCTACATGTCCTCTATTGTCACAACTGCACATAATCAAAATGTGCCAGGTCAGCAGTGGCTGATTCTGCAGACCACAGACATACAAGGATGCATTATTCATCCTTGGGGTGGTCTATAATGCACTTTTAAATAAATAGCTGGCAATAATTCCAAAGCTCCACTGTTTATAGTTTCAAAGAAGCTGAAACCATTATGCATGCTTTTTTCACATCATTTCAGTGCTTTATCTGCCAGTTACAGGTTACAGTATATGCACAATTCTGCTGCTAGACTACTCACCTACACCAAGCACTCTGCCCACATTTTTTTTTCAATCTCAACCTGGCTCCCTGCTAGCTCTGTGAACCTCTGCTCATACACACCCCGACTTACTCATTATGCACCTGATTCTGGTCTTCTTGGTATCCCTCCATATGGTCTTGTTTCAACAGGGGATTGATTATTCAGTGTTGCTGCAACCAAACTTCGGAACTTTCTCCCCCCAATCTTTTCTCTTTGTCAATACTATTATTGAATCTGCATTTCTTCTTAAAACTCACCTGTTCTCTGAATGTCATCATTTAGAAAAGATGTATTACATTTGTTTGTTTTTTTAAATGATTTTGCCACCAATGTTCTTAACCATTCTTATAATTGTATTGTGTTTCTTCCTGATGTCATATTTAGTTTTTTTTACTTGTGCTTTTGTTTGTCATGTATGTTAATTATATCGATATATATTTTTTAATATTATTTATTATATATTTATTTTTTAATTGCATATTCAATGTAAAGTAACTTTGAGAACCAGAAAGGTGCTATATAAATAAAACTTTTAAACTTAAATAAATATTATAATTATTTTTATTATTATAGCATGTAAAATCAGGATGAAATAAAAGTTTAGTATATATAAATATTGTAAACACTTTATGTGTGCAAATATGCTTTATTTAGGGAGAAAAACAACATTCAAAGCAGCTTCACATTAATAAACAATGACAAAAAAACAACATGTCAATAAACATGACAGTAAGTATTAAAACAATTAAGATGGGCAGCTTATCAGAAGATAATGTCATTATTTGGCTTGATTTAGTCCAAAATGGTTCCAGTGCAGTCCAATAACTTCAATATGAAACAAATTAATCTCAAATCAATAACTGTGTCAATGTTACAAAGTTTCCTCAAATATACATGTTGCTACTTCTGTTTCATTGCAACTTTAAAATAAAATGCATGTCACCATGTGTAAATAACTGAAGCATGGAATTCCAATTGCCACTTGATAATACTGATACCAAAACACAAAACCATAAAACACACAACAAAGAGAGTCATGTAACATGTTATTGTTCAGTCATATTGTCCATTCACATCCTCAAAGCATGATGTGGTTTGGCATGCACAAATTCAAAAGATCTGTTCAGGTCTGCTTTACGTCTATAGAAACAATCACATAAAAGCTCAAGCTCCTCTTTCACCTCCTGAACATATAGTGTTTTGTGTCTATCATGTGGTTGCGTAATGTATTCAAACAGGGCAGAGGGCTTCGTACAACACTTTTCCCATTCTGAAGACTTTTTTACATGCCTCAGGGTGACAGAGGGAAACTTTCAAATTCTCTTTAACATGTGGATGAAGCGTCCTCCACCCAGTATCCAGTATCACATGTACTAGGAGGCCCCTGAGCTTGTACATATGCCTCTGTCATGCCAGAGTGCCAAAAACCCCCTTTGGATTGGAGAGACCCCTGACAGGGTGCGTTTGTACTGCAACTCTCTCTCGGACATGCATGGACTGCTAACGAAGTTGAACTGTCATAGAGAAAAAAGGAGGGAAACAGAACAACATTTTCTAATTCTGGAAGTGTACAAGAAAGTCGGTGAAAGTTGAGTGGCAGCTAGATGCTTGAGGCCCCTCAGTGCAGCACAAAGTTTGTGATTATGGATGTTATGTTGGACTTAGTCCATAAAAAGCTGGGTTTATTTCACTCAAAATCAGATATGCGATCATACATGGAGTTTGGAAATATTGAACAATTCCCAGTTTATGTTTAGCACCTCAGAGTTGCATCTGTGTCAGAACTTCTCCTGGTTAGTGCTGGAGGTTAAAGAGTTTACGCCAAAAAATCATTTGGGGGTGGTTGGTTGAGCTCATGTTGTTTTAAAGCTCTTTGACATTCATTCTTTTAAAGCAGAGAACAAGTGGATCTTTCACTTTATAGACAACACAATTTGAAATCTTTTGAGTTCCACTCAAATTCATACAAGGTCTGGGATGACACTGGGGTGAGTAAATGACAGACGGCTTGTGAGAGGGTTTAGGGGGGTTTATAAGATCCCACTGTTTTCCAATGAGCCACTGAAATTAGGGAGAGTGCACAACCGCCTCTTCTGTCTTCTCTTCTCCTACCCCCACTTTAGAGAAAAGACCCCTTTTCATGGTGCCCCTGCCTTTGTTGCATGACCGAAAAGCAAACTTATAGCATTAGTGTGCATGAGAAAAGAGAAAATGATAGCCCAATAAACAGCCCAACTCACCTTTTTGTCCTCTGTAGTACTCCTACAGGAAAGCTTCAGCACCTCCCAAGAGGGACTTTAATCCCAACAACCTCCCATGCACTTCCTGCTATGAAATCAGCTACCTCCTTGAACACATCCTCATCCTCCGTTTATCCGCTGCTGCCGGACTGAGGCCTCTGAGTGGGCGGCAAATACTCTGCTGTTTACTTTCCCACAGGCAGCAAGTTCCCTACTCCGTGCACTAACCGCTCCACTCCTCCTCGCTCTCGTAGGCTGAATGAGCCTCCTCTTCCCCTGGTTTCTGCCACTCCCTTCTTTTCTCTCGTTCCTTCTCTCCCCTGCTGTTGGACAGTTATAGTCCTTCTGAACAAGTACAATGGTTGTTAAGCTCCACCAATAGCTAAGCTGCTAGCAGACTTCCGTCCAATTAAAGTCAGGTTAGATGACCAAGGGGCAGGATCTAGAGAGCTAAAGGGGGGAAAAAAAGAAAAGAGTACGACAAGCGTGGGAGGGAGGGAGAGAGAAAGAAACAGGGATTACAGCATCTTCAAGCTGGCCAAAAGTGGAATAAATAGTATTAGCTAAGTGAGTAACCATTCAGTATTGTGCAACCTCTGCAAAAACAACAAAAACGTTTTAAATAAATACAAAAATTGTTGTTTTTAATAATACAAAAAAAACAATTAACTGTAAAAACCTGTAAGTAAAGTAAATAACCTTAGACATATACAGTTCTAAAAAAAAAATTATTTATTTCTGTCAAATGATTAATGGCATCCAAAATAAAGGTTTTTGTTTGCATATTATATGTGTTTGTTCTGTTTATATTAATTATGTATATACACGCACATACAGTATATATTTTGGAAATATTTACATCTATTTATATGTATATATATATATATATATATATATATATATATATATTCATATAGCTATATTTAATATAAAACAATAATCAATTTTTCCGAAATGTACACATACATGTGTATTAATATAATATGCACAGCACACATACAAATATAATGTAAACAACATTTTCATTTTGGATGTTAACTGATCTCAATAAATTTGATAGCACTAATGAAAACGATTTTTGTGTAGAAGACATGTGACATTTCAGGAATATAGTGGATATAGGCCTAATATAATAAAATAGAATACTCATTTCATGCACTATATTATTTTCCTGCAACTGAGGTATTAATTAAAAGGGGTATAAGCCCACCATAAATCAGAATTTTAATCTAGATTAACATCTTGTAAGGTAGAGCTAGTTTACTAAGCCTAACAATGGGCTACATTTCAGTCACTTTTTCATATTCATTCCGTTTTCTGACAACAGAAACGATTAGGCTAAATATATCAATGATAACAGTTGTATTAAGAATTTGGGTGCATTAAAATACACTATGTGACCACAGAGAAGCAAAACAATATGACGCACTGACGTAATGAATATGCAAATTAACGTATGACATCATCTAGCGAGTTTTTAAACTGGCTTTAGCTACTTTCGATTGAAAAAAGTTGGCAACAGTGTTCACAGGGCAATGTTTTGAATCGCCGACAGGTCCAGATATTTATGTCGAGTTCAGACTGCGCAGACTGCGTCCCGATTTTGACTCGCCGACTAAATATCTAGACCTGTCTGCAATTCAAAATCATGCTGTGTGAAATGTGTTCAATAACTTCGGCGATTACTTACAGCCAATGAAAGAGCAACATCCAGGGCAGCAGGGTTTTGGGGGAGGAGTTGCGAAGATGGTAAATATCCTCCTCTAAAATCTTCTTTTAGTTGCAAATGAGCACACATGCAATTTACTGCAAGCTTCTTTTGCTTGATATCTTTTTTAATAATAATCCCAGTCTCCCAGTCTTCTTCCTGTTGTAAAGTCATGCAGTGTGAAAAGATCTGTGACGCGACTACTTTGAAAATCGTGCAATATGAACTCGGCATAGTGACATATAATCAAAGCCCAGGTTCAGTCATGTGACAATATTTGCATTTTTTGTTGCCATGACAACATTTCCAAAATGGGGGTTGGCTGGATAGCATATGTTGCAGTGTCAGCAATTTTTTAAAATTGTTTATTTTTGTTACCAAAGGTACGTTTCAACCCATGCAACAATATTCTAATGTTTTATTAACATGTCCTTGATTACACTTAACCTTGTTTTAATACATTTATTGAACAAAATTATATAAAACGTTACAAAGAAATGTGGTAACATGTCTGATTGGGCTGTTAACATTATAACAGTAGGTGGAATTTTGATGTGACATATTCGTCACATTTGGAAAAATGGTAATTAGTTGCTCAATTAATTTAGTTATTTTAGTGTCTGCTGCTCATTTCAAAACATTTTAACGAATCTACAAGAATATTTAAAATATTGACCTCCAGTGTGAGATAGTTAATTATTTTCATTCAGTTTGCACATTTTCAAATTTAAAAACAAAATCTAAAAATTAATTTCTGGTTAAACCATATAGCCTACATGAAAAGGTAAAATTTTTATGTTACAAAAGAGTTGGTGTAAAATGTAATGGTCACTGGTATTGTTTTAAAAAAATTTGTGGGAAAGCTAATAAAAGTGTATTACTTCTTAAATCTTCCCAGAAAAGTAATTATTTTAATATGTATTTTGGAAAAGCAAAAACTAAACCCTGATGAAGGTGAGCTTTTTAATTGTTTCACACTTCTCGAGTGCCTAGGATTTAGGAATAATTTACTTATATATAGGAATACTCCTATAAAAACCTGTTCAGTATGTAGGTATGTGTTCTTAACCAAATTCAAAGTCAATTCTTGACTTCTGAACAGTCAGCAAACTGTTCTCAAGACTTCTGAAATGGTAGGTGTCACAATCAGAGGTGTAACACCTGAACTTAATAATTATGTAGGCTATTACAGGTTTCCATGACAACTGATTGTCAGGAAATAGCTGGTATATGGCAGGTGCAGGCAATATAAAAGGACCAGTTAAGTGCACAGAAGTGTTTTGGAGGTTATTTTTTGTATATATGTTTCTTTGGTGGTTTTGCTGAGGTGGGGAACTGGTGTATTTTTTTGGTGGAATATGAAGTATACCATTACACGATTATGGTAGGGTGTGAAATTGTGGTATTTGATTTATATTGCATGGTGGTTTTTTATCAAATACTGAAGTCAAGTCTTCTGTTGTAGCTTTTCTCTGGGCCTTCTCAGTATCTGTGTCCATGGACAAACTGGAAATGGTAAGTTTTATTCAGTCAAGTTCTATGATACAGGTTTATTAACACAAATATGTGATTTTACTTTCCCCCCCATCCATAGTTGATGACACCGTCAGCAATGGAGGTTATCTTAACTTTAATGCTCATCCCTTTTTGCGCGGTGATGTGCAAAAAATTTCCAGCTGGTACAGCCAAGGAGACGTATCAAGTGGCAATTCTAGTACCCAGCAACTAAAGCAGTCCAGTGGAGAAAGGCCCTTTGACAGTCCCCAGAATGGTGGACTTGTACAAGCTGGTTCCAAGCTCTTTTCTGGCACTGTGCCAGCTCAGACGTCAAGTGCTAGTTTTCTCTTAATGCCTCAACAGAAAGGAATTGAGTCCTCTCTACCTGGTTACCAGTTAGTGCAAGGTAGCTACGGATCCAGAGTTCAGTCCAGTAGTTTACAGCCAGCAAAGACAAGTTACCAAACTGGGGCCCAGTCCAGTGCCCAACAGTCTTCTCAAGCCAGCAGTCAGTCTGTGGCTCTACCCAGTGTCCAACAACTAGCACAAGCTCGCTATCCATGTATTCCACCGCAAAGTGGCCTGCAGTCTGTACCAGCCAGCTACCAATTTGTGCCCCAAACCAGTGGCCTGTCAGGACCAACTAGCTTCCAGTCTGTGCCCCAGTCTAGTGGCCTGCACTCTGCACCAACCAGTTTCCAGTTTTTGCCCCAGCCTAGTAGCCAGCAGTCCACAGCAACCAGCTTCCAGTTTGTGCCCCAGCCTAGTGGCCCGCAGTCTGCACCAACCAGCTTCCAGTCTGTGTCCCTTCCCAGTGTTCAACAAGCAAAAGCATGCTCCCAGTCTGTGCCACAGCCCAGTGGCCCGCAATCTGCACCAACCAGCTACCAGTTTGTGCCCCAACCCAGTGGCCTGTCAGGACCAACTAGCTTCCAGTCTGTGTCACAGCCCAGTTGCCAGCAGTCTGCATCAACCAGCTACCAGTCTGTGCCCCAGCCTAGTGGCCTGCAGTCTGCACCAACCATCTACCAGTTTGTGCCCCAACCCAGTGGCCTGTCAAGACCAGCTAGCTTTCAGCCTGTATCCCAGCCCAATGTTCGACCAGCAAAAATCAGCTACCAGTATCTGCCCCAGTCTAGTGGCCTGCAGTCCGCACCAACCAGCTACCAGTTTGTGCCCCAAACCAGTGGCTTGTCAGGACCAACTAGCTTCCAGTCTGTGCCCCAGCCTAGTGGCCTGCATTCTGCGCCAACCACCTTCCAGTATGTGCTCCGGCCTAGTGGCCTGCAGTCTGCACCAACCAGCTTCCAGTCCATGTCCCAGCCCAGTGTTCAACAACCAGCAAAAGACAGCTACCAGTCTAGTGCCCTGCAGTCTGGACCAACCAGCTACCAGTTTGTACCCCAACCCTTTGGCCTGTCGGGACCATCTAGCAGCCAGTCTTTGCTCTGGCCTAGTGGCCTGCAGTCAGCACAAACCAGATACCAGTTTGTACCCCAACCCAGTGGCCTGTCAGGACCATCTAGCATCCAGTCTTTGCTCTGGCCTAGTGGCCTGCAGTCAGCACCAACCTTCTTCCAGTCTGTACCCCAGCAGAGTGTTCAATTAGCAAAAGGCAGCTACCAGTCTAGTGCCCTGCAGTCTGGACCAACTAGCTTCCAGTCTTTGCTCTGGCCTAGTGGCCTGCAGTCAGCACCAACCAGCTACCAGTCTGTGCCCCAGCCTAGTGGCCTGCAGTCAGCACAAACCAGCTATCAATTGATGCCCCTGACTAATGGCCTGTCAGGTCCTACTAACTTCCAGTCTGTGCCCCAACCTAGTGGCCTGCAGTCAGCACCAACTAACTACCAGTCTGTGCACCAACCTAGTGGCCTGCAGTCACCACAAGCCAGCTACCAGTCTGTGCCTAAACTTGGTGGTCCGCAGTCAGCCCCAACTAACTACCAGTCTGTGTCCCGGCCTAGTGGCCTGCAATCAGGACCAACTAGCTTCCACTCTTTGCTCTGGCCTAGTGGCCTGCAATCAGGACCAACTAGCTTCCAGTCTGTGCCACAACTTAGTGGCCTGCAGTCACCACAAGCCAGCTACCAGACTATGCCCAAACTTAGTGGTCTGCAGTCAGCCCCAACTAGCTTCCAGTCTGTGTCCCAGCCTAGTAGTCCGCAATCAGGACCAACTGGCTTCCATTCTTTGCTCTGGCCTAGTGGCCTGCAGTCAGCATCAACTAGTTTTCAGTCTGTGCCCAAACTCCGTGGCATGCAATCAGGACCAACTAGCTTTCAGTCTGTGCCCAAACCCCATGGCCTGCAGTCAGAACAAGACCGCTACCAGTCTCAGACTTCTCAAAGCAAGAGCTTATCACCAGGCATGTGGAAATTGTTTCAGCAAGTGAAGTCATAGCTCTGTAGTTGATTAACCTATTCATTTAATGGTTTGATTTAACTTTTTGAGGCATTTTGTTTTTGAGACAATAAATCACTTGGACAAATTTTCGTGTTTGCGGTGTTCTCTTAATTGAGTTTTTACTGTATATAAAATTCAGCCCACCAGAGTGACCAGTGGAAGTGATGGTGTGACCCACCACAGCTGGTCAACCTGTGATTGGTGGGTGTTTTCAAGCCCTGTATCCTTACGTTTGATGGCCCTCATATGTTGTGTTCCGAACATGTTCTTGGGCTTACTTTAATGTAATACACCTAGAACAGGGATTACCGTAATAACTGTTCTTTGGTGGGGAAGCGTTGTATCCTAAGGCTGTGTTCACACAGCTACCAGTTAAGAAAATACGGTTGTCAATCCTGTATTTAGCCTCCTTCCCAAAGCAGCTTTCAGTTGTTTAGTTCTGTCTGTATGAAGGTGCAACAGGAGTCAAGCCCCTTATTCCTTACCAGTAACCATAGTGATAGTGACAGTGACCAAAGTAATATCAAAGATGGCGACGTCCATAAACTGAAAGTCTTTTAAATTTTTGACACAAGAGTCAAATTTAGCTGTGAGTTCTTTCAAGTTGTCAATTGTCTGCCGCTTTTACATTTGGGTAGAGAAAGGAGCATTTGAGTTGCATGACAGACGCAGAACGCACAACTGACGGGGAAGCGGCTCTGGTGGAAAACTGATGGGATAAAACTTTCAGATCACATGCAGCTTATGTATTATTGGTTTTTAAACTCCTAACATACTTCATGATTGTAGGCCATTTATGCCCATGTGTAATGATAAATGAGTGTGTTGTGTTTTCATTTACAAAATAAACTATGTAAATTATTAATTTCTCTAACACTATGCTATAATATATTTATAATTATTAATTTGCAGAAATTAATATAAATGTTAAATTAAACCTTTAAACTGGATTTCCAGTAGGCTATTCCTGGTGAATAAATTAGTATACTAAATTCCAGTCAGCATTATCAAAGCTTTATTGGCATGCTGAGTATTTATAGTAGGCTTATTTACAAAACCAGTCAAAATGTTGTAAAGAGTTTGAAATAAAGAGGGAAACACACACACACACACACACAAATATAGTATTATTATTAAGCCCACTGTTTAGGCTGATGATAATAACAACAATGATGATAATAATCATACAAAAATTACAGAAAAAGACAATCAGTTAATTGAGACCGCTACAAGATATTTTTTTGTACTTTATGTAACATTTATTCATGATAAACTTAATTTGAATAACATGGCCTATAGTCAAGTAGCCTAAGCCTATGGTTAGCCACTGCAGTGAGTTTACGTTTAGATGTAGTACATACTAATAACCTGCAGGGGGAATCAACGATCCACCATCAATGAATAGAGCCACCCAGCAAGAAGAAAAAAATAAATAATAATAAAACAAAGGTACATATTAAATATCTAAAACGATTTTAACATTTATTTGTATTTTTGAATGAAATCAAATTCTGCTATCATATTATCATAATAATTCAATAGTATAAGTCAAACTTCACTCCAGGACTGATGTTGTCCCTGCTCTGATATTTAACTGCATTTTTGTAGTTTACACAAAAAATGTGATGAGTCTGATGATTTGTTTTATTTAAAAAAAAAAATAGTATCATCATTATCAAACTTAGAAGTGTGCAGTTGACGTTGTTGTTTAATATTCAATGTTTGTAGAAACTTTTCTCTCTGTAGGAATATTATATTAATTCATCTTTCATGCAAATATTAAATATAGGCAATTAAATCTAGTAAAACTATATTTTCAGATAACTAACTCGTTTCTTCATTGAATGCATTCATTATGGGAGGTGGAAATATACAGATGCATGATCAGATCACTTCAGGCTGTGACATAGGAAACACAAAATTGTATATTATTGTCAGGACGGCTGGCAAATATCAAATACATATAAATACATAGAATATTTGATCATATTTATTCTTTTGTTTGTTTGTTTTTTATATAAAGCACAATGTTTAAAGTGTTTAACAAGTATCAAGGCTGTATGGATGTCGGGTGGGTTAAATGCAGAGCCATATTTTTGCCACTTTGTTGCAGTCCCTTCAAACTGGCTTACAGGACTCAGCATTCCCAACCTTTTTAAAGCAAGTGTTTGTCTTCAGGTGCAAGGTGTTTGCAACAAGTTCATAGCCGCATAAATGATGTCTTTCATGGTTGTGGTCAATGCTTGATTTTGGAAACAAAATAACATGAAATGTGTTTATGGATTTGGTGTAGAGACTAAAATTTCCAATATGATTTCCACTATCTAATAGGTAATCATAGCCCCCTTTTCTAAAACCCTTCAGACCCCCAACACAACAAAAAACGTAACTTCTCGTTAATTGGTTCCCCACAGCGTTTTACATTCAAATTAGACGCCAGTATTGTCCAAAAAAGACTTCTTATTGTAGAGGATTTATTAAAACATTAAACAAATACACTGAATACAAAGTGAAATGATAGTAGTTCACTTTTCTGTTTCCCATATTCTTATCTCTGCAGAATAACCGTTTACTGTATTCTCACAGCTGTTTAAAAACCAGAACAAAGACTCTTCTGGTCAAAAGTAATCTAAAGACATCTCACATGCTGTGCGTTCATTGCAACAAAGGTGTCTTGACCAGGGTCTTTTAATAGCTTTTGAAGCCTAGTGTGTACTTGAATGAAAAGACTTCTAATATTAGACTGAAGCTTTTTAAATACTTAATACATTCATTTTGGCTTCAGTTTGATTGCATTTAAATGGAGCTTAATGCCAATATCAATACTGTGATAAAAAGTACAAATGAAATGGTGTAAACTCATCACACAGGATTAAAACAAAACTTAATTTCACAACACATTTTATGCTGCTGGCTCTCTCTTTATAACCTTGGATTTAAGGTCCCTTGACTCTTGAGGCTGTCTTTGTGTTTCACTGAAATCCTTTTTTTTAGCGCAAGTGTACGTGTGAACATTTAACTGCATTTTTTCCCCCCCACATTCATAGTTTACACAAAAATGATCATCTTGAACCCTTAAGTTAAAACTACTGCAAAAGAAGCTATGATCACGTTTACGGTCAGCCATGACACTTCAGTGCCATTTACATTGATGCTAAGATGCAGAAAACAAACAAAATACTTAATCTACATTAATTAACATGACTAATACCACAGACTGAAACTGAGTATACTGCGTTTTAAATGGCCCATAGGAGATGCCGTCTCTATGGTCACATCTGATCTCCATATAAAGTGCGCTGCTTAAAAACACTGTTACACAAGGCATATTATTTCAAATGAAACAAAAACAATCCATATCCACACCACTTATGGCACCAGAACAATCATGTCAATACTACCCATAAGCTCGACCTGGGGTCCAAGCTTTCAGCAATTCATAAAATGTCAAGCAAAATGCATCTGACAGTAAAAGTGTATGATAATAATAATAATAATACAAAATGTGGAGAACAAAAAAAGCATCTGAATTTGGGGAACATTTAGGAACATGGTTGAAAAAGTGCACAAGTATCCCTGTGGAGCACTATTCACTTTGTTCCAGAAATGGAAAACAGAAATATACTGCTGATTGCATTCATATAATATAATAATAATGTATAACAATAATAATACTATATATACTTGGCTTGTCCCTCACTTTGTAAAATCAAACAAAATGTCTTCATGATCAGAAATGTGAAACTTGTGTTGTGTTGAAGCACCTACATGACCCGCTGTCAGCAAAATTGAAACATTTAAACTTTAAAAATAATTCAATCGAATTTATATAAAACAACTGAACATACAAAACTGCTATATGTTAACATTTCCAGGCTTATGTAATTGTGGGCAGAGTGTTAAAAGTCTGTACAGTTACTCCATATATTTATGTTGCAAATAAATGACTATAAATGCACTTTGTTTGTTTTTTACAAACTGAGGGACATATCAAAATATTAAACAACCTGCCAGATGCATTTAAAATGAAACATTCCATGATGGTAAAAAGTTGTTTACTTTTTTTCCAAGATTTTCAAAGTTTCAGCTCATAGTTCATGAAACTTTCCACTTGCCATCGATTTAAAGGGGTGGTTGGGTTTTTATGGTTGGTAGATTTATTGTTTTTATGAGGTGCAGTGTAACGTGTTAACGCCTTGTTTAAAAAGAATGTTTTAGCTTGATTCTTCACCATGCTGTCCCTTCTCTTTTGAACTCTCTGATGACTTCCTGTTTTTACTGCTTGTGTTAGCTTCGAATATACGGTTTTAACCTGATTAAAACTTTAATACAGCACAGTAACTGAATGCATGTTCATAACTATGTGAAAAATATGTCTATTCTATACGCATAAAGTGTATATTTGGAACACACATACACATTTGGTTTATTATTTTGTAAGCATTAAACTAGCATAATTTTTAAAGAGAGATATCTCAGGTGAAATCGTAATCAACCACCCCTTTAATACCGCTTTATCCTTTAAAGGTGCAATCTGTTATTTTTGTTTAGTGAGTATTATTAAGAAGGTCATGTGATTTAACACCAGGCAGCCCGACTCTATGTAAATAAGCATTTTCGTAGGCTACTGCTAATATTAAGTGCACACAACTTTTTTTTTGCAATAAAAAAAAATGACTGAGAGCACCTTTTAACCATCATCATCAACAATATTGGTCAATTTCTTTTTAAAGAGGAATGTAAACTAAAAAAAAATTCAGTACAAGCAAACATCAGTGGTGACGTACTGTAACATCTGAATCTTTCCAGAGAAAATGACAGTCATTGCACTATATTCTGTGTTTAGATGCAATACACAGCAATAACCTGCAGGGGCAGCAACAATACACAATCCATGAGCAGAGCCAGGAGCAAAGCACAGGCTGTAGAGGTGGGACGTCCGGTTCCTGAACTGGCCAGGAACTAGTAGCACCTCCAGATGGCTCAACATTAGCAGAGATGAAAATGTCCTTCATGGCCATCGAGAAAAACAAGCCATGGTGTAAAAATAATAATTCCGAAAAACAAAAAAGCTCTAGAGGACTGTCTGAACGATGGTGCCCTCTTCTTAAGCGTCCTTAGTCTGTCCTTAATCGATCAAGACTTTCGTATCGCAGAAGTTTAAAAAGAATGAAAGGAGAACTAAACTCTACTGAATAAAACTTACAGGCGCGTACAAGTACAGATTCTGAAAGACAAAAGTGCAACTGATAAGGTTTGCTGTTTAATATTCATAGTTTGGAGGAGTTCTCCACAGTTTTGTCCATAAGTATTGTACAGAAAGAGGACGGAACGGCCGCGTGCTAGTCCTCAATGCATATAACATCGCTAGGTTTGCCTGATTTCAAATCAGGGGTGGCCACATCTCGCAGAGCATCACTGGACTTCTTTTCTAGGTGGCTGGTTGGAGCCGGAGGTCCATTTGAGGACACTAAGAAGAAAAAAACAGCAGCGTTATATTAAATATATTTAATAACTTTTTAGTCAGGTAAGACTTATTATCAGAAAGTGTTACATATATACTATTATAGAGTATATTACTATTTTGATTTAGGGTTTCCTTGATATTTTCAGTAATTCCATGCCTTTTATTTTATTTCTATAAAGCTTTAATTAATTTCCTGGCTAAATTAAACATTTATTTCAGTTATTATTATTATTTTTAAAAAATTTTGGTTTTCATTTTCATTTTAGTTAACTATAACTATTAAAAAAAAAAATAACTCAATTTGCAAAAGTTCCCTTGGTTGCAATGTACATTTAATATATATATTTATTTTTTTTATCTATTTATTTATTTTATGTTTATTTACCCAGGCAAGTCAATTAAGAACAGGTTCTTATTTTCATTATACAGCTAATGTAAGCCACTAACCGCTGACATACGGCCCAAGGGGCATCTGGCTGTAGTTCACCATCGCAGTGCCTCCAGGTCCACGGAACCCTCCGGCGAAACTGCTATTATACATCTGAGAACAGCCGAAAGAGCCCTGAGGGAAAGGCTGAGGGCAGATGAAACAGAACATTCTTATATGAGGGTTCATCCACATGAGGCCCATCTATTATTCATCTAAAACGGATCACACATATGGCAAAAGACATGTCATACCGACCTGCTGAGGTGGCTGCTCGTTGCCCCGGCTGGTGAGTCTGCTGAGAATGCCCCGCTCTGACATCTGGAGCCGGGCGGATACGGGTGGGACCCGAGAAAGCATGGAGGGCAACCGCGTCACATCAGCCTTCATATCGCTTAACAGCTCCTCCAGCTGATTCAACACTAAAACAACACCAGTGAACAGCAAAATAAAACTTTCTTTTGTTTTGCTTTGAAAGAAATTCATATTTGACTCTGCTAAAAGTATACTTCAAATATTCATTATTACTTAAAGGTATTTATTACTCAGCTAGGATGCATTAAATGAAACTGGCTCTTTTGACTAATCAAACATTTTCAACCTTTTTTTAAGACAATAATTCTGCATTAATGCAGTCAATTAATAAAAATTGGAAGAAAATAAATTTATAATATTATCAAAGATTCCTATTACAGAAAAATGGATCACATTTAGCAGCACAACATTATAAGAAATGTTTCATCAGCAGCAAATCAGCATATTAAATATTTTTTTCTAAATCACATGACACTGACGACTGCTAAAAATTCAGCTTTCCTATCACAGGTACAAATTCATTATATGATTATTTTAATATAATAATATTTCAGAATATCATTGAGTATAACTTTATTTTAAGGTTATATAAAGTTTCTTTGTTACACACATTGCATGTACTTACTATAATAATAACAATTAATTATGCATAATTACATGCAAGAAACCAAACCCTAATTCTAACCCTCACTATATAGTAAACACAAGTACTGTAGTTAATTAATATTTCTCAGGACTTAAATGTATGATTATACTGATTATACTGTATCAAAGGCACCTTAAAATAAAGTGTAACCTATTGTTGTTTTTCTGTTCAATTGTTCAAATAAATGAACTAACCAGTTTTGTGAGAATAAGAGTCTTCTTTTATAAAAATAAATAAATAAATACATATATACAGTGCCCTCCACTTATATTGGCACCCTTGGTAAATCTGAGCAAAGATGTCTGTGAAAATTAATCTGCATTGTTTGTCCTTTTGATCTTTCGTTCAAAAAATGTACAAAATTCTAACCTATCATTGAAGTAAAACAATTGAAAATGGGGAGAACAACTCTTGATGAAATAAATGTTTTTCTCCAATACATGTTGGCCAAAATTATTGGCACCCAGTTATTGACCCTGGAAATGGAAATGTTCACTGCTGTAGCTCTTTTCTTAAAGCCACTTTACTAATTGTTGAAGCTCTATTGTCTTTTGCAGCATATAAGAAATACATTTGTTGGTTTTTCTCATTGTGTTGATGATTAAGGCATTTTGGGCTTTGTTTACCCTCCTATATATATATTTCTGTGAAACAGGAAGTCAGGGCTGGATATTTTCATGTTCATAATCACCCTGGAGTGCTCAATTGTGAATATGAATGGGAATATACTTCAGAGATATTTTACTCATAAAAATTCTAGGGGTGCCAATAATTGTGGTCAACATGTATTGGAGAAAAACATTTATTTCACCAAGAGTTGTTCTCCCCATTTTCAATTGTTTTACTTCAATGACAGGTTAGAATTTTGTAAATTCTTTGAATGAAAGATAAAAAGGATAAACAATGCAGATTTATTTTCACAGCCACCTTTGCTCAGATTTACCAAGGGTGCCAATATTAGTGGAG
>JAUCMT010000013.1:18076139-18099651 GCA_032357475.1 Enteromius thamalakanensis
ATTTATTTTCACAGCCACCTTTGCTCAGATTTACCAAGGGTGCCAATATTAGTGGAGGGCACTGTATATATATATATATATAAACAATTAAATTGTTTGAGAAGTAATGTACATTTAGTCTATGTTTGGTTGATAAAGCTATTGTTATCAACAGCAAGCACCATTGGGGAGTTCCAAGCTTATTATATTTTTAGAAAATGACCTTTGTGCAGCACAGCATTGGCTGGCTTGTTACCAGCCAGTGACTCTTTGGAGAGGTGCTGATGGGACTCAGCCAGGCACTCCACCTCTGCGAAACGTGTGTTGAGGGCCATGGCGGGGTAACTGGGATCCTGAGTCATATTCAGGTATGCCGCTCGCCGAAGCTGCTCCTCAATTACTAAAGCCTGTTCCAGGAGCTAAAATGTGAACAAAGAATGTGTAAATATATTATTTTTAATGAATTAAAATAAAACACACAATAACTTGTACCTTAAAACGTCGGGCAAGAAATTTATTCTTCATTTCTAAGTAGTTCCCTTTGTGCATTTCAGTCTTGAAAGGCTCATTGAGGATGGCGTACCGTGGGTCGTTTTGAATGTCCTGCCAGCGGGCGTAGCCATGTCTGAGAGCATGTGGTTAAGGATTTGCTTCATATCCTGAAAAGGTTTTACTCACAATTACAATGAAGCACACCACACGTGTCGATGGCCATCTTGTACTGGAAAACAGCACTAAAGAACAAGTATAGACATATACACACACACAGTGATGACCAAAATGATCTGTACACTAGTTCTTCTGCATTTAGTCTGTCTATTCTGTTTCTTTCAGACAGACTGGACGATCATTAGATCAGATCTCTGTGTGGAGCACTAGCATTGTCAGACTCTGTGTGGGAAAAAATCTCACTGGATTATTACAAATTATAGCAAAATGAATGTAAACTGATATTTCCTACTGACACACTACAGCACAGTATAGACAGAACAATAAAGACAAACCATTTTTAGCTGTGAATACTGGTGTTCTAATCATTTTGACCACAACTGTAAAGTTTTGGGGGAAACGAAGGAATACACTGCAAAAAAAAAGCTATTCTAGCATATATTTATTGTTGTGTTTCCAGCCAAAATATCTAAAAATTGTTAAATCAAAAAGTATTTTTTAGACAAGTAAAAAGTACTGTCTTGTAAAAAAAAAAAAAAAAAAAACGTCAAAATTACCTTTCCCTGCCAGTGTTTTTTTAAACACATGCACATATACACGCATATTCATATTCATATCACCAGGTTGATCTATCATCGACATAACTTGAAAGCTTTCTGTGTCTGTAAAGGCATCTCCGTCACTGACAAGCTTTCTTCGTCACAATCAGATTCAAAATCATCAAAACACATCTACATGCATGATCTACATATATGATCTATAACTTTATCCTTCTGTTTATGATGCTTGTCATTTTTCTCCAGTCGGTAGACTCGGGAAGTCCCGTAACTCATTCAGGACCTCTGCTAGGGCTTTCCTTACCGTAACACACCTAGAACAGAGATTGCCGTAAAAACTCGTCTTGGGCGGGGAAGCGTTGTTATCCAGTCGATGAGATATTTTGTCAATGGCGAGTAAAGAGTTAAGTGAGTTTTTATTTGAAACAAAATAATCTTGTTTTGGGTTTGAAATAAAATTATTTAGCTTGTTCTAGGCAAAAAGTCACTTAATTTTGACTTGTTTTTTTTTCTGAAAACATGACAATAATTTTTATTTGTCTAGAAAATCGTTGATTCAAGCATTTTTAGATATTTTGGAAAAAATATAGGCTATAGGCACATTGTTTAAAAGCTTGGCATCAGTAAATACTTTTTTTACATAATAAAAACTAATGCTTTTTTTCAGTAACAATGCATTCAGTTGATCATAACTTTTTTTTTTAAATTTAACAAATATTTCTATTTTAATAAAGGCTGTTCATCTGAACCTTCTATTCAACTAAGAATCACCCAAAATCATTAGACATCTTTGGTTTCCTTGTAATGCTCCATTCGGCCACGTCACACTCATTTATGTTTGCAACAAAAGTCCTAAAGAAATAAGAATAAAAAAAATCGCAGAGATTATTAAAGGAATAATAAGACAGCTCAAATGTGCAGTGAAAGGAGCAGTGAGGATACGTTACGATGCCAGCTAGCAGCCAGTAGTCATGACGACGGTGCCAGATGTCGTACATTTTGCCAGATGACACAGCTGCACGTTCCTCGTTCTGCCACAGCGTGTGTAATTCTGAACACACATAAACACTCATGTATATCCATGCATTCTTTATCTCTCCCATCATTCACCAGGATTTTTAATCTGCCGTCCATGATTTAAAAAGTGACCAATGTGTTGATGACCGTTGAAGCGAGACCAGCAAAACAGTAATACTACAACTCACCTGTGAATCCTCCATCTGCGATGTTAAACATGAAACGAGTCTTGACGCTGTTCTTGTCATCTCTGTGGCTCTCATCCACGTCGTCCCTCGTGTCTTTCTCACCATTTAGTTGGTTCTCAGGGGGGTCTTCAGATTTTACATCATCGGGAATGGCTGCAGAAACTACATCATTTGACAAAGCAGAGGGGTTTGTACTGTATTTTTCATGAATAGGCTACAAATTGGTGTTTAATTACTTTTTTTTTCATTCTTTTAATTATCAAACTGACAAAGAAATCTCATTCCAATTTACACTGATTTTTACATTGACAATTTCATTTATGGAAACAAGAAAATTAATTTCACCATTTATTGAATTTATATTTATTTTCTAAGTGTCTGTTTAATTTGGATATCTGTTTATTATTTAATGCTAGGAAGAAAATCTATTTTGAATCATTCTTTGGTGTGCATAAAAACTGCATAGAAAATGAATAAAGCAAACATTTAACAAACAACTGAAGGTTGAGTTAACAAATAGATTTGTTAAAAGTTTTGTGCTTAATTCAAGTGTTTTTTAAGGTGCCACTTATAAATAGACTCGACGACTACTTTTATTTTTTTTCTGAAAGTATAATGAACAAATACCACAAATACTGACCTGGTTTTTGCTCCTTATCATCTATTTTTGCTGGGCTGGGTTTATTTTCCCCTCTCTCTGGAGAAGTTTCCTTCCCTTTACCACAGTCTTGAATAAACAAAATATTTGAATATTTTGTTTATTGAGCGAAATATTTAACTGAAAGATTATACACGCAGTCCACAATCCTTACCTAAAGGTGTCTGATTGGCTAACTGCTCACTAGGTTTACTGTACGGATGTGTTTGATTGGACAATGGCTCTGAATGGACAGCAGGGGTGTCATTCTTCTCGCTCTCTTCCAATACTTTTCCTTCCGGACTTGCACTTTTTTGATCTTCACCCTCATTAGTTTTCTCGGATGCAAGGGAAGTTTCTGGCATAACTGGCTGCTGTAAGAAAATAGATATTTAAATAAAAACAAGAAAAAATAAAACACGGGAAACCGATCTTTCAGGTTGACTTCAGGCTGACCTCAGGGTCCAGCGATTTGGTACTTTCTGGTTCTGTAATCTCCTTGTCTTCTTGAGAACCGGACACTGACTCTGTCTTTTCTGTAAAAACAAACGCTACTGTCTAGTTAACTACAAACAACAAGCATTTGATTGTGTGGTACACACACACTTTCACACACACCTGAAGGAACAGGTGTGCTGGGCTGAGTTGGAACCGGACTGGCAGGAACAGGCGTATTGGGGTCCGAAGAGACACTTTCAGTAAGTTTTTTCAGCTCCAATCCCACAGGAATCAAATCCGGTGTACTAAACTTCCCATTCACATGCTCGAACTCTTGAACCTATGTACACACAATCAATTGCGGTACAGTGTTTTGTGTCAAATTTAAGCTGCTGTTTTATCATTTCATATATGTGACCTTGGACCACAAAACCAGTCTTAAGACACTGGGGTATATTTGTACTAAATACTTAAGTACATAATGCTATAGGATGTCAAAGAACATTATTTTAATTAATAATAAATTAACAAATTTCAAATCAAATTTAAATTAGATATTCATATTTATCAAGATAAAAACCAGTGCACATAAAATGCAGTAAGTAGTTCATCACCTTCTTGCGGACCAGAGACATGACACCAATCCGGGTGAGAACATGTTGGCGGGATAGGCCTTCCCTCGGGACTCCATCTGCAAATGTCTCTGCTCCATCTGCCCCTGGCTCACACAGGTGCCTCATGAACAAAGATACATAAGCCCTGAAAAACACAAAATGTTTATACATATACATATTTAGTGTGTACTGTGTATATTATGTATGTATAAATACAAACACATGCATAAATACATTTAAGAAAAATATGTTATGTTTATATATTTATATAGAATATAAAACATAATGAATATAAATGTATATGCATGTAAATATTTTCAAAATATATACTTAATGTGTGTGTATTCACAGCCATGGCCAAAAATATCGGCACCCTTAGTAAATATGAACAAAGAAGGATTATGAACAAAGATTATCCAATGAAAGGTTAGATTTTTTATTTTTTTTTTCAAATAAAAGATCAAAATAATTAACATGTAGATACACTTTCACAGCATTCTTTGATCATATTTACCTAGGGTGCCAAAATATTTGTCCATGACTGTATATATTCATAATAAATAAATACAGTACACATGCACATATTATGTAAACAACACTTTAATTTTTGAAGTGATAAATCACAGTGTGACAGCACTTATATATAGTACATATATAAACACACACACACACAGTTTAGAACAGAGAAACACATACCTGAACTCCTTCTCACTTTTTCCTCTCAGGTCACGGACCAGCCAGTGAGAGTTGAAGGCATCTTGTGGGGGCATACCCCAGCGCATAATCGCATTCAGGAAGGCTTTCCGCTGTCGGGCGTTAAATCCCAAAACCTGAAATCCCAAAGGTAAATAGCCAAAGCTTCACCTGAAGCAACGAATTACGAACAAACTCTCTCTTTTCACAATATTGTAAGAAGATTTACCTCTATATTTCCACTAACTCTAGCCAGCAGCGGTGGCAATGGTTTGTCCCGATCGCTTTTCAACTGTCTGCGAGATTGTCTGCGTCCCCCTAGAGGTGCGTAACAAGTACAATGAAAGTCAGTAAGACTTAATGTTTCTGAAAGAAGTCTATAATGCTCATCAAGGCTACTTTTAATATCCTTCCTGAATATAAAAGTATATATTTCTTTCAGAGAATCAAACATACTGACTCCCAAGTTTTAAACATTAGTGTGCGCATGCGTGTGTGTGTGTATACATATATGTAATGATGCCTACCTTCAGGACGTTCTTCAAAATCTTCATCCTCATCCTCGGACCCGACGGAGTACTCCGATTGATTATCTGAAAGATCATCCTGCCACTCTGAGTACAGGATTGAGATGGAATGTTTGTAAACTCGTATGCACAGTTTTATGCTGAGTTACAGCACAATCAGCATCTGTGTTTAGGTACCTTGGTCCTCCTGAGAGGCGTCATTATAGTTGACCTGTTTGCGGATACGTTTCCCTTTGCCTAGGTTCCGGGCCAAATCCTCCTGCTGCTGCTCATAATGGTGCCTCAAGAGCTTCTCCCAGTAGTCTGGATCAACATTCTCTTCCTGCTTAATAATCTCCCTCTGGACCTCCTCCTGCAAGAACACACAAACACACATATACAAATGCAGATCATATATCAAGGGCCTATAATTGACTTCAGATAATCAAATTGTATTTATTGCATGCTAACAATAATCCCAAACATCTGAGATTTGTAAATTACATAATATAATTACTTCATAGTGATGATAATGATTTAGTCCCTTTATGAAGTTAGATGAAGCTTTTACTCCATAAAGCAGGTTTTTGTTCCAACACAGGCAGATCCTTTACAAAAAGGGCTATGGTGTTACCATGATACATATAGAGAGGACCCATATAATTTGTCTATTGTAGCAGATCCATACAAATCCACACATTTTGACCTTTAGGACTTACTGTCTGTCATTCTGTGTTGCTAAAATCTGATCTGTTTGCTCTGACAGCTGTGCATCTACATGGATGGCTATAGTAAAGTTAGCATCATAAGAAATCCCAAGAGATTTTCTCATCCTGAGAGTCGCTGTCAGTGTGAAATGTGGATGGAAAACTGAAAATTGTATTTTTGCCCATGTCTATAATGACATCTCCCTTCAGGGGCATGAGAGAACAAGTGACATTTTACACATTCATGTCCAAAACCGCTGACACTCACTCACCATTCACTAGAGAGTGAATGTCACAAAAAAGAAAAAGAGGGTAGAAACAAGCACATTCCAACCCAGCTTCAAATGTACATTTTATAACATTACACAACGCTCAAAGTTTGAGTCAATTAGATTTCAAAGTCAGTGTGTATTGTTGCTGTTTGAGCATTAACAATATCTGCAAAGTTAGAATGCTGAAATTTCAATGCTAATAAAGATATTGTCTTTTAAATCATGGCAGTTTGATGGCTACAAAAATGGCTCGTAGGGACTACAACAAGCTTTTCCTCTGGTTTGTGACGTCACAAACCCTGATTAACCCCAGCCTCCGGGAACATGCAACAAAGGAGGAGAGGCTATGCTGCACTGCTTTAGAGAAGATCCTCTTCATTAATATCCTCTGCGTCTCTATCAGGCTCAAAGCTATATAGACGACACCATTGTTTACAATACAACTGGAGCAAATGCCGCTAAGCTAGACATGCACCAGAGAAATGCACCAACGTGTACTCATAAAACCAGGAAATCATTAGAGCGTTTATCGGAGAATGGACAGAGCGGTGTACAATAAAGGTAAACTAAGAGAAAAATAATGCCTTTTTTTTTTTACGAAAAATTAACAAATGAAAAAAAACTGCAACCACCCCTTTAAATGGTTTTGAAATTATTGAAATTATAGGTTATATTTATTTAAGAAAAATACAGAAAAATACAGTAAAATTGTAAAATATTATAAAATAATTTATATATATTATAAAATAATTTATATATATTATAAAATGTAATTTATTCTTGTAATGGAATTTATACATTTAATTTATTTAATTACTCCAGTGCTCAGTGTCATACGGTCCTTCAGAAATCATTATAATATGCTGATTTGCACCATTTATTTGAAATATAAATCTTCTGTAACACTACAAAGGTCTTCACTGCCTATTTAACGCATCCTTACTAAGTATTAATGACTAAACAAAGCGAGTTGCATATGTCAAAAAATCACAGCCACAGCTATGCTGGCCCTCCACACAATACTAAATCTATTAACAAGCAACAATCCGAGAAGCGTTTGTGAAAAAGCTGAAGCTTGCACAACTATGCATTTTTGAACATAGATGAATGAAAGTAAAGGTAGTCTAAGGTATTCATATTCAAAGGACTGACAAGCATTCATCTTTTATCCCTTGTTTAATAGAAAAGGACATGAGGATCTCACCTCTCCATCCTCCTCTCGCACAACATACTTTGCAACCTTGAATGAGCTCAGGTACTCGTTCATGTTCTGGATCTCTGTGTCTTCGGTGGCATCCTGGCTCCGGTCCAGCAGTTTGGAAATGGCGTTATCATCGTAGTGAATCACACTGCCCTCCTCTCCTTCTTTATTATCTCCTGCTGGAGAGATTTAGAACATGAACTACTGGAATCCACAAAGTGTCAAAATGTTTATCTTAAACCCTTTCAACTCACCCATCGCTCTGGCGGCTTCCACATCATCTTTAAAAAGCTCTTCAGTGCCGAACTTGAGGATGTCGTCTAGTTCCTGTTTGGACATGGAGCCCGTCTTAGAGCCCAAGCCGGGACGCACCACCAGATGGGTTAGCATCATCTTTCGCTTGGCTACCTGGGTAATACGCTCCTCTACGGATGCCCGAGTTACAAAGCGATAGATCATCACCTTTTTATTCTGCCCAATACGATGTGCCCTGCTAAATGCCTGCAAGGGCAAAAAGAAAAGAAAGATTGAAAGAAAGTGAAAGAAGAAAAATAAAAGCAATGATTAAATAGTATATAGCCTTGTAGTTTCTAACATAATATCTATCAATAACACAATGTATCATACACAAATACATATATAATGTACTTTAAACAGCTTCACCCTAGTGAAAAATAAATAATATGGATGTGGAAATACATTTATTTCATGCTAAGTACATTACAAATTCATTTATAAATGTATTTATACTTTTGATATACCTAAATTAGAATGAGTAAATTATGTGGAAGCAATGCTAAATATATACTAAAGTATATTTGATTGTGCTAAAGTGACACTATTGCAAGTATACCTGAATATCATTGTGTGGGTTCCAGTCAGAGTCATATATGATCACTGTGTCTGCTGTTGCCAGATTGATACCCAATCCTCCAGCACGTGTAGACAGCAGAAAACAGAACTGCTGAGCCCCGGGTGCTGCACACAGGGTGACAGACAGTCAGTATGAAAGCCTTAGTATTTACTACACACACAGATATCACTGCGGCTTCACTGCTGGCATCCTCACCGTTAAAGCGGTCGATGGCCTCCTGTCGCAGCCCCCCTGTGATACCCCCATCAATACGCTCATATTTATACCCCTCAAACTCCAGGAAGTCCTCTAGCAGATCTAGCATCTTTGTCATCTGAGAAAAGAATCAACAGCGCAGAATGAGACACAAACAGGAAGATAACTTAGGTGTTCAACAAAGGAACAAATGGCAGCGTTAAGCAAAATGTCAAGCAAACTCAGCTTGCCAGCTCATACGTAATTCCATCTATGTGAAATACCTGGAAAATAAAAGGCTGGCAAATGTGTCTCGCCGAGACATCCTCCCTTTACCTGTGCCATTCATCAAATTAATGGATGCAGTGATTCCACAGGCAAATTAAAATGGGAGGAAAAAGAGTCTAAGGACTAAACAATAAAGCGGAGATAAATATAGGCCCCGCCTTTTCATTTGTCAACTCCATTTAAAAGATGAATGAGCTCCGCTCTTATTTTCTATTCACAGTTTACCATCTAATTAATCTTTCACTGAAATGAAGGCAATAGCGCCACATATTTAAGGGTTTTTTGGTTATTCACAGAGGGAATAAGTACAATAGACTATACCTGAGAGAAGATGAGAACCCTGTGCCCTTCATCTTTCAGTTTTTTGAGCATCTTCTGAAGCAGGGTGAGTTTTCCTGAGGATTTCACCAGGAGGTTGCCATCATAAGAACCATTGGGTAAGACCGGAGCTTCCTGTGTACATAAAAATGAAAACATATTAAAGACTTGACAAGTTGTTTTCTATATTACAAACCGTTCAAAAGTTTGGGGTTTTAAAAGGATTTTGATGAGACTCACCTAGGCTGAATTTATTTGCTAAAAAATGCAGGACGCACAGTAATACTGTGAATTATGAATGCAACTAAAATTCTCTTTTAGTTATTATTTTTAAAATATATTTGCTATAAATATGATAAATTTTCACCAGTCGTTACTCCAGTCTTTATTGCCACATGATACAGGATTCTTTGTTGAACAGAAAGTGTAAATGAAAAGAATTTATTTGAAATATTATTGCCACTGTTGCTTTTAACAAGTATATTAAAAATAAGAATTATGCCAAACTTTTGAATGCTAGTTTACGTTTAATTTTATGTTTTGTTTCAAGACACCATCTGCAGCATCTGTTAAAACACTTCAGAAAACACGAAGCGTGCTCGGCACTAAAATGCTTAGGTTTTGTGGGTGGTTGGCATTGCATTGCTATGCAATTATTAAGATGGTCTATGTCTTTTAGCGCAGTAGGATATGGTTTCTTGAGCAGTTTTGGTTCAAGTCAAAACACCCCATGTGTCTATGATATTCTGGTACCTACTGTAGATATGGCTTCAGTGTCTGCATTTGGGGTAACTATAATTTTGAAAACCCCTTAACTCCAAGTATAAGCAGCAGTGGTGCAAACATTGTTAATAGTCAGCAGTGTTTCTAAGAGTAAACAACCTCGAAATCACATAACTTTTTGTCCTTGAACATGAGAATGTAAGATAAGACCAGTATCGTGCATCAAATTCGAAGCAGATGTAAGAAACTATACACTCCTGAAAATTCTTTAAATAGCTCTTAGAAACAGAAAATGCATTGCCATTACATGTGTTAACAATAAACCACTGCAGTGACATAAACTGGGGTCCTCCTCTCCCCTCCCCTCCTCACCACTGCAGCCACTGGAAACAGGTAGGGATGGTTGCAGCATTTCTTCAAGTCCATCATGATGTTAAGAAGTGACACCTGGTTCCCTCCTCCCTTGGAATTCAATGCCTCAAAGTTCCGTGTTAAAATGAACTTGTAGTATTTCCTGTAGGAGGAAAAAAAAACATGAAATATGATACTGAGTGAAGATAAATTGATGCGCATTTAATAATTTAGTATGAGGAACAGAGCATTGAAGACTGACTTCTGCATCGGGCTGAGCTCTACTCGCACTATAAGCTCAGTTTTTGCCGGCATGTTCTTAAACACATCAGCTTTCATTCTTCTGAGCATGTGTGGCCCCAGCAGGTCGTGTAGTTTCTTAATCTGGTCCTCTTTTGAGATGTCCGCAAACTCCTCCAGAAAGCCCTCCAGGTTACTGCGCACAACAACATTTTCATTTGGATATAAGGGGAGATAGAAATCACTTCCATCAAATCATATGAAAAACATGTTCCAATCTAAGCCCCGCAATCGCTCTGCGGGGGATCATTATTCTATGAGCAGATCGACAGTATGAATCACCAGGTGAATCATGCAGTCTGCAATCTTACTTGAAGCGCTCCGGGGTGAGAAAGTTGAGAAGGTGAAAAAGCTCTTCGAGATTGTTCTGCAAAGGGGTTCCTGTCAGGAGCAGCTTATAGTAGATTTTGTATCCATTCAGAATTCTGAAAAACTGAGCATTGATTTATTGATTATAATCTATGAAGTAACCATGACATTTATGTTCTAGAAATAGTAATATGACAATGTAAAGTGTCTGAGACAATAAAAAATCTGTGATTCAAAATCTAACTCAATATGAACAGATTTTTTTTTTCTTCACTAAATTGTTGCATTTATTCCTTTTCCTTATATTTCCCTCAATTCCACAAAATTATTCTATCTAAATGTATTATGTTATTTTTTCTAACAATGTACCTCAAATAAAACATATTTAAAAAGTGTTTTAAAATATATATTTATGTGAGCATAGACCACAAAACCATGATAATTTTTAAAAGCTGAATAAGATTTCTATTGATGTATGGTTTGTTAGGATAGGATCATATTTTTCTGATATCTCCGAAAATCACCTTTAAAATTTTCCAAATAAAGTTCTTAATGCGTATCAATATGAAATTAAGTTTTGATATATTTACAGTAGGAAATTTGCAAAATATCTTTATAGAATATAATCTTTACTTATTATACTATTGATTTTTGCCATAAAAGAAAAATCCATAATTGTGATCTATACAATGTATTATTGCTTATTTCTAAGAATGTACCCATGCTACTTATGCCTGGTTTTATGGTCGAGGGTCACATATATAAAAATAATAACAAAAATGTGAATGTTGTTATTAATTTGATGATGTCATTGAAAGATTTTTACCTTTGACTGGTTATTCTTCAGTCGGTGGGCTTCATCCACAACCAAACAGGCCCAGGTAATGGAGCCAAGTATTGCCTGATCAATGGTGATCAGTTCATATGATGTCAGCAGGACATGAAACTTGATCGGTGTGTCCTTCTGTAATGAGAAACTCTAATCAGAAACAATGCACCTCTAAATAAAACCGCTGAAAAGTCAGGATGCTTTTTAAATAGTTCGGATGCTGAAATATCCAGGTAGTTATCATTTTAAAAAATTACATAAATCAGCTTTGGTTTTGGATTGGACACGGAATACAGCATCAAAATCAGGTCTGTCAGGTTGATGTTAGTCCACAGCACTCGCTCACCTTCATGCGGAAAACCTTGCGACCTGATTTGACAGTGCCATCCTCGAAGGTAAATTCATTCTCACGTATGACAGCCCTGCTGTCTTTGTCCCCTGTGTAAGTCACAACGTAGAATTCTGGAGCCCACATCTCAAATTCTCTCTCCCAGTTGATGATGGTGGAGAGCGGCGCACTGACCAAAAACGGCCCTTTGGAGTGACCCTGAAACAAGCAACTTTATTACACTCTGTTCCCCCTTCTCTCGATTGCATTTGAAAGAAAGTTCAACTGGCGTCCAGACCTCTTTGTAGAGTGAGTACAGGAACACTATAGTCTGAACAGTCTTGCCAAGCCCCATTTCATCAGCCAAGATTGTGTCGGTTCCTTGGGCCCAAGAGAATCGCAACCAGTTCAGGCCTTCCAGTTGGTATGGGTGCAAAGTTCCCCCTGTGTCATCAATGTACCACGGCTGCTGCTCAAACTTGATGGTAGGCTATGAACAACGGCACATAAATAGGAGAGAATTGAAACTGAACTTAAACTAAACTTAATTGAATCATAAGGCAACAACAAAAACTCAGGCATATATATTTATTAAGCTAAATAACAATTTAACTCACATCAACAACTGGAGTGTCTGGTGGAGGTTCTCTCCTCTTTCCTTCCTCTTTGAGTCTCTTTCCCTTTCTGAACAGCAGGGGGTGATGGCTTTCACCGAGCACCTGATCTCTGGTAAAATCAAAGTCAGTGAGTGTATGGCATTTTTCACATTCTTTATGTCCCATTTTCTTCATTATAGAAACAAATATTGTTTCTTTCACTATTTATTTCTACTTTGAGATCTACAAGGATGCTAGCAGCCTTAACTTAGAATGATAAAAGTATAAATATATGGGTAATGTAATTTTAGGCAAAAAAAGTTTTAATTCAGTTATTAATGCCAAAGTTACTATTACAATAGATACACAATACATATGCAGTATTGCACATAATGCTGTTCAAATGTTATGATACTACGAATACTACTTCGCTTTTTTTTTTGAGAATTAATTAAAATTTTTAATGTTAACATTTTACAACAAGGTTCATTAGTTAACATTAGTTAACTACATTAGTTAACATGAACCAAGATATGTATATAATATATGTAAAATATATAAAGAATGTTAACAAATTAATTAATAAATAGTATAATATAGTTATACTTAATTTAGTATTAATAAATACTATATTAAATATTGTTGTTCATTGTTTGTTCATGTTAGTTAATATATTAACTAATGTTAACAAATGACACCTTATTGTAAACTGTTTACATTTGAATTGATGGTAAGTATGTTTATCAGTGACTATTAATGAGCATTTAGTCCTAAACTAGCTACTAACTACTAACTTCTACTAACTAACATATATTTTATAAATTTTCAATAAATTCAATTTAATTTGAATGCTTGCTCATTGGCTTTTGTTAAAAATAACCCTGCAGAAACTGCAGACCTTATTAATAATAAATTAATAAAGCTATAAAAATAAAATATTTAGCTTGAATTTCTGAAGCTGATGATGAACATTTTTACTGACCATTTAAAAAATGCATTTATGAATGCTTCAGTTCCTACCGTATTTAATATCATCTCCATGAAAAGCTCTGCATGTGCTTTTTGTGCTCATTTTAAACAACTTAAACTTAAGTAACGTGGCTTACCTGTGGTCCCAGTAGGCTTGTTTATAGCTGTCATAGTCTGGGATGTCAAAGTCATCAGTCTCCCAGGTGCACTGATCATATGGCAAATCTCTCCACTTAATCAGGTAGTGTACATCGCCATCCTTGTCAAAACTTAAATTTACACAATACAGTCTTAAAACATATAATTATATCCAAATTTTCTGCATGAAAACTATGTTGTCTTAAGTACAACATAGTACCTGTGGTTGATGATCCGGTGAATGATCATCCACTCCGGCTTGATGCCATAACGGTAGAATCGTTCCTCCATGGCTGCATACTGAGGGTCTTTGCTCCTCCTCTTCTCGCTGTTAAGTTCCTCCTCCCCAGAGCCATAGTCGTATGGTGGCGGTTCGTCCATGTCGTTCTTCCGCTGATAGTTACGGTACATTACTGTGTGATATAGCTCCAACTGCATCAAGGGAAAAAAACAGAGATAGAAGAACAAGCCAAAAGAGCTTGCATGGTTTAATGATTTAATGAAGCTGGCTCTGCAGAGGTAATGTGGGAATCCCACCTGTAGTTCGCTGACCCAGGAGCAGTGCCAGTATGACAGCCCAGCCCATTTCACAAACAGCTGCCTCTCTGGACGACCCTTCAGTGGAATTTTGGCCAAACCGGCCACCTTCTCTCCATCTCGCCCAAGGGGAACCTCAGGTGGTAGAGGAGGATCGCTCCAAAGCCAGTGCAAAATCTTCTGGACTTTCCCTTTTAACGGGGGACACTAGAAAACAAATACGAATGCACAGTGTTCAGAACAATACATGCCTTTATTTGGCCTTTAATAGTTTACAATGTCATTTTCCACAATATGGCTGTATTTTTGGGTTGATAATAGAGCCTTAATAAGCATTCAAATTACTTTCAGCCAAATCAAAAACCCATCAGAATGATTTTAACTGAACCGAACCATGCATCGCGGACACAGCCATTCTCCATTGGGAATTTCAGGAAGTGGTGGGTTAAGACAGTGGATGTGGTAGGAGGAAGGGCACGTGTCACAGCACAGCAGCTCTCCTCCGTCCTTACACACTCTACAGAACTCCATGTGGTCATCTTCCTCCTCACCAGCAACCTCATCTTCCTCCTCCTCATCATCTTTGGCCTCCCACTGAATGCCTTCTTTTTCCTGAGAGACGAGGCAGTAAACTGTCAGTCTGAATAGCACAGGTTCTGTGGTTTTGAATATACTAGAATGTACTTTCTTTGCAAGTATATGCATGTGGTGAAGCAAAGAGGGATTTCCTCACACAGTGGGGGCAGCTCCATTTGCCCTCAGGGGCTTTCTCCAGTTCTGGATCCAGACACACCAGGTGATATGCTCTGGGACAGGTGTCACATAGAATGATCTCTCCTCCCTGTTGACAAACCTCGCAGTAATCTTGATGGTCTGTCTCATAGCCGTCTCCATCCTCTCCTACATTAACAACAGAGTTTAAAGAGAAACCTACTGAACAGTACCACTGTGCAATTTTAATACAAAACACTTTTCAATACAACAACCCTTCGATTCTGTCATCTAAACTTACACAACAGTTCAAAGAATCTGTATCTCTAAAAGCACATTTATTTAAAAAGGACATCCTTGAAAGAATGTACCAGGGTTGACACAAAAATTAGTGATATTCAGCATTTTAGAATGGTTTCTGAAGGATCATGTGACACTGAAGACTGCATTAATGTTATAATAACACATAATTAATATCTTAATTGAAACAATTATAGTACAAAATACTAAAGTAACACTAAAGGGAGACTGTATTCACTTTTTCTTTTTTTTCGTCCTCGGCGGGCTGATTTCTTTTTGGGTGCCGCTGAAGTGTCTGAGGGTACAGAGGCACTGTGAATGCTGATGTCATCAAAGTCTGAAAAGTCATCCAGGAAATCCTCCTCGCTCTAAATAATAAAACAGTTCATGCAAAAGGCACAATAAGTCTTCTTCAAAAATGAAGAGGTCACACCTTAGAAACCAACTTCAGTAAAAGGCCAATAAAACTGGGTGGAACAAAAACAATGGGAAAGTTTATCTGTACAAACGATCCATGAATTGTTCTGGAAAGTGGAAAAGCTAAAAAAAGAAAAAAAAACTGATTTTCTCTCAGTTGAAAAGCTATGGGGCATCTTTCCACGTGATACACTTTAAGCCCGAGAAAGATTTGAGTAAAAGTGTGTTCTCACCGAAGAGCCTTTTTTCCTTTTTCCACCCTGGCCTGCTTTTGATTTGGACTTCTTCGGTTTCCCTTTCTTTTTTGTTTCTTTCACTGGCTTACTTTTTTTTTTTGCACCAGGCCCTGCAATGCAGTCCAGATGAGATAAATAAAACAAACGTGTTTTTTTTGGTGAGATCTGAGAACAATACTCCTTTCTTCAGACATGCATCCTGAACACATTCTACTTTTGCAAACCTGTATTTTTGTAACGTACATATGCACAATTAAATCTAAAATCTAAAATATTTTCTATAGTATTCAACATCAACTAACATGAAACTCCACACTTTGAAGTTGGAAAGTTACACTAAAGCAATTGTGGGAGTGAAAAACCAAACCCATTTGAATAAAGAACTGCCAACAGCCAATCATGTTACATGCAGTATGTAAACAACGTAAAAAACCTCCACTAGCAAATTTTGGAAATCTGATCCTATACTCCTACATAAAATCAACAACAAGAAGATTGTGTTACCCTTTCCCTCTTTGGTTTTGGCTTTTTTGATTGGCCCAGATGGTGAGATCTGTTGGATACTTCTAATACAGATGGGTGGAGCCACATTGACAGTTTCCACGGCAGCAGCTACGGCAGCAGCTACAGCAGTTGCAGAGGTGCCTTTGAAAGGATTGTTCGCACTGAACTCTCTCCACTTTGCTCCAAGCACCGTCATCATTTTTGACATGGGGATCTTGGGGTTCTTCTTGGCTATGAGAGGCCTAACCACAGAAAAAAAAGATTTGGCCAAATTTAAAGCAATAGCAACGAGTGGCCATGTACTTTAGTGATTTTACCTCAAGTATTGAATGTTCTCAGGTACTGTGAATCAGAAATCTGAAGTATTTAAAAAAAGAGTCTATCAAATATCATTCTGGCTGCAGTAGACATGCATGGTGTGGGTCTGACAGTACATCTTGTTTCAATGCCTGTTATTAGAAAACCTGTCATCATAAAGTCATTGCTCCATACAGGCATTAGCATTTGCCAGAAGGAACGTTTTAAAATAGAACAAGACATCTTGACAGCAGGGCAAATCCTACCTAAGAAACTGGCTGAAGGCTTTGTAGTTGGTGATGGTTTTATAGTCGTCCTCTGAGAATGCATACTGCACATCTTCAAGACCCCACTCTTGCATCAGCTGACCGGATGACTTTGGCTCCTGGTGTCACATGAAAAATTGTTGTTTATTCATTTCCTTGGCTAACAGAGTATAATATAACACTTTTAAGTGGGAACCTTTAAGTTTCCATCATCATCATCATCATCGTCCTCATCATCTTCTTTCTTTCGCTGTTTGGTTTTCCTCTCTTTCTTCTCTTTGGGCTTCTTCTTTTTCTTCTTCAGGGAGCTGTAGGTGCTGCTCTCACTTCCTGACCTGTGAGCATGATCTTCTCTGTCTGACATGTCATCTAGCCCACTGGGAAGCCCCTGTGAGGACAGGCAGAGACATCAATGAAAAAGAAGATGAAGCACTCGTGTAAAAATGAATAGGAGAATTGTTACGCTTAATTTGGCTGTTCTAGGAATGGAAGTGATAAACCCAGCTAAAAAAAAACCTTTGTATGATTCAAGCATGAAGCATAAAAATATTAGGATTTTATTGCTGATTTGATGTTATTGAAATTGATAGTAACAAACAAATTTCCAAATTCATAGTAGCAAGCGTGAATTTATTACCCTAATGGTAATCAAAACAGCTTTGATTACTTAACGTATCCTTGGTTTCCTGAAAGGAAGGGACGAGATATTGCGTAATTGCTAGGGGAAATCCCTTTCTCCAAACTTTCCTTAAGCCTCAACTACTCATGATTCATGATCCCTTTTTTCAGGGAACCAAGGCCACTTTAAAGGGACAGTTCAAGCAAAATTTCTGTCCTTAATTACTCCCTCTCATGTCATTCCAACGACCTTTATTCATATAAAATTCATATAAAATTCTAAAATATATCAAATTTATGGGCCTGGGGACATTTTAATTACATTGCTGTCTATGCAGGGGCAGAAGCTCTCGGATTTTAACAAAAAAATCTTAATTTGATTTCTGAAGATGTACAAAGGTCTTTTGACTGAGACAAGCATCACCTGTTTTGGTGATTTACACACCCTCAGGAACAATATGATATCTAATCACAATAATATGGCCTTGTAAAGGATGAGCCTGTATCAAACTTAGCTCAACTCTACTTTCCAATAAAGGGTTTCAGAGTGGTTGTCTGAATACTGTGGGCATTGGTAATGCCCTCGAAATGCTGGAGTGTTTTACTGTGCTTTGAACGTATAACCCACCACTCCAAGATATGTGCACTCTAGATAAACATGGCTTTAGACTAACTTTTTCCACTGGGTGCACTAAATAGAATACAGCAAAGGTTTTCTTTTGAGAAGTCTGACATAATTCCCCCCTCCCAGAAGGTGCGTCCTCGCACCATGAAACATCCCAAGGGAAGGTGAGGTGAGCGCCCTGGAGGCCGGAAGCGTCGAGTCACTAGGTCTCCAGGCTGAATCAGGAGCCTTGACGGGCCACCGTGGACCTGGAGCCCTAGCGGGCCAATGTGGATCGAAGTCGGAACAGACCACGGTGGATCAGGATACTTTGGAGACCCTGGTGGATTTGGATCCCTAACGGGCCACGGTGGATCAGGAGTTGGAACAGGCCACGGCGAATCAGGATACTTTGGAGACCGTGGCGGATCAGAAGCCTTAGCGGGCCGTGGCAGATAAAGGGCTGTCTGGGGCTGTGGCCAATCAGGAGCTGCCTGTTGCAGCTGCGGGAAGGAGTAGAATACAGCAAAGGTTTTCTTTTGAGAATATGCCGGGCCACATCCAGTGAACACAGCAGAATAGGTACTATTGTACTTTGTAGTGCCCTTCTGGTCCGATGTAGACACGGTGTCACAATCTGGTCAACATAAAGCACAATTCTACAAGAAAGGTAAAAGTGTTGGTGCTTAAATAATTTTTGGACATATCAGGCCTTAACTTAACATTCTTAAGAAATAAGTTGTCAATCTTTCTTTTCATCTTCTCTCATCATCCACAGCTACATCCACTTTCTTTCTGACGGGCCTAGACTACTGGACTCTCTCTCGCCGTGTCTACGGTGGTTTTGTGCCGAATTTTGAGTCCCCTCATTGAAATCAATAGTAAACCCCACCCCTAATCCTAACCCCGTCCCTCACACCTAACACTAAACCTACCAATACTAGGGGAGTCATAATCTGGCATTTCGCACTATTGAAATATTCTCTGAAGAAGGTAAATTTTGCAAATCAGTGTCCCAGAATCTGAAGGAAGAGAGGAGAGTCACAGAATCCACGTTGCTTAATATAAGAAGTTCTATTTATACCAAAAAACAAACAAACAATATAGCACAGTCTTTTTTTGCTTGTAAGTATGGCTGAACTGGATCATCAAAGGTCAGCAAAGACATTGTTTAATAAAATGAGTAACATTACATTTGTGTAATTTATCTATTGCAGGTTTGCATCATATTCATAGTTTATTTTAATTCATTTTGATGAATACTATATCTTTTTTTTTTGAGAGTGAGATGAATTAATGCACATTCACATTTAGTCTAGAACTAAACTGTATTCACACACTGCGCACAACGTATTCACACAATGCCACAATGTTTTTCTGACTTCTCCCAACATGTCCGGAGTACGGAGACTTTTTTGAAAAAGTAACTCAGTTATATTACTTTAAAATTAAAAAGTAATGCATTACTTAGAAATTAACACTTGAAATATATCAGTCTATGTGGAATGAATGTATACATTAGTTTCACTTCTTGAATGAAATAAGTGAAATAAATCAACTTTTGGAACATATTCGAATTATATGACCAGCACCTGTATATGGCACTTTTGGAACACCCCAATTCCGCACCATAGTTGGCTCAATGGCAGAGACTGGGGTAGTTTGGGAAAATTTTTTAAAACAAAGTGGTAATAAGTGAGTGTCACACTGTCTCTCTGCCAAATAGCACACAAAGCACAGATTTTGCAGTCGAAGAGGTTTTTATTAAACATAAGTAAAACGGGAAAAGATCACACATAGGGTAGACACTTGAGACACTTGAACAGCCCACGGTGGATCAGGATACTTTGGAGACCCTGGCGGATTTGGAGCCCTAACGGGCCACGGTGGATCAGGAGTTGGAACAGGCCACGGGGAATCAGGATACTTTGGAGACCCTGGCAGATCTGGAGACCTAGCGGGCCACGGTGGATCTGGAGACACGGGCCGTGGCGGATCAGGAGCCTTAGCAGGCCGTGGCGGATAAAGGGCTGTCTGCGGCTGTGGCCGATCAGGAGCTGCCTGTTGCAGCTGCGGGAAGGAGTAGGGTGGTCTTCCCTCCTCTCTAGGCCCTGGTTCTTGGGTGGTAAACTCAGGGAGGCGCTCTTGCAGTGCAAACTCGACAAAAGCTTCTGCACCGTGAATCAAAACTGGATTCGGGAACTGCCTGTGATCTAGGGACTGGTATCAGGATCGGCAATCCTAGCCAAAGATCAGGAAGTGGAATCGGGATCGGCTCTCCTGGCAGTAATCTAGGGACTGGGATTGAGATCGGCACTCCGGGCCATTTCCTACCAATTTCAGGTCCCGAATTTAGATGAGGAGAGGTTTGATACCCTATTCCTGGTGATAGACAGACTTGTTTAGCACTGCACCTTTGTGGGACAACCCAGGTAAAGGCAGCATTCATCACAAATACTTTACATGAGAAGTTTGGGTCAACAAAAGGATGCGGGAATTGATTTAGCGAAGTTTGGAGAAAATAAATTCCACTAGCAAAAGGTTAAAAGATTGTCTTGAAAGAAAACCAATGTTTAATAACCCATAAATATTTGTATACTTCTCCAAACAATAAAATATATTTTTTGTTTTGTGCCATTGCTTTAGCAAAGCACCATTCAATCAAGCTACAACCAAAATTGCAATATAGCTTAGTGCAAACCATTAAATGCAGTGTGTTTTAGAATCAGATCAGCACTGTGTTCTTTTACATGTGAGCAGCTCACGATGTGTGCAACATGCATTCAGGAATGCAACATGTGCCAGTTATGCTTTATTTTTAATATTTTATAACTTTTTCATCCTAAATTGAAAAAAATTATCTGTCTGGGATTAACCCCACTGGTGTCCTAACTTCAACATTCTGGAATCCAACTTCAAAGAACACATTACATTAGTCATTTTTAATGAATGCCGTTACACTTATTAATTACATAAACCAAAGAGAAGGGATATTTGATGGTGGAGAGACTTTTGGATGTTGTGTTGTGCTGTGATGATAAAATTCACCAAATAACTACACAATGATTTTTCAGTTAGTTTTGCAAAGATGTGCCTCACAGGACAGGTCTACATATAGACAGGCAAAGTCCACTTACAGCATATATAGTCGACCAATTGCAACCAACGTTATGGAGACCAATGCACTGTCATGAAGCATTTTTACCAGTCACTGTGCCAGTTAAAAGTATTCAGTTGTTTCTCTTTTTTTGTGTTTGTTTTGTTTTCCTTAGCAGTCAGTTGCGCATGGTTGGTTGTTTCCAAATCCAAATCCATAATCAAGATCTGCTTATGCAATACAAATTGGTGAAATATCTTTAATTAATTATCATATCTTAAGACCTAACAAAGGAAGATTCTATAATATACATCTTATACTGAATATATATATTTATGTTTATATGATGTAATTAATTCTATACTAATTTACGCACTCATAGCAGCTATAATTAATATACTACAAAGAAAAAAAAAAGCTTGTTAGAGCTATAAACTTTGTTTTAAGGAGCAAAATTCTAACTATATTTATATAAGGCATGAAACAGAGTTCCTACTAATTGGGTAAGACCTCACATCCACAGGCTTTAAATAAAAACAGGCTTTTACTATGGCCTAACTATTGATTCACATGAAATCAACTCCACATTTTCAATAAAGGAAAAACTAGATCATTATGGCACTATTATTAGTAACATCTGGAAGCAGGGAAACCAATCAAAATGATCATACTGCAAGGGAACACACATGTTTCGGTGGGTGAATTAAAATGTGTGTGTGTATGATTGGAGAAAGCCTGTTGCTGTGTTGCAGCTGTGCACTGGCTGGCAGACGTCTCTCCGGCGCAGGGTAGGCCAGCACTGCCGCAGAGCGCACAAGCTCCACCGGCAGCCGTTCTGAGTTGCCATGGAAACCAAACTGTGCAGTGTTGGAGGTGGGGGGGGGGGGGGTGTAGGGGCAGCTCTCACTACTGCAGCAGCCAATGGAACGGCGCCATCCAATCAAATGCGTTTGCATAACGAGCTTGTTATGAAGAGTCCCCATGGTTGCAGTGCCTGTGTTCTAGGGCCCGTCTAGACAAATCTCAATCACGTACATGGGGGAGGGAGAAAGTGAGAGAGGAAGGAGAAAGAGTGAAAAAGGAGGGGTGCTCATGCAAGAGGCAATGAGTAGAACCACTAAAGAGCTTCACAGCTGGAGCTGAAAGGTCTCCCAAAATGCAAACCAAAATTTTCTGCCAATGTAACTCAAAAGGAAAAACAAAAATCCCATGTAAATAATGTGCCACAAAGAGGTTTTCAAGCTGGCACCATCCTACAGTTCTTTCACATAGAAAACACGGTATTTAAAGGGAGGGAGTTTGGCTAAAAATGTAAATTTTGTCATCATTTACTCACCTTAATGTTGTTACAAACCAGTTTTCTTCTGTGGAATATAAGATCTCATTGATTTTTTTTGTCTTGTAACCACATTCACAATACATTCTAATGTTAAATCTCAAATTAGTTTTTGTGACCTACGGTAGATTATAACACTATAATAATAGTTATTGTATTGCTTTACAAGTTGAGAAATAGCAAATAAGTTAAATTAACAAAATACAACTTGTTTATTAATGTAATCTTGTAAATTAATCTTTTTTTGTAGAAAAAACGTCTAAATAATTTATTAACTAAAAACCTGCAATACGTTTCAATGTATAAATGCTTTGGAAATATCTTTTATTGCTAAAAATAATTTTCTTTAAACATAAAACTAACCAAATTTATTTATATATGCTTCTATTATTAAAGTGCCCCTATTATGCTTTTTCAAATATGATCGTTTATTCAGTGTGTTATGTAGCTGTATTTGAACATAAACTATCAGCTAAGTTGTGACACCGACGATAAAGTTATTGTCTATCAAAAAGTCGGCTCACATTCGCCTAAAAGATGAATCTACAAATAATGAGTGATTAACGTTCATTTTTTTCAACAACACCTCAGCAGTACAATCTCTTGTTGTGTTTGAGTCATTTTACTGATGACTGCTTTTCCAATCTTGGAGTACAACGCGATATTCACCAAACGTGGCTATGTGTAAATGTGGCCTAAGTAATGATAAACGATGGCTTAACGCAGTCTTATGCATTATACAGTGCTGAAGTTCACTATATAGAGGTGTGTCCGATTTACTTACAAAAGCACTGTCTACGTTAGTTTTGGTACAAGCTCTGTGAAGTGCTGTAGCGGTAGACCAATCATATAGGACTGCACCATCTGGCCAATCACAGTGAGGGCTCACGGGAAGGAGGGGTTTAGAGTCGTGT
>JAUCMT010000013.1:18115652-18132473 GCA_032357475.1 Enteromius thamalakanensis
GTTATGCACTTCTTATGCACTGAATACATGAAGCTTGTTTGAAAAAGCAAAAACAGTTGCCATAATCGCTAATAAAATCGCAATTACAATATTAGTTCAAAAAATCGCAATATGATTATTTCGTCCATATTGCACAGCCCTAATGGACAGATTGTAACAAACAAAACATACTGACCATTGTGCAGATCTCTGACATTAAAGATGCATCATACCTACAGATAAACATAGACCACCATGTCGAGCCTCTTCTGTTGTTGGGCCAGCGGAGGCCTGGCTCTGTATACTTTGAGTAACAGGTAAGCAGTTTTCCTGATAGTATTCATAGTATTATGCAAGAAATGTTATATAGCAGCACTGTTATTGTACCTCTATTTGCTTGGCCTTGTACTGACTGTGTTGCTTACTTTGGTGAAATGCTTTTGAAAAATACATTAATGTATGACGGTGATCTCATTTTAAATGTTATGATATTTATAACTAGAAGAATTGTACTATAAAAATGTCAACCGCACAACATTTTTGCAATAAATAAATTCTAATTTTTATAACAATAAACAAACATTTGTTTTGTTCGATTGCTGGTAAAAGGAGTCTATTTTAAAGTAAATCAATATAATAATGTAAATATATAATAACCTACAGACTTTAATTCCAATGTTTGGGGTCCATGGGGTCTGTTAATCTTATCAAATTAAAGGCAAAATGCCAAAAAACTCCATTCCAGACAAAAACAGCATGAAATCATCTACTTACAGTTTGTAAGGCAGCTGCAGTAAATTCTCGAACCATTTATCTTTTAATAAATGTTCCTCTGAACAATCCTCTGACACGATCTTACACAGAGAAACTTCTGATATCTGTGCAAAGATTCAAATGATATCTGTATCAAAGATTGCATATATAGACCATGAGGCACAGGCCAAAAACTCTAATCATCAGAACTACATGATTTATTTTTAACATTTAATGGACTTTTGATGTAATACTGATGAAGGAATACATAGTATTTTTAGATTTTTAAATCATTTTATGTTGTTGTTGTTATATGTTAGGGACGAAAAAGTAGCTCAGATACAGCAACTGAATTCTGTCTAATGACTAAGAGCTGAAAGCACACAACAGGAAGGAGACAGTGGCATTACTCTGGTGCTTACTCAGCCGGTTATTAAGCTCCAACAGAGAAACATTTATGTAACTTTCCCTGACAAGCACCAGGTGGCAACTGTCCTGTCATAGCCAGAGTTAGTCCTGTGTCTGTGAGGTGATAACACGAGGCACAGGAACACAGGAGCCAGACTTCCTGGAAAGCTCTCATTCCGGGAGAAGGGCTCAGAGAGTTATGCCACTGACTGGAGCACTTCATAATACAGCTGCGTATGAGTATAGCCTACTGCTTCCAGATCAGTTTGCAGTGAGAAAGATTAGTGCAGCAGAAGCCAACATGTGCTGGTATCAGTGCAAATCTATACCAACAGAGCTTACGAATTCCTATTTTCTGAATCCACCTCGGATCTCATTGAATTCCGGGTTGTGTCAAACTCCTGTTGCCATGCAGTGAACTATGTGGAGGTTTTACAAGCACTTTTCCAAGAAATCGGAGGAGAGGAATATCTGCTTAATGTCTGCATAGATTCCTGTCTATCTGGATAGAGTAGTAGCTATTTCAGTTTGTTTGGCATGTCGTAGCGCACAGTGTTATACAACACCCCCAAAAAGTATCTGGACAATATTTGAGTAGATGACAAAATATTAGTGTATGCATTTTTAAACAAAGGAACAAATGAATACAAACTAGAAGTCTATATAGAAGGGCACTTTTGGGGGGGCCTGATACACCTGAACTTTTTAGTTTTTTAAGACCTATTCTGAACGCAAGCAATAATTGGCAAATGCAAAAACAAATGCAAGCAATAATCGGACGTTTTTTACTATGTACTTAAACTGAAACTCCTGAAGTTTGGATATTTTCCTTAGAAAGTTGTATTTGGGTGTTTTATACTTTCAAATAAAACTTGTCCACATTTATACATATTAAATTCCCCAAGCAAGTTATAGCCATTTATTGAAATATCGTTATAGCATACCGAATACCTTAATCCAGTGCTTTATCTGATGTGTACCGCTGTCTCATCCTTGTTTTGTGTCTTGTTTTTGTTTTCACACACATGACAAACTTTGCTTTCACTTTGTGCTTGTTAAAATTCCATTAAAAAAATCCCAAACAGTGATTCAAAAGGCCAAAGCCTATTAGCTTGGTTCAATGTTGAACAATTTGAACCAATCTGGGCATGAGGGTGGGACTTAGCATCAATAATCATTCCTGTTTGATTCCTGTTGGATTCTTCTGACGAATCAATGTTGATCAAGTGCTGTTTCTTTAAAACAAACGTCTGCTCTTATTACATTCGTTATTACAACTCATTAAGGATACTCACACACATCAGTCTAAAGCAGCTTTCTTCGTTCATCACATATTAAAGTATTTTTGATGAAATTCGAGAGCTTCCATACCCTGCATAGATAACTACACAACACAACTACCGCATGTAAGGCCCATAAAGGTTGTAAGAGGATTACGACTGATATTTTGCAATGGCTCCAATAAATATTTGGACACGTAAGCCAGACCTAAAAATATAAAATAGGTGCATTTAAATGATTTAGTTCACTATTGCATCTTGAAAACAGGTTTATCTAGCCTAGACAAGGATGGCAGAAAACATGGATGCTGTGCTAATTGAATTAAATGCAAAAACATTTGAATGCATCTATTTGTAATGTAATGCTCTGTCGACTGTCGTTCATTTTCAGGTCTGGCCTAAGCGTCCAAATATTTGTTGGAGCCATTGCAAAATATCAGTCCTAATCCTCTTAGTCCACTGTCATGATTAAAAGTTTCCATGTTGAATTTTCATTGCCACACTATCTGCTCCGCACGTTTTCACAAACGACTCGGCATTACAGCCTCGATGCATCTACATAGAATACCCAAGGTGATAAGAGACCAGAATGAATACAGCCATTCCGTCAAAGCAGTCTCCATCTCTCCATAGACAATCCAATGACGCAAGTCCCTGTGACAACTTTCCACATCAATCATCCGTACCGTTCTCAGGTTTGTGAAGCCCTCCACCAAACAAACACGCTCCCCCATCTGTCCCTGTGCCATCAGACAGGAAAGCATGGAGGTCATGCTTCTCTCACTATTTTTAACAGAATTTCAGAGAAGCATCTCAGATTGTGCTTGTAGCCCACATAAAGGTGCTAGGCCATGAGAGCACTTTGTTCCTATGCCGCTGATGTCACGACGGTGCCAGCACCTTAAATTGGTAAAAGTTTGGGGGGTGGGACACTTGTCACTTAGGCTCAGAGAACATACAGTGTCCAGACTCACTCGTGGGACTCGTGGAACTAGGAAAAAAAGATTAAACGAGCTTTGAAACGAAGGTAACGCTCTCTTTTCTTGATGTTTGCTTCGTTATGAGCTTTCAATAGACTTTTCATCCTTGAGCTATTAAATCCTGTTCCTGAACCTCAGGAATTTCCAGCTAAGGTTTGTGACTGCAGAGGTGGAAATGGACCTCTGTGCACCTTTAAATGTAGAGATGCATGAAGCTTAGAAATGTGAACAGAATCTTGGTTCAATTTAATTGAATGTCAATGTTTTGATGGTTGTTTTTATATCAGCTGTAATTGCTCTGCTTTAGAAGTACAACACTTTTTTAAAAATAAGTATTGGTAGGTACTTAAAGCTAATGAAAAAAATGCATTTTTAATTATTTTTAATATATTAGTTTGAAAAAGCTAAACCTAATACTTAAGTTAAACTTAGAGGAATAATTAACTCAATAGTGGAAATTCTGTCATCATTTAATTGTCACCTTTTGGATAAACTATACCTTTAATACTTAAACAAGTATAGAAAAGTTGCTTTGGCTAATTGAAATTAATATATTTAAGAGGTACCAAAATTAAAAATTTAAAAGTATTAATTTAACCACAAATTATTTAATAGATAATATTAAATAATTATATTATATAAAATAGAAAGCTACATAGAAATATAAAAACCTAATATAATTAATATAAAGTAATATAATTACTACATTTATTACAAAATTCAAATAAAAAACAAAACAAATAATAATAAAATATTCATATTAAATATATTTCTAATATTCGATATGTTAATATTTAGAATATGTATGCAATATATTTAATATATTAATATTAAAAAGTAATATTAAAACACTACATAGATGTGTATTTGTTATTAATACACCTTTTCTATTAATCCTTTTGGTTTAAAATAATAAAGATAACAAATTAGGTTTTGTTTTGCTTTGTTTAATGTTCATTTAATTAACTGTTTATCAAAATTATTGATAATTGATTGCATTAGTACCTGTTTTTCCTTTAACTTTAAAGAATGTTAACAGGATAAGTCAAATAATTTAGACTTCTTTTGGGGAGTTATTTCGAATAAAGTGTCTCTCTCTCTATCCTATCCTCTGTCTATGTTGTGCTTTTCCCCTTCTCTCAGTGAAATGCCTTTTGGCCGCAGACCCACCTTTCACCGAAACATTTGCACCAAGGTGCTGCTGGCTGAGGGCAGAGAATCACCTTTCACTGAGCACTGCCGCAACTTTGAGAAGAGCTACAGGGTGAGAATTAGTCCTCTTTCAAAAACAAATATTATTTATGTATATGTGTATTATTTTATTAATATGCCATTTTTATGAACAAGGTTCTTCAGACAGAGGTCCAGAGGCTTAAGGACGAGGTTCAGGAGATGCACAGAGACCTAACAAAACATCACTCCCTCATCAACACGGACACTATGGATGAGATCCTGGAAAGGTCTCTACTCATTGACGAACAGATCGCGTCTCAGTACTCCAATGTGCAGACCCAGAGGGCCATATTTGAGGAGGTGAGGCTAAATTATAATTCCCACAAAAACATTATTCTTTCAAAACACAGCAGCAGCTTAGAATATTCTGGATGTGTTTCCAGATATGGGATGTGACCTTTCAAAGAGTAACCAAAGAGCAAGAGATCTTCGAAGGTGAGGAAAAACAACAAGCTGTCTGTGTTGCCTCAGGGTTCATTTTCATGTGCATGTTAAGCTGTTTCCTTCCACTAATTAATTTATTTGCTAATTACAGCACAGCTCCATGACCTTCTGCAGCTGAAGCAAGAAAATTCCTATCTGACAACAATTGCACGACAAATTGGACCCTACATCCTATCCATAGCAAAAGTAAAAGAGCGTCTGGAACCCAGGTTATTTTGAAATAATCATACATTATGTTTGAATATTTTACAGTATTCCAGTGGTTTAAAGGAATAGTTTGCCCAAAAATGTACTCACCCTCTGGATATGCAAGATGAGTTTGTTTCTGCATCAGAACAGATCCAGAAATTTAGCAGAATTTTACAGAAAGTTTAAATTGCTTGCTCAACAATCAATCCTTTGCAGTGAATGGGTGCTGTCTGAATGAATTTAAAACATTACATCAATCCACATGACTCCAGTCTATCTTGTCAAATGGAAAGCTGTATATTTGTGAGAAACAAATCCATCATTAAGACAATTCATTGCTTCCAGCCAGTGCCGGTTCTACATGGAATTACGCCCTGGGTTCATAAAGATGAACGATGGGAGCCGAGTCGCGGCTGAGTGGGAACCGTTCTTTTTTTCCTGTGCGTGTTTCACACAGATGCACACAAAATAGTTCCTCCGCGAGACAGAACAGTTATAGGGAGAGTTCTAACAGCATCAATGCTGTCAACTATTTCCAATGAAAAGTAGCTGCCTGCCCGAAAAGTACCAAAATGTTGCCAGATGATATCACGCTCTAATTTGCATATCAGTGATGTCATCACGTAGTATCTGACAAGCGTAAGCGTAAGGTATCAAAAACAGAAGCTCCAAAGAGGTTTAAAGAACAAATAATAAATAGGTTCTTATTATCATAATATTTTGCATGATGACGTCATTGCATAATCACAATGCAAAACTACATTTTTATGTGGTATACAAAATAATTAATGTTTTCTCAAATTGACTGGCCATCTTAACAAAAAACATTATTTAAAGTATGCCCATTGAGATTTGTATTACAAGTATAGTCAACTATTTGTATAAGTAATTCAAACACTCTTTGATAATATTTAATTTTTTTGCAGTTTTAATTATTTGAATACAAATTTTACCTCATCATTTCTCTCAGTGATTATCTCAAGATAAGCTGAAATATAATTTAAAAGAACCGTTTTTTTGAACAGATTTTTGAAATTAATGGTTCACAAAGATCGAAAACCTGTCAAAACATTATCACACATAACATCACTAATACAAAAACCCAACTGTCTAGCTTAAATGACACAAAAATAAGTAAAAATAAATACCCATAATGCACCTGGCTGCTAGCGGATCATTACAGTATTTTAAATTGATTCTCAATTATTGAAATGACTAGACTATTCATTATGTTTCATGTTTTATACCTGATTTCTATATTTTATAGTTTATAGAGGATTATATAAAAAGAAAAAAACACCCACACACAAACATACTGTTTCTAAACTACCAATCACAGCAGTGATCTGTCAAATGATTCCCCGCCTTTAGAGTTTTAAAAGATTACTTGATGAGTGAACAGGAGTTGAGCAGCTTGAGAGGGGCTGGCATTCTCACGAGAGTGCATTTATTCATGCGCATAGTGATGTTTGCTCTCACGGTGCAGAGTTGCTCCCTGGACAGAATGGTTTACCACGTCTTTGCCGCCCCCCACGTGACATGAAAAAATGCCGCCCTGGGCGACTGCCCTGTTCGCCCGTGCCTAAAACTGCCACTGCTTCCAGCCAAAATACAAGTCCTCCATCCATTATGTTGTTTTCTCCAAGTCTACTTGTCTGAATTAGGAGAGAAATATGCACAGATAAAGCACCATTTACAAGTCCAGTAACAGTCCTAAACAAATGGGATTTCGATGTGAAAGTACACCAGGAAGGAAGCATTTTTTTAGATTATAGACTGCAAAAGTAGCAGCTTAAAGTGAAACCATTGTAAAGATGGATTTATTTCTTATAAATACTCAGCTTTTCATTAAACAAAACGATTGATGGACTGAATGTGGATTACTTATTTATCCTGTTTGGAGGGCGACATTTTCAGCAAAAATTTCATTTTTAGGTAAACAGTTCAGTTTTAATCGTTAAATTGTATATTGTTGATGTATTCACAGGTTTCAAAAGCCTGAGAATAACTGTGTGGACAAAATATGTGAAGACAGCGCTTTGCCTGCTGATCAAAACAGGTGATGCATTTGATATTACTTTAACACAGCATGTTTTAAAACATTATAAGACAGAATGACAAACCATTACTTCCTTCAGCTGCAGTGAGAAGAGTCGTTCAGCAGGATGTGATGCCACAGACAACTCTCTTATCCTACCGCCCGATGAAACACTACTAAAGAGCAGTGACTTCTGCTGGCAAGGAAAGCAGATAAATTTTTCAAAGGTCTCTCGTGGCAAAGAGCTGCCACTGTAGAACTGCATGTCAGGATGATGGTGAACGCTGGCCACGAACATGGCATGTGCTTTTAAGCGTGTGCTAGATGTCAACACATGAACATGGGGCTTTACAGTAACTGAGAAATAAGAAGGACGCGAATGCAATATTGATGACATGAGTGTCAAATCAAATGGACCTTGACTATGAAACATGTGGAACCAGTGGATTATGATTTTTTTTTATTTGTTTGTTTGGTTGTTTACTGAGGCTATAAAATGTAAACTTGAGTAACAAGTTGTCGAGTTATGATTGTGATTCATAAAATGTTTTTTATGTGTACAGTCAAATAAATGCAGATTGTAAGTGCTGAACAGCCTTTTTGAGCAAAAGTTTAGTAAATAAAATACAATAAGAAATATGATGAACTTTATCCTTCACACTAGCTGGATGTTCATAAAATTATATTTAGTACATTTAGGCCCGGTTTCACAAACAGGGCTTAGCTTAAGCCAGGACTAGGCAGTAGTTTAATTAAGATATTTAAGCAACTTTTACAAAAATGCCTTGTAAGAAAATTTACAGGTGTGCATCTTAACACAGAACAATGACACTGACATGTTTTAGGATTTGTCAGGGCAAGATATTTTCATTTTGAGACAGCTCAAACATGCGATTTAGTCTGCGACTAGCTTAAGCCTTGTCTGTGAAACTGGGGGATAGTGTCAAAAATGCAACTTTATTGCTATGATTGTCCTCAAGAGTTAAAATGTGTAGAATCCCAAAACAAAAAGTAAATGAGGCTCGGTCATTCAACAATTTTAAGCTTTAACCCAGGTTTAAGCAAAAGTGCAACAACTTCACAGTAGCTTAATTTTTCTGTTCAAGAAATCAGATAATTACAAATTTTGTAACGTATAACATTACAATAAAAAAAATTAACTCTTCTCAGTATAGTGTGAATATAAAAAATGAAACGTGGCAGACATGTAAACTACTCATAGAGTGAACAAATGTCAACTTTTATCTATAACACAAAACACGTGCTTGTTAGATCTCTGAAACATTGTGAAAAACGTGATCGTCTCTGTAATCGCTTTCCATCGCGCTCCATTCTTATTGCAAGGCACACAGTTTGTGAAGCTCTCAGTAAGTGTAGTTTGCTTTTTAGCAGGTATGCTAGAGGAGCCGGTTTCGCTACGGAGCCGTTCTTCGGGATATTTATTCCTCAGATGCTGGAAAAGATTTGTTGCACTGCTGCTTCCTGTAGCAACAGCCTTGAAACATATTTTTTCTGCTGCATCAAAACCAAACCAGATCCAAATTACGGAACTACCTGTGCCTTTCTTTGGAAGTAGATCTCTGCTACACGCTGCCATGTTGTTTTGACTCTGTTACGCGGGGCGGGGGCTGGCTCATATCACGCGCTACAGTAACCCACAAGGGCGAAACGCAGAAAAGTCCGAAAAAACTATTGTTTTAAACTACAAAATCGATAAATCAATATAATTGATTTTTTGCCCAGCCCTATGCTCAGGCCAGTTGTAGTCTGGTGATCACATGCATGACATAATTTCATTCAGTATTAGACTTTCAAGGTTTTATTTAACATTTTGAATGTACTACCTAAAAGTACTCGCTCGATCCCACATACAGTTCCATTTATAAAAAAAGCAGTCCACACATCCAGATCCTGTTTACATAAAGTTAGTTTTGTTTTCTCCGTTTTGTCATCTCTGCTTGTATTCCTATCACCGTTCATGCATGGATTAGCCAGAATTCCTGCAGGTGGTGATTTTTTTTTTTTATTATTTGGCTCCTCTTCTCTTTTCAAGCCTACACATCTATGGGCACCATCTCTTCAGAGTGTGGAGGTCCTGGGTTCTGATAAGAGGATTGTACAGATGAGATGAGTGTGTTGATTAGAAGCAAATCCTCTTGAAAATGGCAGAAGGATAAATAGCCCTATCTAACTCCACATGTCCCATCTTTCAAAGCAGCTCAAAGGAAGTTGATATTGGATAAGATTGCTGCTCAATGTAAAGATGGCAATCTTTATATCAACCCTGTCATGCCTTTATGCCACTCCACATAACAGATTAGTCACTGAGTATCATCCTGAATGAAACAATGTGCTTCTTTGGTGACTCACAGCTTATTGTTTAAGGGTGAGGGATTTTGCCTGTGAGCCAGATAAACAGTGACGGTTCTCATTTTTATTTCATTTTTTATAATGCATATTTACATCTGTTACTACCTTTAGTGGGTTATTTGGGTTCAGCTGCAACAGTAGAGAAGCACTCTCATTAATCTTCATTGATAGCCCAGACATTGATAGATGTGTGTTTTCCATAATACTTCTGATGCATCTGGAGGCCTGAGTGTCCAACTCCATATCAACTCCATATCTACTAGACTTTAAGCACTTTACAATTCAAAGCGAGCATAAATTGGACACCAAGATACGACTAGATGTAGGTGGTTAGGGATGCAAGTACACATCTATACCATATTAGTTATTTATATCAATCTATACTTGATATTTACTTGTGCTTCATTAATTTGTTTGTTTAGATTACATTTGTTGTTAAGGCCACTTCATCTTTAATCTTAAAAACACACGCACAAAAAAAGATTCTTTTTAAGACTGATAACCCCAGTTTCACAGACAAGGCTTAAGCTAAATCGCATGTTTGAGCTGTCTCAGATGAAAACATCTTGCTCTGACGCATCTTAAAACATGTCAGTGTCATTGTTTTGTGTTAAGATGCACACCTGTAATATTTTCTCATAAGGCATTTTTGTAAAAGTTTCTTATATATCTTAATTAAATGAATGTCTAGTCCTGGCTTAAGCTAAGCCCCGTTTGTAAATCCGGCACATTAAATTATTTATTTATTTTTATTATTTCAAATGAAGTTTTATTATTTATAAATAATATTCATTTGTGTGTATTCTTGAATAAGTGGAAAAAACTACATAAAAAAAATAATAATATCAATGTTAAAACATTTAAAATTTATTAAATATAAATATTGTAAGCTATAAAGAAATAAATATAAATATTTATAGTAAACTGTTATATTTTATATTTGCAGACAGATAGACAGATATTTTAATTTACTTTTAACATATATAGACATAGAAAATATCTATTTAAATCTAATCAAAATACTACTATAAAAAAGCAAAAAGACAGTAACTGCATTTTTGGTCAAAAATTAGTTATTATCATTTTCATGACATTCAAGGCATCCTTTGTTATGTGATAAAATATCTTATCTCAAATGTGTGTCGTTTTGTAGAAAAATGGTAGTCGTTTGTACAGTAACTGCCAAAAACTTGAAGACAGGATAACTTTAAAGTAATTTTTCTCAGTTCTGCACTCGGCGTAGTTACTGCCTTTTTGCTTTGTAGGGCAGCATAGACCAGTGAGAAGCTACGCAAGATCACGTTCAGTTTCCCGGGTGATTCATTTGCAATACTGAACTCGATATTCCATAGCTTGTCAGTGATCTGCGGCTCTGTGTATTAACTGTCAAGATCAATAACATTTCAGAAAATGGCCCGTTTTAAAGGTTATTGACCATAACCTCACAGTAATAATTATTTTAAAGCTAAACTTTGTACCAGTGCACCTCCAGAAGTGCTAGTGAATTGATGCAGGCCTTGTGCTCTCCTCGAGTGTGAAACATTCCATCACATCATCACTCTCATCAGGGCGATGCAGTTTGTCTTCGGCACCTCGAGGAGTGTCAGGCTCTCTTGTCAGCTTTTGTGGTGCTGCATTTATGGGGCATGTCTTCTCTGCGCCTCATTGCGGCACCCGCTGATGGAGGTCTGGCATCGGCACAGAAGCGGGTCAGATCAGGGGGGCATGACTCATTGTCCTGCCCTGATCTATAAGAGGCCCAAATCTATGACTCATAATCCTGTTAGTCATCTCGTAGAAACACGTTACAGCCACTGATATGTCCCTCTGGGGGTCGGCGTCCTCACACGCATCATAGCCAAACACAGCGGGGCTATTTGTATCTCATTTTGATGGAGAAATAAAGCTGGAAGGTCGGGGTGATGAATATGTTTGGCTTTTGGAGCAGCTTTAATTCGTCCGCTGACGGTGCCAAGTGGGTCGAAATAGCCGGCAGGGAATCTCTTCACCCCAAATCACTGTTTTATGTCTCATTTTAGCAGGGCGCCGTGACCCTTCCCTTTAAGGTTACTTAAAAATATTGATGACACGAACAAGCAAATGGTTTTTCCGTTCGTATTTGCCAGGCTCATAAAGTGGCCTTCTTGTTTGCGGAAGCTAGACTACGTTCCCGTTCTTTTCCAGAGAATAGCTCTGACATTTGAGGAAAGCCCTCTCCTCACTCCGGGTGTACCGTTTCCTGACGGCTCGGGTGCCAGAGGGCCTAAAAGCTCTCCAGCAGGCTCAATGAGAGCGTGCGCCCAAACCCAAATGTCTATTTTTAGTCTCCTTCCTCTCCCTCAGCGGTCGCGGTGTTTGCAGAGTGTGGTGTTGGGACAGAGGCCCACATGGGAATCATAATGATACAGTGTCTTCATCTCCCTCCGCATGTTCAGATAGGGATTGTTTAAACAGTATCCTGAGCTGGGAACGGGTCCCATGACAACTCCACAAATATTTACCAGCCACACACTGCAAGAGGGTTTTTTGTCTGCAGGCTACCTTTCCGTGTTTTTCTTTCACTTGCTCTTGATTGTTGTTGTCTCTTTGTTTTGTTATCTCCTTATACAAGACAAGGAGAAAGAGACATACAGAGGCATGAAAACACGTCTCCTTTCATCCTGTCAGTTTCTGGAAGAAGAGCGTAAGGCTTCTCTGGATCATTAAGAGCAAATGTGTGAGGAATGCAGCATTAGTGCTCAGGTTCACGTCGGGTCTTCACAGCGCTCCGATGAGAGGCACTAACTAAATTTCTGCTTTGTGATACGTTTTCACCTCCATCGGTGACTGTAAATGGGTCAGCCTCGAGGGTGGCTTTAAAAAGATAATGAGACGCGGTACAGAAACAAATATTATGAAATATGACATCAAACACTGTAAATCACAAATTTTGCCTGTGGTGATACTGTCCAACAGCGACACCAGCAGATGATGTTTCAGGTGGAGGTAGCGCTTAAATTAATAGAGCACCTCCGTACATGTGACCATAGTCATGCCAGTGTTCATCAAGGGTTTTCTGCTTAAAAAATATGAAAAGATACGAGATGGGTTTTTTTTTCGTTACTGTGTTTGATGATATTGAAGTCATGTAAAAACCAGCTTGATCAGACCATGTCCCATATGGGAATATGGTGATACTGTTCTGCTTTTGGTGTTTGTGGTTAGCACCATGTCTTTTGGTTCGTAATTTGTATTACATGTGTGAAAATTAGTTACAGAGCATATGGGGCAGTGCTGTTCAAAGGATTATGGTTGGTAATAATTTGGCTAATCATTAATTTTTGTATTTTATATTTAAAGAAGTCACTTGTGCTCACGGAGGCAGTGAAAATCCAACGAAAACAGTGACATTGTGACATAAAATTAATACATAACTAATTTTATAACTAATAAATGTTATCTGTGATCAAAGCTGAATTTTCAGCATTGTTTATTATTCCAGTCTTCAGAGTCACATGATTATTCATTTGCTGCTCAAAAACATTTAATGTTGAAAACAGAATGTTTTAATGCCATGATATATTTATCTAGGACTTTGATGAATAGAAATATAATAAAAGCAGTATTAATTTAAAATAGAAATCTTTTTTTTAAACATTGAAATGATTTCTTGCATTTGAACGGTCCGTTATATCTGCTCATAGACGATGGGAAGATCTTCCACGGAAGTGGAGTAGGAGACCAGTTTGGCCCTCGCTGTTTTGAAGGGGATATCATGGGCTGTGGAATAATGTTTCCTCGGGACTATGCCCTGGACTATGAAGGTAAGAACACGTTATGTTGTGCTCATTAAAGAAGATAATCTGATATTCTGGACTGTAGTCCAATGTTTTAAGTGTGCTTCCAGTTTAATTTGTTTCTCTGTCAGATGAAATGGATGACTGGGATGCTGCTGACGTACGGCCGAAGCAGGGGCGTGTCGAAAATTTACTGTATTTGAACGATGAAGACGAGGAAGAGGGGGATGATCCTGAACAAGAACATGAGGGTCGAAAGGTCATGGTGAGTCACAATTCATTGTAATGGCAGAATTAAATTCATGGAAAGAGTTGAGCAGAATATTTAACAGAATGCAGACATACATTTTCAAAAACAAAAGCTGTTTGTATGCATTTTTGTCAACTATGATCTCGAGCAAGATATTTTTGGATGGAGAATTTATTAAAGTGGTTAAGGAAACAAATTTCTTAGAATGATCCTTGATAATAAACTGAGCTTTATTCCTCACATAAAGACTTTAAAAGATAAAGGTCTCAAAGTCATGAATATGTTAAAGGTTTAAGCAAAAACCAAATAAGGTGCAGAGAGTTCAGTACTTTATATAAGACACTAATACTCACGTCTGGATTATGGAAGTATAAATATCAGACAGGAATCATCAGTTCATCGTCTGGCATTTAGAACATCACCAGTGCAAAGTTTATATGTAGAAGTAAATGAACTCTCTCTAGAAAACAGATAGCTTTACAATATACAGTCAGGCTAAAGACCTATAAATCCAGCTTATTGTCCTGTTTTCTTACCTCCACTCACAAGCTTGTATGAACAAAAACCAAAACACATCCAAACTTTTGGATTACGGCTCAAACCACATTTACATAATCATAAGGTGGATCGAAGCATACTGGAACAAGCACATTTCTGTAAAAATCCCAAAAACTAAAATCATTTAGGTTTAACAAGAATCAAAGCATCTGAAACTCATCCATATGACAAATAACAACAACTCCTTTAGTCAGAGAAACGTTTCCATCATATGTAGAGCTGCAACAGCTAATCGATAACATTGATTATTAACGATAATGAAAATAATCAACAACGATTCTCATTATCTATTAGTCGGGTCTGCCCACAAGTTTGTTTGAAGGACATTGGGCAGAATGTGGAAATAGTTTTTGTCAATCAATCAAATAAATAAATAAATACATTAACAAAATCAGAGGACCATGTATCATCTGCATTTGTGATCAACCACCAATAAAGAGGAATAGCAATACCCTAGCAGAAGCTAATGCTATTATATTACAGCTGAAGCAAATGCTATCATCCTGGCTTTGGACTATACAAAGACTATGGAGTCTTTTCTTTAAGCTAAGAAATGATCATCCAGTTCTTGTAAGGGTTTTTTTACACATAATTTTAGTACCTGGTTTTGTTGGGTATTAGGCATGGGCCGGTATGAGATTCTGACATGGTATGATAACCTTGGACAAAAATATCACGGTTTCACGGTATCACGGTATTGTAGTAACTGCTCTACAATGTTATATTTACATGTCTAGGTAAAAAAACAACTCTTTCCCAACTAAACACAGTACATTTTATTTTAGGAAACATATCATATAAATGTTCTATATGCGCGTATGTGTGCGCGCCAGCATCAGGGTTCGCTCGCGTATTATTGGCATAGATTTGCCGCCATACGAGTCTGTGACTGTGGATTACGTGCACAATCACATACACGCACGCGCCTGCTAGCAGTAACCGGTGGGGGCGGGGCTGCATTGTTTTCTCTGCAGGTACACACACACACAACGTAGTCCTGCGCTTTCACTTTAACCACACAAAAAAATCGTGGGAACGGTATAACTTTTTTTGTTTGCGATTTTGAAACCGTGACTTTTTTAAACCGCGGTAAACCTTGAAACCGGTTATCATCCCATGCCTATTGGGTACGCGGGGCACAGTGGAATCAAAGGAAACGAGGAAGCCGACTCTGCTGCAATAGAAGCATTATTGACAATTATTTCTTGCTATGTTAATAACACATGGCAAAAAGATGGGGATCTATATACAATGATTATATAGCATGAGATAAGTCCCAATGTGAGAAAAGAACTTCCTATCAACTTTCTAACCAATGGGACCAGATAGTTTATACTGTTCCTGTAGACTTGATTATTCCCAGGATGACACACAAGTGTTTAATACCAGGGTAAGATCCTCCAACGCTTTCTTTCTGTTTTAGGATTGTTTTATTGGATTGTCCTGGTTTGAAACTTTATTCAATTAACTTTTTTGAGTTAAGCCAAATACAGTTTTGGAGTTTAAAAAAAAATAAACAATTCTAAAAACGGGATATTCGTGAATTCAGTTTTTAATATTTCTCGCCATGAAAATGTCGCCATGAGAATGTCGTTCAATGACAAGAATAAATTACATTAAAATATTTTGAAACAATCATTTTAAATAGTGATAATTAGTGCTGTCATTGATTAATCACATCCAAAATAAACGTTTGTGTGGACTGTGTATATTTATTATGTATATATAAATGAACACACATGCATGTGTATATTTCAGAAAAAAGTAAATTTAAATATTTTCTATATATATATATAATTATACCCTGTACACACATATATTATGTAAACAAAAACAATCATTTTGTATGCAATTAATTGATTAAGCACTAGTAATAATATTACAGGAGTTTTAATCAAATAAATGTAGTCTTGGTGAGACTTTTTTTTTCTTTTTTTTGTTTCAAACTTTTTACCTGTTGTGTGTGTGTGTGTGTGTTTAAATGTAATAGATGAATGTGTGTCTCTGTATGTGGGTGGGTGTGTGTTTTACTATTTGACTGATAGATGTCGTGAATTTTTTGTTTAGCTGTCAGAACTGAGGCTTTCAGCACTTAAAGTAAAACTAATCATCATTGTTTGTTTTCATGTAGTTTTTAAGCCACTTGGAGTAGGTCCTTCATCAAGTCAAACGCTTTAAGCTTTCAGAAGATTAATGCATTGAGGTCTCCCAGCGGGACGTTTCACTTTCAAGAGCCTTCCATGCCAAAAATTGCACTGTGCAACTCTGTAATCAGCGAGTTTCTGACTGTCGACTTGACGCGATGACTTAAACACAGTGCTGTTCATTTTTGCCCACTGGGTCAGAGTTTAGATACTTGCTTCCACACTTATGGCGCTTTTCCACTACACAGTACCAGCTCGCCTCGGCTCGGCTCTGATTGGTTTTCCACTGTGTAAAAGTTGTACCTGTACCGGCTTCCAGGTACTTTTTTTCGTACCACCTCGGGCGAGGTTCCAAGCGAGCTGAGGCGATACTAAAATGTGACGTGAAAACACAGCAGACTGCTGATTGGTCAGAGAGA
>JAUCMT010000013.1:18155135-18167105 GCA_032357475.1 Enteromius thamalakanensis
GAATATCTGATATTCAAACAAAACATTAATGATGAAAATGAAGATTAGGCAATATGGTAAATATATATTCGTATTGTATAAGAGTAAAAAACTGATCAACCAGAGGCCGCTTTTTTAATGGATGTTGTGAGAGGCTTCACTACTCTATAAACTGCTTAGATTTGAAAAATATCATATAGCTAACTTCAAAACAAAGATACAAATAATAAACGTCATATTGCATTACATAAAAGTAACTAGAGAAACCTGTAAGTGTCCGGCCTGACGGCCGTCTCTTTACTCCTCCCCCGACTGCCAGAGGCTGCTCTCGCCAGCCTACAGTGTCACGTGATCATTCAGAAATCATTTTAAGATATTCTATCATTCTTAATAAATCATTCTAATTTTATTAATGAAAAAATAAATAAACAGCTTTGCAATCTTAATATTTCTTTTACGTTTGTGTTAATCATTCAAATCTTTGCAAAAAACATAAAAAATTTTTTTTTTTAAAACTGTATAGCATTAGAAAGCAGTCCATTCAGATTCATTTTAATGGCTGATAATGCATGATAGTACTAGCACTGTATATTAAGAAACTAAAAACTATGCTTTTTGATTTCATGCATTCCAGACTTGTCTGAGCTCAGGCCCAAACATAACATCTAAACGTTGCCTCACTCTTTTGTCTCTTCCTGCCGCTCGGAAACATGAATCTGAGCTGTCACCTGTAATAAAACTCATTTGCTGAACTGAGGATATGAATAAGGATGGACAAGGTCAAGGCTGGCCGCTGACGGAGGGGGAGCTTTGTAGCATACAGTAACATGATTAACTGATATGATATTACATAGGCCTTAATTCAAAAGGTTTTTTTCTATATTCATATTCTCTCTCTTTCACTCTCTAAAAAACCAAGGCATGGAAATAAATGCAGCGAGGGTTTTGATTAAATTCTCCTTGAAGAAAGTGCTTCTATACATGGAGCCTTGAATATACTCATATCCCTCAGGACAAACGCATTGTAGACAGACCCTGCAAACACAAAATTGACAGTTTAAGGGAAAAACCTTTTAATGACTCTGTTTTTCCTTTGAGGCGCGTCAAAGGCTTGATTTGACAGAGGAGAGAAAGAAAAAACGTCTGTAATGGGAAGAATGAAAATGGTGTCCTTCGGTTTGATTCGAGGTCTTCAGTCCTTGCTCTCCTCACCTTTGCGTTAATATCATCTTATGTCTCAGAAATGTTTGAACTCATAAAAGACAACAGATGCGGTCTGTTGGGTCATGTTGAAGTCTCAGACGTTTCCGCTCTGAATTATTTTCTCAGTAGCCTTCTTTCCTTCATGTTACTGTTCTTTGTGGTCTCACTGGATTGCCAATGAAGTCCAATGGAAATTGTAAGTATCCCCTTGGGATCAAGGCTGGACTTTTGTGTTTGAGTATCTAGATCCTCAAAGAACCTCCAATGGCCTCCAATCCACATACACCTTTCAAATGTCTTGTTTGTTGCTCTTGCCATGTTTTGTTGCATGTTCATTCAGAGCAAAGAGTTCAAAAGTCACAATTAAATATTCATAACATTTAATTACACCACAGTTATTCCTTATTCATTGGGTTTTGTCTTCAGCAATAAACGCATAGCAACATGCCAAATCACTCAGAAAACCTTAGCAACCACACAGACAACCCTGGCAACCATTCACAACTATAGCATTAAAAGCTGTGTTTATTCAATGTGGCAGTGGACTATATACACTGTTACTCCCTGGTCTTTAAATAAGCCAGTGCAATCATTTCCTGAGTATATTTAGCAGTTCTACAGATATAGTACTTTAAAAATGCATTACTTATTTAATAATCCATTTATTTATTAATTTGGAGTTAAATGTTTAAATAAATAACCCTTCAAGGTTGTTCTTGTTCATAATTTATTTATTTTTTTACTGACAAGATTTTGTGGCTTCCTGCACTAGCTATATGTCATATTTCACTAGTTATATGTCATTAAAAAAAATTCTTATAATAGCCATTTTTAAAGTAAATCCAAAAACAAAATGTGAAATAAATAGGGAGCTGAAAATCCTCTGCTGCCATCTACTGGTTATTTTGGTAATTTTCTTTTTAAAAGTCTTTGTTTTCCGACACATTTTTAGGAAAGATTTGAGGAATTATAAAGCTTTACAATATTATAAGTGTTTACAAAATGTGTTCATGACTATATCGATGATCAAGAACATTCCCTTTATCATGCCTTAGCCTAGTACAATATAGTATAGTAGTATGGTCCGGTACTCCCCTGGGTTTGGCATAAAATGATCCTATGTGTTGGTAAATGTTGTTAAATAACATGACACTGTATGTTAATGGTGCTACCATAATTTGTGGTGATTGGGTGAGGGTCTCTAGGCCTATAAAACAACAGCAAATGAAATTTCACCAGAGGTTTACGAGCTGGCTTATCTTTACGCGAGTTCCATTCTAAACATCATTGGATCTTCTCATCACACTTTTGCTGGAGTCGATTATTTCAAGCCTTTCTTCATGATAAATCCCTTCACTTTTCTCAGTATGCAAACACAGGTCAGCAAGGCAGAGGAGAGATGGAAACGCCCTCCACGTGAATGTAGCTTCTTTGAGATTACTTGTTCAATTATTTTTCTGCCATCATTTGATTTAATGAGGGCCGCATGAGAAGTTAAAAGTGACAAACGGGTTTTGGATGTAGACTAATTAGCTCATGGCCAGAGTGTGTGCGCGTTCGGATCAGAACTCTTTCAAGGCCTCAATGCAAATGATCAGAGGGGGCACTTTGTTTCAGGAGGCCTTGGGCCGAACAAACAAACCCCTTATGGATTGAATCTGGCATCCTCAATCCCTTTTTAATGATCTGCCATATTTTTTCTGCCACCCTTGATGTGCGAATTCTAATCAATAACATATTTTCATTTATATGTAAGAAACATGCCCCGTTTTATTTTGTTCGTAACTTTTTTGTCTGTCAAAGAGAATGCAAGGTACAACTTGAACTTTTTATTAAAAACAATAAAGCAAAATATAGAATACATTATATACAAATACTCATATCTGAAACTTTTTTTTATAGTGCATTTGAAAGTCAGATGTAAACATAATAGTGCAACTAATCAAATAACATTCTCCATACAAATTGTACCATTTTAACCTTGGCTAAAAAATGCATTATTAAACCTTACAGTGACATTTCAGATCATTTGTGTAATTCTGCATTTGAATGAATTTTTAATTATTAGGAAAAATTAAACATATAGGCTAGCTGAACTTTAGCTTTGATCGAAGTTCACTAATTACTGGATCTTTGTTTTAATATAATTTTCACAAAAATTACATTTAGCCAGAACGGACAAGCTCTACCCTACAGTAAAATGCTACAAAGAGCTACTTGGACAAACACAACCTTGTCAACACATTTATGTTTCATTACAATGGCAGTGACTTATAGCTGCCCTCTGGTGGAAATTTAAAGCAACAGCCTGTTAAAGCTTCCTTGCATATAGAATAATGTGCCTAAAAAAACAAGTATGTAATGTATCATTAATAAATATACTTTATGTAATGATATATTAACATAAGTTAATATATTCAACGTCTTCAAAAGTCTTTTTGACACAGCAGAGGGTACCATCATGGTTGTGTGGAGGTCTTGAGCTGAAGAAAGTTCCAGAACTTTGCAGAGTGGAAGATTCGGCTCTTGGCTTTCATCTGTGGTTTACTGATGACCCTGTGATTCTGTTTGGATGGCATCTGGTATTTAGATATCCACCCTTCTCCATGCATGTCCTCCGTCGACACAGATCTGCCTGATGATATTTCCACCAGGCATATGGGATCCCTTGTCTGAGGATGTTCGTCACATCCCATGGTCCACAGAGTAGATTCGCAAAACATCTAAGGTAGGAGAAAAAAAAAAAGTTATTTTCACTGCTGTAGCTGCAAGATACGTTATTTTTTTAACCGCTGGGTGTCACTGTGTTGCAAGGTATCTAGTGTCACTCGGCGGCTGAGAAATCTTTATTAAAATGTCAAAACAAAGTACAGTCGTTTAGATGTATTAATTTTAGCTACTGGTAACCGAGATTTAAGCGGAACAGTCGCACATGATTTTTAATAAAAATTAGTTTATTTTTAAAATCCTTATTCAGTTATCGCTGACTACAATGATTGGGTCAACGTCAACAGCGCAGAAAATAGTAACAAGTCACACGTGACACCGCTGTCAACTTTCTAAATAAAAAATGATTTTAAATGAAACCGACACGTTAATAGACACTTAAAAACACGCGACGAACATTTAAGTCAGACAGTAATCACAAAAAGCAGCTTCGCTATTAAAAAAAAACAAATTGTCTTCAGACACGTTTCAGGGCCAAATGTAATATGGATTTTTTTTTATAATATTTGCGAGCTAACCTGTAATGGTGAAAATAGGGCCAAATAGACGGCCCTCTAGGATATAAAAAAATAATAATTTTGCCTAATTCCACTGACCTACTTTGAGAATTTTGCATCAGTGGACGCCTTCGCTATTTGCATAAAAAGAAAAAGAACAGAAGCTTGAAAAACAACCACATCTTACCTCGACTTCGTTTTCTTGATTTATCCTCGTTTGTCTGTCAGTCAATGTGTTTCTGCCGTTAGTGCACGCAGCTTTTAAACGAGATTTTACTGCACCTGTGTGTAGACTCCCAAAACAATTAACTGTAAAAAAAGGTAGTATAAAAAGTCTAAAGGTCTTCTGTAAACTTGTAAACGTGTCTGTCTTCTTAAGGTGCTTTCTCGAGGATATGCCCTAACCTGCTCCACTGCCGTGACTGAAACATTCAAGCTCTAGCAGCGGTTTATATTGCAGGTATTACTCGAGGAGTTTCCACTAAAGTTTCCCTGAACTTCCAAACACTTTAGATTCTTCTTCTATTCTCCTCCTCATTTCCAAGGTGAAACAAAATCACTTAAACACCTGCAATAATATTTTTCTGACACAACATGTTTAGATGTATGTCTCCTGCGTATATAGAAATAGAAATATACATATACAGTAGACAGATATTGGCTATAAAGTAGCCTAATAAAAATAAAAAAAGTCACAATTAAAACTAAATCTGATATAATCTTTAGCAAAAGAAAATAAACCAGTGATTAATCAGTGGGTTATAAGTATAGCCTTTCAACAAAATTGTTGCTAATAATAAATAAATATAAACCAAAAAAAAATCAATGTTTGGCATGAGGAGGTTTAAGACAACTGAATTAACATCCCAACAAAGGTAAATATGTGGTATTTTCCCTTGTGTCAAAAAAAAACCAAACAAATTTTTTTTAAATAAAGCCCATTATTTTTATAGTTCTGTGTACTCTGTTAACCTACTTACAATCTGTTAGTCTACTCCAGTTACGTGACAAATATCACAAATACTAAATAGATATAAAATAAAAGTCAACTGCTCTCATATAATCTGAAGTGTCTAGCTGGTTATGCACTGTACTTTCCATCACAAACAACTTAATCTGGTTGTGGTGATCAAAATGAAAGAGAAAGTATTTTAAACAACAACACTGTAGGACTAAGGTTAATGCAGGTCATGCACCAAAACAAAACAAATGGACAGAAAGATGGACTGAAATATTTCATTTATGCTCTGTCGATTTAACATGTTTAACCGGTTATCCAAGTAAACATGTATGAAGTTGGCATATATTTGCAAACTTTGAATATTAAAATGCATTCCTGTTCCCCTTGAGTGATCAGTGAGGTCTTTATGTTCAGATGTGTGTATGTGTGCATGCAGTAATGTTTGTAAAACAGTATGGTTGAGTGGGAGTGTCTGTGTATGTAGATGGATCTGGATGAGACTACATAATCTACACACCACAATTTAAAGAGCATCTTTTGCTCAGTGTGGAGTACAACAGCTGGTTTGGAGAAATGGTATGTGCAAAACTTAAAACTCTGAGTGTACAGATATAGACAGACAGACAGATATAGATTTTTCATCAAGCATTTAAATCTAGAGGTCACATGTAAATGTTTTCTCTAGTAAGTAACAATGTATTTCAGCACTTTCCAACTAACGCTGTTTTTCTCACAGTATGGCTTTATTAATACGTGTCTGAAGTCCCTGGTCATTGAAAGGTTTGGAGAAGAGACATGGGAAAATTTGAGGTGCGTATAACAAATGTAACGTTTAAAGAAATCATGGATGGTTTTGTGGTTTGTGTCACCTAATTTTTTCCCCCCCAGATTAATGGCTGGGGTCCAGGAGACATTTATGACCTATGAAATCTATGACGATGTCATCACTCTTCGTTTAGTGCAAGAGGCTTGTAAAATGCTGGGTGAGTGTAATTTTGTACTTAGTACAAATCACAGGATGCCAATGGACCCTTTATCTGTAAGGCATTTTTAGATCTGAGTGTATTTATTTGCCCTTGGGTTTATGTCTGTTTGCATGTGCATGTACTTTAACGGTTGTTTAGGGGCTTTGTTTAATTTATCAGAATGTTTCACTTCTTTAAAATTCTGCTTTTGTTTGGATCCTCTTTTGAATTTCTGTCATTGTGTGAGGCATTGAGAATGAAAGCCAGATAGAGTAGACAGTGAAAGCCTCAAAGTGATCTCGTATTCACAATATCCTTGGAGACTTGCAGACATTGATCAAAGTATCTTAGAGAGTGCTAACAATGTCCCTGCTGAGACGGCGGTTGATGTCCTAACCTGTCCTCCAATCTGTCCCTGAGAGTGAGTGGACAAGGACAGGTTTGAATCTCTGAGTTGATCGCACACCTGATCTCCCCTCAGCCGGACTCAAAACAACCTGGACGCCATTCAAATTGTAATGCAGTCTTAATGGAATGTTTCAGCCTAAAATAATGAATAATTTGCTCAAACAGTTTGTTTCTTCATTCAAACAGATTTGAGGAATGTACCATGATATCATTGCTCACTGATCGATCCTCTGCAGTGAATGGGTGCCGTCAGAATGAGTAAAAACATTAATCCATAAGTAAACCGAACAATTCGTGAAGCAGATTTGTAAAAAAAAAAATCCTTTAGATTTGCTTATGCACTCATAATATTGCTTTCTCCAGATCAAAAGTTGTCTTGTCTGAATCAGGAGATACACATGTACAGCACAAGTTCTGTTTAGACGTGAAAACAGTTTTAAGCAAACGTGGTGGTGGTTTTGGATGTGAAAGCACAATGGGACTTTTTCACTGGAGGAAGCTTTAATACGCATCATGCAGTCATATTTTGGTCAGAAGCAATGGTCCTTATACACCTTGTATAAGAAAACTTTAATGCACGTTCTGTTTTATCTGTTTTTTAGATGTCTCTTCTGAGGTGGTTTTGAAGCTTTTCGGAGAGTACTTTTTCAGCTTTTGTAAGATGTCCGGATATGACACTATGCTGCGAACACTTGGTGGAAACCTGGTGGAATTCATTGAAAATCTTGATGCTCTACACAGTTATTTGGCATTATCTTATGAGGTCATAATGCTTTTTGCACTCCTTAAAATTTCACATGCAAATGCTTGCATAGAAAAACAAAAAAAATGCAGTGCTATAGAACTCAAAATGTGGATTGATAAAATCATGGTGTTATATTTGTAGCCTGAGTGTAGTTAACATATTTGATTTTATACTTGCTAGCCATTTTACAATGACATTTGTTTAGTGTTTTGTTTGCAGAGTACATACAGTATGAAATATGGAACTATGAACTTTATTGTGGTTTGTAACATGCCAAGCCGTTTTTAGGCTATGAATGCTCCGTCCTTTCGTGTGGAGCGGATGGATGATGGACGAATTCTCCTTCACTATTACTCAGATAGGAAAGGGTTATATCACATTGTGCCAGGTGAGAGTTTCCCAACATTTCAAAACATTCATAAAATATTTTGTTGATATTAATGCGGAAGTAAATGCCTAAATATAGTGTGGTATACATGTGACATACATTTTAAATTTAACGTCATATATGCATATAAAGTTTACTTCCAATTTGAAAACATTTCCTTAGGCTGCACGTGTCTACGTATTTATATTTAAAAGACATATTTTAGCTTTATGCTCTATTTGCTGTATGTGAATATAAATTTGCACGGTTAGCAATTACTGTTTTGATTTCATAACCATCGAGCAGGTATTATCGAGGCTGTGGCAAAGGATTTCTTTGACAGTGAGGTTATGATGACCATTCTAAACCAGTCAGAAGAGGATGAGCGCACTGGAAAAAAGGAACATGTGGTTTTCCACATGGTACAGAAGGAAAAGCCCACCAAAAGAAAGGCCCAAATAAGACAGAAAGGCAGCATTGAGGAAATACAGGCTGAGAAAGAGGTAAGTCCCCACTGACAGGAAGACATTGCAAAGCACAAGGGACTGTCATGTGTTTCTGTAAAGTGTGTTTGAAGTCTATGATGTCTGAGATTTTTAAGTATCTTAGTTGCTTTGGCATCATTGTGTAGCCTATATCACGATTAAGACATGACAATTTCAAGTAGCCTTACCGGTGCAAAGATCAGACGTTTCAATCCCTTTCATTTTTATCATGAATGTTTAAGTAGGTCTAGACACTCAACTGTCTGCTGTCTTTGAATTTCTGAAATTATAACTAACGTGTGAGAAAGTTTGTAACCATGACAACTGCTATATCAACAGAACAAGGAAGGGACAATGAATAGGATGAAGGCCAGGTATGCCAGTCTGCAGCTGTGTCCAAGGAAACGATCTCCATGGGAGATTGTGAGGAGCATTGTCATGTTGGGTCAAGGTTTGACATATTCATAGCTGATTATTTTTTTGCGCCACATCTACAAAATTATGTAGATGTGATTAATATTACCACAATATATTTTATAAAAAGTTAAAATATATTAACTAAAATGAGTAACCTGTATTACTAATTACAGTTTTCACCATACAATCTGTATTTATAACAAGACTACAATTTGTAATATATGTATATATATATATATGGGTCAAAGATGAAAAAGGGTTTAACCATAAAAACAAAAAGAGATGCAAAATACACAAAGTGTAGTATTGTTTTAAATTGTTGTTTTAAAAATGAGAAAATTTTCAGCTTAAATTAATTAAATGTCACATATTTTTCCCTTTACAACAAAAATCATTTTATTAGTTTTATTAAAAGATGAATCGCTTTCACCCCAAATACTAATTCACGAGTTCCCACTTCCTCATTAATAATTGAAAACTATAAGCGTGTTTGGTGTGCTGTCCGGGGAACGGGCTGGGAGCTCGGCGGACTCCGAGCCCCAGGGATTTTAACCCTTGGGTGGGAGGGTTGGACAGAGCTCAGTGTGCTGCTTGATCCCCGCGTGCTCCCCGGGAGAAAGGTGAGATGAGTTAATTGATTTGTTTAAATAGCGCTTCCGGCGATGCAGGCCGTAATGAAGCACTGACCATTAACAAAATAGGAGAATGGGATGTAAATCCCATTTTACTATTTATTATTAAATGCAGAGACAGTCTCTGAACCAAACATTGACGATTACTGGAAATAAGGTTGTCCACAGCTAAGCAAGCCAGAGGCGACAGCGGCAAGGAACCAAAACTCCACACCTGGGGGAATGGATATAAAAAAAACCTTAGGAGAAACCTGGCTTAGTTGGGGCCAGTTCTCCTCTGGCCGGACGCCCAACACTCAATTTCCAGTTTATTTATTTATTTATTATTTTTTCATTTTGCTGAAGAAGGGTCAGTAAAGGGACGCAAAGAACAAAGATATTGGGAAAGGGGAGTTTGCACTGTTTAAAGAAAAAACCTTTTAGCGCTGATAGGGTAATCAGGCTGATTGACAAACGAGGCAGCAGCTGTGGTAATCATTCTCCTCCTGAAATTTGGTAGCAAACATCATTTAGTTGTAATTTTATATATTTTTTTATATTTGCCACTATCCTTGGTTTTGCCCATTTGTCAGTAAGATTTCTTTTACTTATTTAAGACACAATCAAATTTAATATGCATCCTTATTTTTTATATATTTTAATATGTACAACTCAGGATAAGCATGTGTGTTTTGAATTATTACAAAAATCGGTTCACTGAATAACAATGTAACATTATTTGAACTAAATACTACTCAACAATTACTTGTGTTAATAGGTTTTTTATGGCTGTTTTTCTTAATTAAGGCAATCTGCGACAATCATTCACTCCCTGCTACCCAAAACAACTTTGGATTGAAGAACAAGCCTTCTGTAATGCTTTTCCCTTTCACATTGTTTTTGATCAAGATGTAAGTAACTATAACTCTGTATTACATTTCATTAACAAATTTCAAATACTAAATTGCATCAAAAGAAATTTTGACAATTTCTTGTTTTTGTAGCTGGTGGTGAAGCAAACAGGTGTCAACATTCAGAAGTTTGTTCCCGGACTGCAGACCGCAGGTATCCATCTGGATGAGTACTTTACCATTGTTCACCCAGAGGTCATATTCAACATCCAGAGCATCAAGAAGTTCATCAACAGCCAATTTGTGCTGAAAACCAGGAGGGAAATGTTACCAGAGATCCACCAAAACCAGTCCACACTCAAACTGAGAGGTATTTTCTCCTTAGAGATTTATTGCACTTGATATTTGTGCCATTTTGTGATTATCTGCATGGGCACATTCTGGTTTAATCCAAAATGTTTCTTGTGTAATATCTGTTTCACATCATTTTGTACATTGCATATCATTTGATGATTAATTTGCATGTGTTTGGGTCTGTTTTAGGACAGATGATGTGGATGGAGTCACTTAACTGCATGATCTATCTGTGCTCTCCTAAGCTACGAAGCCTCCAGGAGCTGGAGGAGAGGGGTCTTCATCTGGCCGACATCGCCCAGCACGACACCACACGAGATCTGATCCTGCTCAACCAGCAGAGGTTGGCAGAGATCGAGCTCTCCAATCAGCTAGAAAGGAAGAAGGAGGAGTTGAGAATCCTCTCACGCAACTTAGAGATTGAAAAGCAGAAATCTGAAAAGCTTCTTTATGCCATGCTGCCGACACACGTTGCCAACCAGCTTAAAGAGGGCAAAAGAGTAGAGGCAGGTGATGAAACCAGAGGAACTGGAGAACATTATTATTCTTTATTATTATAAGTCATGCTTTAGATAGATCACACTCTTTCTGTTACTCTTTCAGGAGAGTTTAATGTGTGCACCATCCTTTTTAGTGATGTGGTCACATTTACTAACATCTGTGCAGCATGTGAACCTATTCAAATAGTCAACATGCTCAACGCCATGTACTCCAGATTTGATCGACTAACAAATGTCCACAATGTCTATAAGGTTTGTAGGATGGTGTTATGTATGAGGAAAACCTTCACAATTATTCACTTGCAAGTAATTAAAGTGGAAAATGATATTGTTTCATGACAGGTGGAGACTATAGGTGATGCTTACATGGTGGTTGGTGGTGTGCCTGTTCCTACAGATACTCACGCAGAGCGGGTTGCAAACTTTGCCCTCGGTATGAGAATTGCTGGGAGAGAGGTAACCAGCCCTATCACAGGAGAGCCCATACAGGTATGTGTGTTTAGACAGTTTGCTATATGTAAATATAAGCTCTGTGTGCTCTTCTATTGTATGATTTACCAAATTAATTGGGGTATTGCCAATCTAGATCAGAGTAGGCCTGCACACAGGCTCAGTTCTGGCTGGTGTTGTAGGTGAGAAGATGCCACGTTATTGCTTGTTTGGAGACACGGTAAATACAGCCTCTCGGATGGAGAGCCACGGAGTTCCTGATCACATACACCTGAGCCCCTTCACATACAGGTGAACTTTAATGTTCTGTCACATGGTCGAAATGTACGTTTGTAATTCAAAAGATTTCACATAAATTACGTCTTTTTCTTTTCTTTAAAGAAAAATCAATTTAATAGATTTCAAAACTATTTTTAATTATATTTCACAGTACTGTCCTTTGAATCAATT
>JAUCMT010000013.1:18168348-18204683 GCA_032357475.1 Enteromius thamalakanensis
TTGTATTAAAATAAGTCAGACTATCTGCCATAAGCCTGGCTTATTTGGTAAACTTGTTTTATGGAACAGGCCCCAAGGCTGCATTTATTTGATAAAATAATACAGAGTAATACAGTAGTTTTGTGCAATATGCTGTCATCAATTTTGAAATGTAATTTATTCCTGTTTTGAGCAGCCATTATGCCAGTCTTAGTGTCACATGATCCTTCATGAATGAAACATTTTATATTATTATCAATGTGTTAACATCAGCTTTGTTGCCTAATATTTAGTCACATTTGATTTTGTTGAAACTATCATTTGCACAGAAGTAAGTCCTGAATTCACAGAGGGTGGACAAAAAGAGGAGGAGAAAAAGGAGCAAGAAGTTGAGCACCAGAATAACGGCATATCATCACCCTCTCCATGTCCAGGCGAAATCTGCCCCGATCATTTAATTCAGTTCGATGTAACGCCAGCATATGAAAGCCCCACTGACTTCAAACATCTACACAATGGTCTTCATTCAGACAGCATTACCACCAAGTTCTGCTTGATACTTTAGTCCAACATCACTGAATTAAACCCAATTTTAAGAAGATTGAATTTCAAGCCTGCCATTCAAAGGGCCAGTAACACAAATCAACAGCCGTAATCTAAAACTCGCAGTACCACGTGCTCTGTGCAGTGTATAATGACTGTTTTTCCCAGCTCTCCGAGAAACAGTGGGGGATTTCTACTTCGTGGACACAGATTTGTCATCTGGGAAAGGCAAGTCTCTACACTGATTCCCAGTGCTCCTCTGGCAGCCCGGCTTCATTTGCACCTGCTGGTGATGGCCGGCAGTAGAACCACCCCTGGAGAAAGCTAATCTCCCTCTGGAGAAATTAATCACTTATTATGGACTGTTTTCATGTGAAAATCAGATGGCAAACACAGCTGACCAGAGGTAGATAAACATATGGTTGCTGTATAGCCATCAAATGTTTGTGGTCTGTTAGGTAACATGGGAACTAATTATTTACTGTGCCCAACAACACATCTGTTTTTCTCTCAAACAAAAATATGGCTGCATAAAAATATTATATTTTACTATTATTTAAGTCATACTTACAAAACCAAATGGGATAAAAGCAATAACCTCACCAAAGATTGCATTTTTAATTTTTTCCCCCCCTATAGGCTACAGGACATTCCCAGCATTGCTGTATCGCAAACAAACAAATCTTAGATGTTAACAAAGCTCTTTCTATCTTCTATTCAAACTCACAGTAATATTTAATACATTAGTAAGTGTATATATAAAATCTTGAGGTAAATTTGTTCAAAAAGTATGAAAAATCTGTCTAATTTTAAGGACTGTCACTACCGAATGCCTTTTTTCTGCTATTAAGCACACTAGTTATCTATTCTACATACATTTTTTATTTGTGCCACTGTTCAGAACTGTGTGAGCTAAACCATAAGATGATCGTTGAGCTAAGTATCTAAAATTGTCACTACTGAAACAGTCACTACCAACACATTTGGTGGATTTTCGGAAGTGACTTTTTTTTTTTGGCTAACACCTTACAATAGGTTTCCTTAATTAACATTATTTACAACATTAGTAAACATGAACTAAGAATGAACAAGACTTCTACAGCATTTATTAATCTTAATTAATGTTAATTTCAGCGTTTACTAATGCATTATGTAAATCACAAATTGTGTTTGTTAACATACACGACTCTCTGGAATGCTTGATTCTGATTGGTCAGTTGAGACATTCGCAAGTTCGTTCTTTTCAAATAATAACCGCTCCAAGTAATAACGCATAGCCGGGACTACTTGTATGTTTAAAATCCCTCCGCGACAACAAAGATTACCGTTTGGCGCCATCTTGTGACAAACACTCGACAACCACAATTAACAATGGAAAATTTAAAATACATTAGTTGTTATATATTCATATGTAGATGCTATAAATTGTCTTACTAACGTTTGAATGTTAGTCACATGGTACTATATCGTTTCGCAGAAGGATGAAAATGTTAATTTAAAACAAATATGCCAATAAATTGTTTCAAATTCATATTTATGTCCAGTTTTTTTTCCTTATGTGGCAAGTAGCCGTGTAATAAGCGGGATAATGTTTAAGCAGCCTATAGTTATCGCAAAATAAGCCCCTTCAGCGTGGCGGGAAATAAACTGCCGGGGCTTCTTATACAAACTAAATCAACTTCGAAACCGGTTGGATCAAATTTTTAAACTTAAAATAAAACATCTAATAAATTACACTTGAAATATTGTTAAAAATGTAATTGTTACTGATTTTACTCTGAATTGTTTTATTAAAGTAGCAAAAAATATATTTACAATATAGAAGACAATTCTTAAAAGGTTAATATAACCCTTCTAATTAAATTTACTGTGTTTCAGTAGTGACAAATAATAAAAAAAATTCTGAAAATACAATATAACAAAATAAACTGCAATAATAAGTGTACCTTGAATATCTTACAATTTGCATACTAATTTTTTTTGGGGAAAAAAAATGTTTCAAGACATTTCCAACTCTGAATTTTGGAATTCTGTAGAATAGCCCACACATCACAGTGAGTAAACGACTTTGTGAAGAAAATGCTAGTTACATACGAAAATAAATATGTAAATGAGTTTTGCATCATAAATGTATAAACAACACTGAATGCACCGTGAGTAAAAAAAAAACTCAAGTCATCACTGCATGAAAGAGTTTCATTTGTATTATTAATTTTCTCTTTTCCTCTGCGTTTGATAAAACATGATTACAGAGATTAATATTTAAAAACACCCTCATACTTATAAACCTACTTTGATTTTTGTAGATAAAAGAAATAATTATCTTGCTATACCTTTTTAATAATTGTTTCCAAACATTACACTAATTAAAGGATCGAATTCCTCCATGCAAAGAATTAAGGCAAAAACAATTTTGGGAGAAAATTCTAGTGACATACAAAAATAAATAAATGTATTCTGCAGCATGAACTAATGAACAACATTGCATGCCGAGTGAATAAAAAAAAAAACCCAAACTGTCAAAGTTAATGTCAGCACGTATGCACAACCCCTTGGCACAGCAACAAAAACCTTTTCATCAAGGTTCCCATTTAACAAAGGCAACTGCACAACACGTTAGAAATCCAGTACAAACATCTTCAACTCTTCACTGAAGGGATACAGCAATTATTTATGACAAAAAAGGAAAAACATCAGAATCAAGGCAAACGAATATCTTTTAAAATACCTGGAAGAGTATAAACATTCAAATCAGACTACTGTTTTCTTCATAATCTGTTTTTATAAAGTGCCACCAAATTTCCTCTTCATCGGGAAATAAAACAATACTTTGTAAAATCCATCTACTGTATATAACGTTGCAATCTTTGACTGCACAGCAGTACGAGTTTTCCTTTTATTCCCCATCTCATAAGCTGTCTCGGTTCAGAGGGAAAGGTCAGATTCCGGAGTGTCAGTTTCCGACAGGAACTTTGTGCTCGTTCCAACCTCTTCTGGGATACTTGGAGTGGAGTCACCATTAATGTTGGCTCTGTGGAACATCAAGCCTGTGAAAAACACGAGAGGCGCAGGGGGATCATTTTTTCATGCTGGATTGCATTATTAGTGCCGAAGCGGTATTCATGCCTTCAAGATTCAGTGACTGCACCAGCAACAATGTCTGGTGCAAACTAAGTATTTAGGTGAGTCAGGAACTGAATTTGATCAGTGTGTGGGTGGGCACACCGTCAGATGTGTGTGTGTGTGTGTGTGTGTGTGACTCACGCTCTGTCTCCTCGGCCCCTCTGTCGCTGTGAGCTTCTGTATCGGAGCATGTCCGTGTCCGCCTCTGGGAGGACTTCTGCAATGCCATGCTTTCTTTTGGCAAGCTCGACCTTGAAGGAAAACAGCACCTGTATTTATAGGCACTCATAAAATAACAGCATAAGCTCTCTGGACCAAAAACAAGAGGTCTGTGTGTTGTGTAAACATTATGTACCTTTCATAATTGTAGGTGCCAGGATGGCTGATTGAGCGCTTCATCTATACAATAATCCAAAGAGAGAGAGAGAGAGAGAAATGGGTTACATCGTATAATCAAGTGCCAAACCAGTGGTGTTATCGTTAAAGAAAACTAAAAAATTTATTATTATTTTGTATTATTTGGTAACACTTTAGAATAAGGTTCATTAGTTAACACTAGTTAACAACATTAGTAAACATGAACTAAGAAAGGACAATACTTCTACAGCAGTTATTAATCTTAAAGTTAATTTCAGTATTAACTATTGCATTATTAAAATCATGAGGTGCGTTTGTTAACATTAGTTAATGCACTGTGAACTAACATGAACAAACAATGAACAACTGTATTTTAATGATGTAATATTAATAAAGATTAATGAATAGTGTAAATGCATTTCTGATTGTTAGTTAATACATTAACTAATGTTAACAAATGGCATCTTAATGTAAAGTGTATTTTTGTTCAACTGCAGCTGAAATCAAATTGATGAGAAAAAAATTGAATTGCAATTAATTGAAATAAATTAATTTTAAGGATAAGCACCAAAAGTACAAAAATTCAAATGAAAACTGAAAAAAAAAAAAAAATAAATAAATAAACTGTATTTATATAATATATAATTTTAAAATAGCATCATACATATTCTCACTACAAAAACGTAAACAAAAGCAAAATATTTTATTTGAGATAATCAGAATTTGGAATGAAAATGTACTTAATTATTTGATTTGTTAATTGTCATGAAAATAATGCACAATGTAAAGTGTCAAAAACAAGCTATATCTCCTTTAGGTTAAAAATATTGGGGACTTGGGCATGTCTTTGCAAAATTCACCCAAATAACTTTCTATAAAAAATAGCATACATTCCAATAAAAATAGGAACTTCTAAACAAAAAAAATAGAAAATTGTGTGCTTGTGTCTTTACCCGAGACATCTGGACGGGAGAGGGGGACACAGGGGACATGATGGAATCAGACGGACTGGACTGCAACATATCAGTCTTAAACTTGGAATTAGCAATTTGCATACATTCCTCCAGTGTTTTGATGAAGGTTTCACAGGTGGCACTCAATAATGAGGACGCCTCATTCCTCGTCTGGAAAAAAAATAAAACTATTTGGTTTAAAAGAGTTGATTATTATGATGACAAACTTTATATCACACCCACCCAGCTGCAATAATTACTGTGGTTTGAACGAAAAGACCTTACCTCAGTGCTGGCCACCGTCGACTCTCCTTCCTGTTCCACTGACTCTTGAACAGTGTGCACTTGCTGCATTAGTAAGTCACAGTACAGGCGCAGCTCTGACATCTTGGTTTTCAGGGATTCTGTGGTTTCTGTTAACTCTGCAAAAACCCATTAGACAAGGAAATGCAACTGTTAATGGGCCCCGATACTGCTTAGTAGTCAAGCTTACCGACGCGCAACTAGGAAACATGAACTCTGACAACATTATACGACAGCATATTATTCTATTCTAATTATGTAATGCCAATACAATATTAAATAGGATTTATTTAAGGGAATAGTTCACCCTAAAATGAAAATTGTAATTAATTACTCACCTTCATGTTGTTCAAAATCCATAAGACCTTTGTTCAAATTAAGATATTTTTGATGAAACTGAAGAGCTTTCTGACCCTGCATAGACAGCAACACAACTGACGTGTTCAAGGCTCAGAAAGGTAGTAAGAACACCATTAAAATAGTCAATCGCTCAAATGGTTCAACATTCATTTTATAAAGATACGCACAAAGAAATGCTATTTTAATGATGGTGTACTTGCTACCTTTCTGGGCCTTAAACGTGTCAGTAGCATTGCTGTCTATGCAGGGTCAGAAAGCTCTTGTTTTCACCCCCCCCTCAAAAAATTAATTGAATTGAAATTAATGACAGAAGTTAAATTTTTTGGGGTGAACTAACCCTTTAAATCTGTAATTTTACATTTGATTAAATTATGGGTTGTTTTTTTTTACTTTTATACATGGGACATTAAGATGATTTCAAAAGTGAATTTATGGCAATATTAAATGTAAGTAAAGTGTTTAATTTTAAGGTTTCATGTAAGTTTGTGGAGAATAAAATGTCAAGATTTGGTTTGAATAATATTGCATCGTCATTCAGTTTAACACAACATTTATGCAACAATTCAAACAACATGCTTATTCTGAATTGTACATATTAAAATATATAAAATAATAAGGAAGCATATTCAATTTCATTGTATTTTAAATTAGTTAAAGCTTTTTACAGACAAATGGGCAAAACCTAGGATAGTGGCAATTTTATTTAATTACAACTAATTAGTATTTAAGGGAAAAATAATTATTTTTTATTATGTCATAAATTGATTTTTGTTGTAAATATGCCTGACAAAATTGTTACAATTAATGACATTGTAGTGGGCATCTTCTGTAAATCAGGACAAAATGTATGATATTTATTTTTGCCCATAAAAGCAAAAACAAAATTATACAGAAAACCTTTTGAAAAACAAAACAGTTTAAATTACAATTATTGTTTTATGTGTAAATCCTAATATATATATATATATATGTATATGTAGGTATTATTTTTCTATTTTTATAACAATAATAATAATAATAATAATAAATTGAAATGTGCATTGTTGTTAGTAATGATTTTTGTTAATGATATTAATAATATTACTAATTATTATTATTTAAACCCCTGTTAATTGAAATAATGAAATAATAATTGTTGTATTACAACTACTAATTACAACTAATATTAGTTAACGAACATCCGTGGAGATCAAAAATGTTTTTGAAAATATCAGTATTTTGTCGACTCTAATGCTATGACAAGAAAGCGAAAGAGCATAATAAAAAAACAAGGGTATGAACTGTGAACAAACTGGTAATAGAAGCCCACCCCTTTCTTTTTTGGTTCTAGTGTCAATGAGTCCAGCTTTGGAGCTTCCTAGAGCCACCAGCCACTTCTGCCTCTCCGCAGCATTCACCGCCTTCACGTAAAAATGCTGTTCTCCAGGTATGATCAGCTCCAGGCGCGTGTTGTCAGTTGGGTGAACTGAAGCACACACAAGGAAGTCAAACATTCCAGAAAATTACCAGTTTAATTTGTCGTAAGGAATAAGATGTCCAACCTCAAATCTCACCTTTAATTTCACATACTGACATCTTAATACTGCCTTTGCTACCTTTGCAGACATCATCTTGTGAATCATAGTATGAAATAATGCCATTGTCCAGAACAAACCACCTTGGCTGCCATCCTGTTATAAAACAAAGTATAAACAGATGGCAAACGCAACTACGCTTTCTTGAAGTGTCGTAAAATCACATGAGATATGAACTACATTACTTTCACTCAACATGAAGAAGCAATGCAAAAGGCAATTCAAAACACAAATCAACAAAGTTGCATACATTAGCAGAGAATATTACATGCATCATCATGAAACAGATCTTGTGCTACTTGCAGTCTACAGCTCAAGTGTCTATTTGTCAGTTTGTCAATGCCATTCACTTTTACCTGTCATATAGTTTGTCCATTTGTAAAGCACGCCTTCCATTATTCTCCAAGCAGAAAACCCTGTGGGAAAACACTTTAAAGCAGCTTTAACAGAGCTTGCACCAGGCAGCTGCTTGTTTGCCCCCTTTACAGGCTAATAAGCATGCTAGCATGCTCCAGGCTAACTCAGAGATCCCCAGCTACTCATAATTATGTCAAAAGAACGGGCGGATGGTAAGGACACGGAAAAATACACATTCGCGTTCACGATCATTTCTGTGGAGACGGCGCGCCGCTCATGCTGGGAGACTCTGCTAAAGGAAGACGGCGCAAGATTAGCGATGAGATCACTGTTTACAGACTGAACCGGAAGAGGCGTTTGTCTGGAGATTCTTCGCTGTCTAGCCACTCCACTGTAAGGTGGAAACGACAGGGAAGGCCATTCGATGGCACCACATACTATTTATATGGGTTTGCAAACGATTCTGTTGTGTAAAATTGGACTTACTTTATATTTTTCGACTACGTTTTATTATTATTATAAATTATTATTATAAATAATTAATGATTATCATTACTATTATTATTATATTGTTGTTGTTGTTGTTGTTTAATTTCTAAAATATACAGATATAGAAAATTGTGTTGCTGTTGTTAGTGATTCTCAATATTGCATTTTTTAATATTACAAAACATATTATAGTATATTAAATACAAAAACTGTACACTTCCCGTGAAAAGTTTTATTTATTTATTATTATTATATTTATTTATTTATTTATTCATTTATTCATTTTTATTTATTTTTTGTTTTTTTTTCTTCTGCTCACCAACCCAGCATTTATTTGATTTAAAATACAGCAAATACAGCAGTAATATTGTGAAACACGCTTAGTGTTAAAAATAACTGGTCTCTATTTGAATAAATTGTAAAATGTATTTTATTCCTTGATCAAAGCTACTTTTTCCTGTTACTCCAGGCTTCTGTAACATATAATCCTTAAAATAATCATCATAATATGTTGATTTGCTGTTCAAGAAACATTTATTATTATTATTATTATTATAAATATTTAACTTTTCAGGACTCTTCAACGAAGAGCATTTATCTAAAATAAAATGCTTTTGCAACATTATGCAACATTTAATATATGTAAATATATATATATAGTAGTCAATATTTGAAGTGGCTCATAAAAGGTCATTAAAGTTGTCCAGGAATGGGTATTGTTTTAGTTTTAGGACAACTTTAATGAAAGTTTTTGATCCTCTTCAAATGTTTATTGCTGTGTGTTTATGTATGCCACTTTAATTGAGCAAGATGCTTTAAATGATGATAAAGAAATTTATAACGTTACAAGAGACTTCCATGTCAGATAAATGTTGTTCTTCTGAACTTTCTATTAATTAAAGAAACGTACTCAGGATCAAACAAATGCACACTTGGTGAGCAGATTAAGAGACTTCTTTAAAACATATTTTAAAAAGCACATGAATTTAATGTATCTAACAACTGTATTATATATAAAATTAATAAAATCAATTATGTATATCTTAAGTAGGCTAAAAATATAGATTATTTATTATTATTTATTTAATGAAATACATTTATCATAGGTATACACAGACGATAAATGTATATACTGTATATGAAAAGCACAAAAGAGTAAACTTGAAGCAATTAAATATTTTCCAAAGTTTCAAATAACCAGTTAAAGAAGCTGAAGAGTAACACGTGACACTGCAACGCGGAAGAGCATGTAAAGCGGACAGTTTCTGTCATGTTAGAAGCTTCTTGGTCACACATCCTAGAGCCCAGCGTAAATAAGCTGATTAATCGGGGGAGATGGCCGGAGAAACAGAAGATGAGATCCCTGGTAAATATTATGTGCTGCATCGGTGATCAAAAGTGTAAACTGTTTTGTTATTTTCAGTTGCGACACCTGTGTTTCTTTAACTCTATTGGTTGTTTCTGATTAGCATACAGGCTATATAACGGCGCTAAGTTACATAGTGGAAGCGAATGATGCACTGATGTAAACATACCTTAACGTTAACTGCTTTTATGCTCTGCTAATATAGTATTTATTATTGTCTTTAACTGTCAATGGCTGTTTGTGTTTAGTATTTTATTCACTGAACACTCTGTCCCGCTCTTTCATTGACGCCTGTGGCTACCTGTCGCCAAGGCAACCACGCCATGTGGTCACGCCTCTCTTTCTCTCCCTGTTTTGTAAAGTAACGTTAAACAATTAATTAATAACCATATTAATGTGTGTGTATACGAATACATAAAGAACCAGACATTTCAACTAAAAGTCATACAAATTATTACGCAATAAGTCGTAATACTCTATGCTTTATAATAAAAACAGCTTATTTTTGATCACCGTAATCTGAATAACTGCACAAGTCTAAAACACCAATATGGTGACACTAAATCTGTCTGTCTGCATTGATCTACTTTTTATTTTAGAATCCGGAGCTGTCTTCACTTTTGGAAAGAGTAAATTCGCAGATAATGCTCCCAGTAAATTCTGGTTAAAAAACGATGTACCTTTGAGAATTGCCTGTGGAGATGAGCACACAGCACTGGTGACAGGTATGATTTATGATTTTAGTGGTGGTTATGGGTAAATGCAGTCTTACTCCATCATTATTTTGTACATTTATGCTGTCACTGTTCCTATTGTGTTTAGAAAATGGGAAGCTGTTTATGTTTGGCAGCAATAACTGGGGACAGCTGGGCCTCGGAACAAAAACCACTGTGAATAAACCCACCTGTGTGAAAGGTAGGAAAGACTGTCATTCAAACAAAGAGCTGCACTGAGTGTTTTCTGCCATCCACAGCTGATAAATCACTTAGACAGACACATTTCCCAAGATGTCACTCACATTTAGCTGTTTGGGTATGATATTTGTCCAATAATAATGATGAGTGATTTTGAATTGTTCAGCAAATATATTTGGTTTCATGCACAAAATTACATGTTGGTAAGTAGCTGTAAAAAACAAGATATTTTCAAGACAAAGCCATAGGCTAATAGCCTAATCTCAATCTGGAGTGGTCCATAATCTGCCTTAATCTGGAAAGCAGAAAAGAGAAGTAAATGTTTTCAGTATTTTAGCAATGTACAAAATAAAATAAAATAATACTTACATATCTGTGCGTATATATATATATATATATATATAATTATTATTATTATTATTTTTTTTTTTTTTTAATTAACTTTATATATATATATATATCTGATATATATACCAGGTTGTGTACATTTGTTTAGCAAGAATAAATTGCATTCAACATGTTTCTAAAGTAAATAAAAATATATTTGTTTTCTTAAAGCCCTAAAAACAGAGCGGGTGAAGCTTGCGGCCTGTGGAAGAACTCACACACTTGTTTATACATGTAAGTTTTATGCAAACATGACAGAATAGTTGCTTTATGCTTTTGAGCCTAGTATGTCATTGGCTTTTTTTTTTCTTTTTTTTTTAAAGGTGTAATGTTTTTTCTTGATTATTTACCTACTCTTATTTATTGACTTATTCCATTAGTCGAGCCAGAAGATGTTGCCATGGCAAACCACTGAAATAAACAGAGCAGTGTTTTGACTGGAAATTAACAAGAGAGTTTTAAGAAAATGTTTTTTAATATGGAAAAATTACACACATTAAATACAAAAGTATGTTTACAATTATTTAAAAAAAAAAATTCCATTACCATTTAAAGTCTAGACTTTTTTATTAAAAAATTAAAGTTGTAATAAATTATTAAGTAATAAAATAACTTTCTATTGTAATATATTCTTGTTGTCATCTTAAATTATCAGCAGCCAGGTTTAGAGGGAGGAGCATTTTCAGATTTGGATTAAAGATTACAAACAGATGAAGTTCAAAACACCAGCATTTATTTGCAAAAGAAATCTTTTGTAGCATTATCAATATTTGTCACTTTCGATCAATTTCATGGATCCTTTCTATATAAAAATATTAGTTCTTATGTTCTTTTTTTTTTTAAGTGCACATTTTTTGATTAATCCTTACCTAAACTAGTTATTTTGTTTACTGAGCAGCCCGTGGTAACCTGTATGCCTGTGGAGGGAATAATGAAGGACAGCTCGGTCTCAGTGACTGTGATGAAAGAACTTCCTTCCACCTGGTGGACTTCTTCAGCAAACACGGACCAGTTAAAATGCTTGCAGCTGGTTCCAATACATCTGCTGCCCTGACTCGTAAGAGTTCTGTTCCAATCTACCTTAAACGAAAAGTGCCTAGTGCCCAAAACATGCGGGGGTAATGTATAAGATGCAGCTCAGATATTAAGAGTAATGTAATAATATCTTTGTGTCATCTCAGAGGATGGCAGGCTCTATATGTGGGGAGATAACTCAGAGGGCCAGATTGGACTGGGGAAGGAGAGTAGTGCATTGACTCCTCGGGAGGTTTCTGTGGGGAAAAGAGTGTCCTGGGTGTCCTGTGGATATTATCATTCTGCCTTTGTTACCGGTACGTGTACCACTGCTACCTCATCTCAGTTGCAAAACATTCACAATTTGTATTTTTCACACATAAATCACAATTCATTGCATGTTAATGTATTCATATTGTCACACGGAATTGCTATATAATGTAGAATCAACATAAATGTGACCAGAGATAGCAATGCTTTTGATTATGTCTAAAGGCATTTGTTCCTCATTTTCATGAATATTTAATAGACTTTGAAAAATATATTCCTGTAAATATTATAATATGAAGTAATATAATATTGTAAAATGATATAATAAAATACTTTTGACTAGTATATTTAAATAGTATGTTTATGATATACTTTAAGTAAATATAAATTCTAAAATAATAGGAAATATTTCATATGTGTTTAAAAAGATTTACTCTAATATGTTATATCTTATTCTAGTGAATTATAGTTTTTAGTACACTTTTTGGACTATTCATTATGACCTTCCTACTTCCTCTTCAGCTCAGTATGGCAACGCTGAATTCATAAAATGTTTATTATTTGACCTTCTACCAAGGCTGACTTGTTGCTAGGTGATGCTTGTTTCATTTTTTGCAGTGGATGGGGCCTTGTTCACATTTGGAGAAAAGGACAGTGGGAAGCTGGGCTTGTCTATAGAGAAGCTGGCCAATCATAAAGTGCCTCAACAGGTGACCGGCATCCCTGATAAAGTGGTACAGGTATCCTGTGGAGGAGGGCACACAGTGGTACTTACGGGTAGGGGAATATACAGTATTTTGCTCTGTTGTCTTATCTTTTTTTCTTTGTGAATACTGAATGTTACGCATGTCTGGTAATGCAGAGCACGAGGTGTATACATTTGGCCTGGGACAGTTTGGACAGCTCGGTCATGGGACATTCATATTTGAGTCACGGTTACCCAGAGTGGTTGAGCATTTCAGGAGGGGCAGAGTTAAACATGTGGAGTGTGGAGAGAACCATACAGCGCTGATTACTGGTAAAACATGCACAGAAAACCACCTGATGACATTCTTTATGTACAGTAATACATTTGATATGATATAATTTCCTCTAAAACATATATGCCAGTTCTGTATGTATATATAAATCTGGCATGCTGGTTGCAGACAATGGACTTTTGTACACTTTTGGTGATGGTCGACATGGAAAGCTGGGGCTTGGAGAAGAGAACTTCACCAACCAGTTCAAACCAACCCTGTGTCCAAGATTTCTAGACTATCATGTACATTCTGTACGTATCACTGGGTACAGATATACATGTAATACAATATATATTTCATTTCTATCAGATATATACTGTACATCTGCTTTGAAACCTCATGAAATGGTTTGACAAGTGCCATTTGCATAACTTTTTCTTTTTTAGGTTACTTGTGGTGGGTGTCACATGCTTGTGTTGGCAAAACCCAGGCCTGAAGGATCGGACGAATTGATCCTGGAAGAGGATGATGTCACAGAAGACTTTTTGGAGAAATCCTATACTGAATTACTAGGGGACACGCAGAGTCAGACCACCTTACACAGGAGTCTCTCGGCTCGGGTCAGGCGTAGAGAACGGGTGGGTAGATCCTTATGGATCAAAAATAAAGCAACTGATTAAAAATTGGACTAGTGGCAGTGTATTTTAAGATGAATAATAAAACTTTAGGATAGTGTCTAACATAGTATATTACTTAAAGGTGTCGTATGTAGGATTGACACCGAGTGGTTGAACTAGGTATTGCAGTTCAAAATTCGAAATATTGGAGATGTTTTTTTCACCCGGCCCCTCCTACTCTTGACGCACACGCAGGTGGCCAAATTATAGACAGCAACTATAACAAGCTCAATGATGATGGAATGCGCTGTTTATGCAGAGCAGGCAACCTGGATGCCAAAACACTACTGACTTTGTTATTGGGAGATAGATGGAGGGTGGAGTTTCAGACCAAAACAAAACATTACAACATAAACATGAGTTGAGGGCTGCAACTGCGTTTTTTAAACGAGAATATCCAGGCTGTACTACTGCTGTCGGCTATATGAGACATTTTATGATTACTACAATACATTTCTTACATACGGTACCTTTAAACAATCATATTAATGAGATAATTATGGATTCAAAAGTAAGTTACTTTTTTTCTGCAGGAGCGTTCACCAGATCAGTTTGGACAGATGTTTCGAACACTTCCAGCACTGGGAAGAAATCAGCAGAGTGCATCTTTATCTGTTCCCACTCAGATCCATCAATCTCATAGTAAACAACCGGGAAAGATCCCTCACAACAGTCTCAAAAGTAACTGCCTATTTCAAAAACAACAACAATAACTGCATGTCCGTGGTTTAATTTATTAAACATTTACGCATTTATATTTATTTACACTACTGTTTAAAAGTTTGGGCTTGGTATGATTTTATTTTATTTAGTACACATTCAGCACATATCTGGCCACATAAAATTTATAAAGACACAGTAAAAACAATTATTTTGTTACAAAAGATTTGTTTCAAATAAACGCTGTTCTTTTGAACTTTCTATTTTAAGAATAAAAAATATATATATATTCGTTTAAAATAAAAAACACTAAGCAGCACAGCTGTTTTTAACATTGATAATCATAAGAAATGATAATCATTAAAACAGGCTTGGAGTAATTGCTTCTGATTACTAAGGAATCAATTACATTTTAAAAATGCTATTCAAAATTGTAGTAATATTTCATAACGTATCAGATTGCTTACAAAAACATGTTAAAAAATCCTACCGACCCTACATTTTTAAATGGTAGTGTACATTATTGAGTCTTGCTCAGGTTTTATGTCTTCTCTTTCAACAAGTTAGTGGAAAGAGAGAAAAGTCTCTTGATGACAGAAGCAGTGTGGAGGATAGTGAGAGTGTAAAAGACCTTGGACAATCCACGGACTTATTAAACCTGGTAGGAGAAGCATACTATCACGTATTAAAGAAGCATGCTTGCTTATGGAATATATACAGAAAAATAAGTAGAATCAGACCTTTAATTATTTGGTTTATTGGCATTTTTAATAAGAAATTGTTGCCGGTTTCAAACACAAGGTAAAAAATTGTGGCACAGTAACACAGTGTTTAAAATAGTTCTGACAAGTCAGTGGGGGGATAAAGAAATAGACTTTCAAAAGGAAAAAGTAAATGACAAAGACTACATTAAATACAGGCTTTTAGTTGGGATTGCCATTTTATGTAAAATCTAAGTTGTGTAGAAAAACCTATTGAGAACCATTGATATAAAAGACATAAAGTCTAATGTGAAAGTTTCTTTGATTTCAGACTCATATAATGAAGATGGATCCTAGCCATAAGACTCTAACATTGTCTCCTGTGGAGAAGGTAAGTGCTCACTTGGGTTGCTGTTCAAGAGAAATGGCATTTAGATGGTCAAACAGAGGTTGAGGAGCAAAAAAAAGTTTATTCATCAAATGGCTGCACTTTTTTAGACCTCTACTCATGTTTTCTCTCTTTTCATTTCATTGACTTATTCTTCTCATTTGCTTTGCAGCTTTAAAGCTCATTCTGCTCTCGTGCAGCATGCTCTGCATGTTCATTAGTTTCTCTAACACTTTCCCTCTTTTTATCCTCTGCTTCCTGGGATAGAAGAATGTTAAGCTTGTGAAAGAGCATGGTAAGGTGAAGGGGAAGCAAAGAGATGACCCCGCCCTTTATAGAAAGAGGGCAGAGCTTTTAGCTCGAAAAGCTCTTCCGACTGAGTCACTTAAAAGTGGAAGCTCAGTAGTCGGAGACAGTCTTGGGGCAGGGACCCCCCACAAGAGCCCTAAGAGACATGGTAAGGATAAGGAAAATGTCCTTATAGCTTTGGAGGACAGAAGGCCTGCACATCACCAAGCTGCAGGAAGTTACACAAGAATGGAGAAGGACAGAAGCAGAGTTGGATCCAAATCTTTCCAGCCCAAACACAAACAGCTGATGAAGTCAAGGGATAGAGTTACCGGAAAAGACACAGAGAATAAAGTACAGATACTTGAGGAACATTCAAAGGTAGAGGCTGAAAGCAAGAAGGTTGTTCACAAGTCAAAAGGAAGTACAAAAACAAACCAAGAAGGTAAAGCAAAACCCAAAGGCCATCCATTGGAAGTCAGTAGTCAGTCTCAAAAGATTATGGGAGAAGAAAAAGAAGTAAAAACTAAACCCATAATAGTTGTTGAACAATTTCTTGAACAGACCACACATAAAGACCAAGACCCAACAGGTAAGAAGATCTCAGAAGAGATTTTATCAAAAGCTCAGAAGAAGAAAGGTAAAACAAACACCGCTAGGTCAGAAACCAAAGGTTTTTTTCCACAGAGCAAAAAGATAGATTCGAAAAAAGACTCAAAAAGTAAAAAGACAGCAGAAGAGTTCTCTACTTCACAGCAGTCCTCTTGCCAAGAAGATATTTCTACAAAGAAGACTAAGAAACCAAAAGCAGAACAAAGCCCTTTGCTACTAGAGGAGAAAAATAAGGCATCTAGTATTGTCTCAGAAGCTGACTTCAAATCTGAATCAGAGACAGAGCAACTGAAGAAAAATCCTCTCACCAAAGTGACATCTTTACTCCAAGATGTGGGAATGGGAAGTCCTGCTCAATTGCTCGGAGAGACAGCAGTCAGTCAGTTCCTTTCCCGGTCTACACCCCAAAAGATGCCAAAACCTCTTTCAAAACAGAGAACTCTGTCTGATGTTTCATCCCTGAGTGAGTCTTTTGAGGTTTCAGGACAAGAGGAGACAAGAGAGGTCAAGAAGACAGCCGTCACCATCAATGTTAAGGCAGAACCAGAAACGTCAGATGAGGACTTGGAAAGAACCAGAACTGAGTCCAAAACTGAGCCTTATTCTGAGGCGGGAACATACAGAAGTGAGGAGGAAGAAGGAGAGGAATCGGAAGAGGAAGAAAGTGAGGGATCAGTGAGCAGAAGGAATGAAAGTGAGGAAGTAGAAGACAGAGAAGAAGACAGCAAGGGATTGGTGAAGAGAAAGGAGGACAGTGAGGAAGTGGATGACCAAGAAGAGGAAAGTGAGGGATCGGTGAACATAAAGCAAGAGAGTAAGGAAGTGGATGATCAAGAAGAAGAAAGCGAGGGTTCGGTGAACATAAAGGAAGAGAGTGAGGAAGTGGATGACCAAGAAGAAGAAAGTGAGGGATCGGTGAACATAAAGGAAGAGAGTGAGGAAGTGGATGACCAAGAAGAAGAAAGTGAGAGCAAGACCCTTCCAAATGATGATGATTCTGAGGTTGATGATGATACCACGGTCAAAGCCTCTAGTGAGGATGAGGAAAGTGAGGAAGAGGAGGAAAAAAGAAAAAGTGAGGCAGTTGAGGATGTTGAGAGTGAAGCTGAGGAAGAGGAGAGTCATGGAATAGAAGATGAGGAAGAGGAAACAAGTGTGATAAGTAGAGACAGTGAAGAAGAGAGTGAAGAAGATGAGGTTAAAAGCAAAATGAGTGAAGAGGAAGAGAGTGGAGAAGAATCAGAGGGAAAGACAGAGAGCAGAAGTGACAAATCAGAGGAAGAGTCAGATGAAGAAGACGAGGAAGAGGAATCCGTGGAGAAAGATAGTGAGAATGAGGAAGAAAGTGAAGTGGAAGTTGGGGCAGAGGAGGATGAAGACGGTGAAAAAACTAGTGAAGAAGAGGAGGAAGATTCAGAAAAACAGGAGAGTGAGACTGAAGATGATGAGAATGAAGGGGAGAGTGAAAACGAAGGAGAGAGAGAGGAAAATGAGGAAGAAAAAGAGGAAAGTGAGGAGAGCGAGGGAGGTCAAGAGGATGAGGAGGGTGAAAGTGGTGAAGATGAAGCAATGAATGAGAATGATGAAGAAGAGAATGAAGAGGAAGAAGAACAGGAGGGTAAAGAGGAAGAAGAAGAAAATAATGAAGAGGAAGAACGTGAAGAGGAAGAGGAAGCAGAGGAGGAAGAGTCTGAAGGAAGAGAAGATACAGAAGAAGCAGAGGATGATGAGGGAGAAGAGGAGAACAAACAAGAAGAAGAAGAAGAAGAGAAATGCGAGAAAGGGGAAAAAGAGAAGGCTAAAAGAAGACGTGACAAAGCGGCTGACTCCACCAAACCAAAGTCAAGCGTGAAAACTTCAAAACAGCAGTCAAAAGCCAAACGGGCCCGAGCAGAAACCGATCAGTCAGATGATGAGACCCATGAGTCTAAGCAGTTTTGGGATGATGTTCTACCTCAGTACCACAATCTAAAATAATTCAGCAACCTGAACCCATGTCTTTTTTCTTTGGAGTTAATGAGCTTGCTGTTTCATATATTTGCCTTCAGTGGTCTTTTTTGCTTTTTGCTTGTCATGTTTTTTCCCACCGATATTGTTCCTGCAACTTCACTCATGCCAGTCTCACTAAATATATCGCTTCACATTTTTCATTCAGTTTTATTTTATTTTATCAAACTGCTTTCAGAAGTTATTATATGGCCGAGCAATAGTGAAGAACTCATGATGTGCCTTAGGATTTATCCAATGGACAGCCATGTTTTTTTACTAACAAATGTGCTTGACGAAAAACTGCTATTAATAACATTAAATTCTTAAAAATACAGAATTATGTACCAATCTTTCGCCTTCATATCAATTGCCTAACCATATTAAAATGGCAGCTCTTTATCTTTTTGACTGGAAAAAAATAATAGGAAGAATTGAGCCCAAGGATTAGTCATTAGATAGGTAGCATTTAGTTCAAATGTTGCATGTGTTCTCTGAACTATTTTTTTTTACAAATAATAACCAATAAAACTTTTCATTTACTTCAACTATTTGCTTCTGTTTTTAAGTTAATACCTATGCGTTCTTTCATATTTATTTATTTATTATATTTCCTTTTATTCTTATTTTTTTTATTTTTTTTTAACAAAAGCACAGATTATCCAGGAATTGTATAAAGATAAAATTCTGTGTGGATTAAATGAAACAAAATACATACTACATGACTTTTTAGTGAAAGCTATCATGCAATACCTGTGCATTTCAGAACTTATTTCTAAAATAAAATTATTAATAATATAAATATAGAAAGCCATTTAAGACATGGCCAACTTGCAAAACCATTGTAATCAGGCAGAGTACTGAAAATTCTTCATCGAACAGGTGAGGCTGCCCTCTTTATATACTATCTCTGTAGAGGTGTTCCTCCTAAATAGATCCCTAGTTCATGTACCTTCTCACAGTACTTGTGTGTTTGTGTTTATATATATATATAGTTTGTTAGCTAGTTTTAATTTTACAAAGACTACTCGACATGCATTAACCCTTTCCTGCCATTCTAGTGCCTTTAACCCTCTTTTCGTGTTTCACAGTTGTCTGTTTAGTCACTGACTGTGTCGTTTCTCTTTTTTGCATGTCCACTATCCATTTCTCCAGCTCCGGACAGAGAAGATAAATGGAAAGGTAGAGGGAGAAGATGATGAGGAAGAATATTTAAATGACGAAGAGAATGATGAGGAAGATGAAGAAGAAGATGATGAAGAGCATCCAGAGGAAAAAGAAGAGTGTGAGGAGAAGGAAGATAATCTAGATGAGAAAAGAAAAGAAACAGAGGAACAGGAGCAAAGCATTAGAGAGCCAGACATACAGGTGCCCCGAAACCCTTCATTCATACAATTTAGACTAATTTTGCATGAACATAATTTAGCATCACATCAGTAAACAACCGCAGCTTTGATTTGTTTGTGTGATGTCCTTTTCTTACTCCTACAGGAAAAGCAGATTATAAAAGAAGCATCTGTCCCAGATGGACTGAAGAAAGGTCAGTGTTTTTTTACTTTTAAGCATCTGTTTTCTATTTTCACTTTTCCTATACAGTACCTTAGAAAACCAAAATGGGTTTTGTGGTTTTTAGTCTGTTTGTTAGTTTTGAGGTCATCTACTGTATATAGAGAAGTTTATTTTCACCACAGAACCTTTTCTTCCCGAAAATCTGAGATTCCACATATCTCATGATAGGCATCTTTTTAAGAAACTAGTTAGATTTAAACTGAGAAACTTAAGACAAAAAGTGAGAATTGCTAGTTTATAATTATAAACAGATAAAATCAGCCAGTAACCTTTTTACATTACATTACATTCTATAAATCTGTCTCTGTTTTATTGTTGAATTCTGAAGATTCTGATCCTGCTACTCTTATGAAAGAGAAAACACAGTCAGAGAAGAATGGGGTTACAAAAGACAAGCCAAAGACTCTTTTTGGCTCCAGGAACAGGGTATTTAACCACTTTTAATCTTTATAATATACCCAGAATGGTGCGTAACACCTTAGCAACCAGCTGATATTGTCCATATTTTGACCTCTTTCCTACTTGACTTTTTTAGCTTTCCCTTTTCAAGAAAGCTCCCACCAAAAGAAATCAGGCAGAGATCTCCACATCAGACAAACCAGCAGCTGATGGTCCCCTTCGTATCCCAAAGACTCGAGAGGCACGGAGTTCTAGCAGCGAAGCGCAGACCGCAGCATCCAGTCGATCACATTCAGCCACTTGCAATCTGCTTTGACACCTGGTTTGAAACCATCTTCTGATTTAGAATTAGCAGAATCAGCATCATCCTGTTGGTGTCGGTGGTGTTAATGGTACTGTGCCTTGTGCTGCAAAGCAGACCTCACAAAATAACTACGTTTGGGAGACTGATTCAAGTATAGCTGTGAGCCATAATGGTTGGGTTTTGGTACTACATTGTATAATGTTTTTCCCGTTATACGTTTGCGGTGTCTGATTTGTACTTTTTAGGAAAAACACTCTCAAAGTCATTACTTGGGAATAAATTTACCTATATGTGCAGTATATCTAGAAATACAATTATGTATGTGTGTATGTTTTTATACCTATTTATTCAAATTTGTTGAAAGACTCAAAGCACCCAAGCACTTTATATATTATACAAATTTTATTTTGTGATTGTTTTTTGTCAATGGCATTTTTGTAAGAATCATCTCACAACCTTTGATACAAATAAAGGACAGCTCAAAATAGTACTTTTCTTGACTTTTTTTTTTCTTGGCATAGATAGATATATAGATGGTATATAGACGTAGATAGATAGTAATGGTGAGTGGGAGGAGCGCCACTAGGTGGCAGCACTCAATCGTCATTGTGTTGTTAACGTCAGCCTTTAGTTGTCAGTGAGAGAACAGCTACACTCATCTGAACTGAGTTTGTTGTGTAGATTTGCGCTTTTAAAGCTAAAAAGATGGAGGAGTATCATTCTGGAGATGAAGTAGGTGTTATATAAGGCTTGATATGGTATAACTGGTTATTATCTGGCGAAAAAATTGGTAAACCATAGTATGGGATTTAATGCTAGCTTGCTAACCGCTTTATCCGGACAGAAACTAAATATGACTTAATGAGCCACAAACGTACATATGTTCGCGTCTATAAATCATTTACATATATAGAGATGATTGAAAGTTACATTTGATTTCTGTTTTACATGTATTTTATGTAAAAGGATCCAGGGTGTGGCCAAATCATAACGTCAACTTGAATCATAAAGCAAACTATGAAATATAAACGTTTTTATATAAATGCATATTTTGAGATTTTTTTGACTTGCGACAATTGTAACTTACATGTTTTGATGTATTGGATGCGGGAGTTCCTGCATTAAACCTATTTGACAGCTTGTCTTTTAAAATCTTCCCTTTCAGGTGTCTTTCAGTCCAGATGATGCAAGTAATGTTGTAAAGGAGGTAAAATCCACTATAAAACTAAACTCAGACACGTATAACATTAAAAAAAAAAAAATCATATATGAGCTGATGTGTCTGATCTCACTGAATGAATTGCTTTGTTGTTAGTCTCATGTCTAACTCATGCCTGCAGGATTAATGCTAGCCTATTTATTTGAGTGCAAGTCTGTTCCATTAACTCTGTCTGTGTGTTTTTATCGGTCAGTGCATCGAGGGTATTATTGGAGGTGTGGACTACAGCCAAAACAAAGTCAACCAGTGGACAGCCAGCATTGTCGAACACACTCTCACTCAGTTAGTCAAGCAGGGGAAGCCCTTCAAGTACATTGGTATGAGCTTTTCCATTTCAGTTCATCTTGAATGCATGTTTCTAATAGGTTATATATCTGACATATACAAGGCCAAAATTGCTGTTGCTGATTGTATATATTATGCATCAATTTCAGTCAACTGTGCTGTGATGCAGAAAAGCGGCGCAGGTCTACACACAGCCAACTCTTGTTACTGGGACACTACCACTGATGGTAAAGCTTTTAGTTCTTTATAACTGCTTTGTGTTTTCACAGCCACACCGACATATTGATCTTGTAACTTAACTGATATTTTTTCTGAATAAAGTTGAAATAGATGCATTCCATATTAGTTGTATGTGGAACATGCAATATTGTGCTTATATGAAAATGTAGTAATTATTATATTTTAAAATGTTCTATTTAATTTTTAAATATTTCATTATTTATATTGTTTTATTAAATTGTATTATTTTTCAATTTTATATCACTTAATTTGTTCAATTTTTATTATAAAAAAAAAAAAATATATATATATATATGTACATACATATTCGGTGACTGAGAGAGCTCGGTGTGCTGCAACTTCAGAAAACACATTTTCAATTTGAATGGTGAGCAGTTGTCAAATCAATGAAGTTATTAATTTGCAGGTATTTGTGCTATTTACAGTGCCTTGAGCTTTCTTGCCCACTGTATATATACTGTATAAATATGTAAATTAATATAACATTTATTTACATTTTTATCAATTTTTTATATTTATTTATATATTTATATATCCTGTGGCAGAATGACGCTTTCCAAAAGATACCTGTGGAATATTTATAAAATAAAGAGGGAGAAGAATTAAAACAATTTACCCAAACCACCCACAGGACTACAGTAGAACACAACTAAACTGCTTATAATCATCCCAGCTGTTCAAATGTATTCTATTTTATTTATTGCATGCATAATAATTAATAAATCTTTATATTAAATTGGATAAATTTTCTTTAAAAAAATAATTTTTAAATTAAAAAGTAATTAAATTAAAAGTAATTTCTCACATTAAATACATTTGATGTACATTTGATTTCATTCTAATTTGTGTGTGTGTTTCTTTTTAATTTCATTCTAATATGTGCATGTCTGTTTTTGCAGGAAGTTGCACAGTCAGGTGGGAGAACCGCACCATGTACTGTGTTGTCAGTGTGTTTGCAGTGGCTATAGCGCTATGAACAGGAATCAGGGCTGAGACGGACACAGAAACAGACCGATGAAAACACCTTCTCTCTAACTATCACATCCTCTGCTTTAACACTGGCTTAAAACCATGTTCAGCTTATCTATAAAGTTTAAACTGTATTGTAAATGCTTGTGTACCACATTGTATGTTTATTTGCCATTTTTGTTCATTTTTTTTTTTGGGGGGGGGGGCTTGCAAAGGTAATGTGCATTAAGTTGATGCTTAATTATTAAAATTGTCAGATTTGGGTTTATCATTTCAAAATACATCAGTGTATAAAAGTATGCTTATGTTTGTGAATGTTTTCAGGCATTATTTATATACCAAAGGCATTTTTCATCAACCAAATACAAATTATGAGGGGCAATTTACAAACAATTTTAAAGTTTATTTTTGGGAACTGAAACTAAATCTTTCTACTTTTTTGACATTTGAAATCAGCCACCACACAATACATTTACTAACAAAAAATGATAAACAAAACTGAAGTCCATCTCTACAGCCCACATAGATTCAGGCACTGTAATACCATATTGAGTTTAGTATCCTACTTTGTTTTATAGTGGCATGCCTTGTATTAATACATGATTTCCCCATATTGCTAAACTTAAAAGATTTTAAAAAATGTAACTTCCACTTAAGAAAGAGGAAGCAGGTTTGAAAAGCAGGATGGTTTCACAGTAAAATACAAAACTTCATAGTAACACTTTATTCTACATAAAAATCAATTGTGCATCATGCACAGCCGTGATATATCTAGACCAATAATACAACATGATAATGACGTAAACTTGCACTGCAACAAAAAAAAATATATATATATAAAATAAGAATAAAAACTACATTTTTGGACAAAATCTGTCAGTGCAGTTATACAAAATCTACTTCCACTCATAGTCTTTGAAAGCAAGTCTGAATGTCTTATCCTGTGGTTTAAGGATTTTTCTATCATTTTAATTAGAAAACGGGTAAAAAGACTTACTAAGAAGTAATTTTTGCAGCATTTACATTGATTTACACACTTTGTGAAGCTCATCAGAAGTTTTCTTTGTTGAATATAAACTCAGTTCCAGATTCAGTGTGTGAATTACACTGTTTCCCCAGAGCTGTGGCTAAAGCCGTAGGACCACATAGAAAAACGCCTACTTTTGAACTGAAACAAGGAAGATAAAAAAAACACAAGTTATTAATGCACATTAAATGTAGAAAGCCTGCTGTTATTCACCACACTCTACATACCCTGGGTGTTGGGTAGCGATGGCACTGAACTCATTGTCCCAGTTGGGTTTACCATACCGAGTCTTCTGCTTAAGCCCGGTGATGGGATCGTCCTCCGCCTGGTACTGAACTCTAAGATGGGCCGCCTTTAACAACAGCAGTCATAATAATGAGTGTCAAAGTATTTTTGTATTTCAGGGAAGTTCAAAACAGTTCACAGTGTCTTGCCATAAAAAAAAGCAAGACGTTTCCCACCTCAGCATCTTTCCAGCGTGTCAGATAGATGTTGTAACTGAGGAAATCACTCATGTCTTTTTCAGTCATCTGCCGTTCCAAACTCTGCAGCAAGTCTGCAAACCATTCAAAAGCCTGCGTCTCCGGACACAGCCAATAGAAATAGATCTGCAGAGGTCAAGGGTCAGAACATTACATTGGTAACAAACAAAAGCCCTTGTTTTTTGAGGCACTAGTCAATTTTAAATACCTTTTTGCTCCTATAACTTGACTTCTTTCAGACTAGTGGAAAAAAAACAACTAAAATAATACACCTTTAAGTGTCTATTGTATTACACATTATCTATATGCATCTGTAGAGTTGCGTTACATAGAGCAGAGTTACGATACTTGGTTATAATAACTGTTTCCTCTAAATGATTTGTTTTTTTATGCATACTAATCTTCACTTCAACTTCACTTTTATGCAGAGTAATGAAAAGAGATGTTCAAAATCCCCTGTGTAAAAACCTTTAACTCTACTATGTCAACAAAATAAAACAGAAAATTTCCATACTTCTGTTCTGGAAATGTCTTTCAAAGTTCAAAACATTAAACTTAGTACCGTTCACCTTTTTGGTGAAGACGTTTTTGTTCTCCTGGACGTGTTTGTACCACACAGACTTTAGAACGGAAGCAAAAGGTGTCACGCCAATACCGGCGCCCACGAGCATCACAACTTCATAACGAAAGACATCCTCGCTGGCCGTCCCAAAAGGCCCATCCACAGCCACTCTACACAGAGAAAAAAGTATATTATTCGCTGCAAACTAGCAAACTGTACTAATACCTTTTAAATCGTTGCATTTTTTAGTTCTCTACTGTAGGAGGAAGAAATTGGGAAACACGTATGTAGAAATAGCAAGAAAATTTCACTCATGTTGAAATCAACATATTGCCACTTTCCCAAACAGAAACCTAGTCTACCAGCACTTCTCTTTTCTCTCAACTGTGATTATAAGCCCACATCCCCTTTTTTACACATGTATTTTCCCATTTTAAAAGTGAGACTTAACAGTACTATTAAAAGCACTACATCTGTGCTGTTCAAGATGTGCTGACAAATATTTTTTCATTATTTATTCAGCCAAACCTCTATGATTTTTGCTTTAAAGGCGATATATCATGAAAATCTGACTTTCTCCATGTTGTAGTGCTATAATGGCTCCCCAGTGAGTCTAGCAACACGAAAGGCATACTGAATTTTTTTTCTTTTTTTGATAAAGACATGAGATTATAGCAACTCAGTCTAATAATAATAATATTATATTATAATAATTATATTATATTATAATAACTGCCACTTAACTTTAAGCGACAATGGATGTACCAGTTCTAATGCAATAGTGAAAGTTCAAGCAAAGTTGTGCTTACTGTTCTGTTCAATTTCTAGCCACAGATAAGAAGACAGCGGTGGATTTATTGATTTAATTATTGTATATTATGCTGTTGCCACATCTAATAGAAAATAAAGAGATTTCTTTCACAGCTGTTTACCTTTGGAGACATAACCGACTGTTTTTTTAACTCATGTGTGTATTTACACATTAAATTTGTAACTTAGTACTTTTTGTGCATGTGCACTACTATAAGCACTAAAATGATATGGCTTTTAAACATATGAATTCAGCACAATAGACATGATAATCAAAAACAAACAGACGTTTTTTTAGCAGAGTAACATTCTGAAAAAGCAAAGACTTTTGCTGCGCCCGAAATCGCTTACTTCCCTACTATATAGATCGCGAAAAACAGCATGCGAGGCGAGTAGTATGTCCGAATTCATAGCATTCGAAATTCAGTAGGCGAGAAGTACCGGGATGACCAACTACTTCCGGCCGAATTCTGTCGTAAGCATACCATGGAGACTTTCCTATCCCATGAGGCTCCGGGAGAGGAGGTGTCATATTCGAAAAATGGCGGAAAGTGAAGACATGGCTTATTTTAAGTGTAAGCAACTCAGGAAAAAAAATAGTTTATTGTGATTAAATTACACTTGTTTAACACACTCTAAATAAACGGATGGCTTATTGAAAGTTAACATTTTCGCTCTGTTGTGACGACACGTGACAACATCAATATGGCGGATGTAGTACGTATGTATTATGTAGTATGTAGTACTCACATTCATACTATATAGAAAGTACTGTTTTAACGGTCGAGTAGTATGTTCAATTTTAAATGTAGTACTACCTACTTAAGCAGTATGCGATTTCAGACGCAGCATTTCTGAAAAAGTGGGCAGGGAGCAGCAGCTCATTTGCATTTAAAGAGAAATGCACAAAAACAGTGCGTTTCTGCTGTCTCAGAATAGTGATTTTTTTTATAGTATAATAAAAATTATCTTGTATTTTGTTGTATTTCAGGGCATGGATCAACATGAATGCGAGTAAATGCTGACAGAATGTTCATTTCTTGATGAATTTGTCTCTTTAATCTTACTTTGGTAGTGTCCAAGCATCCAGCACCACGGTTTTGTCACCTCCGCAGGCTGTATAAAGGCCTTGTGTCCAATCCCCTACAATTCGGATATGCACGCTAAAGTGGTCTTCCTCCGGGGCAGAGGTCAAGGTAAAGGGATGCCATTCTAGCTGAGAGATAGACGGGACCTGCATGAAAACATACTGACCGACCTCCATCTTAAAGCCCTTCTTCTTCAACTGCAGCTCAAGGGTCTTGGATGGGTGCATCACTACCTGTAAAGTGATGCAATATAGTAAGAAAGGAAGAACTCTAGTGGTTGCTAATTAAATAGCTTCTCTGACTAACCTTGGTGATAACCACTTTCTGCTGCGAGCGATAGAATCGCACCAGTCTCTCACATACATATAGAAACATGGGGCCAACCACCCACTTCCATGTCTATAAGAGGAAGTACAAGTTGAGATGCCATCAGAATGGTGAATGAAATGCTCAATGTATTGAGATTATGTTGAGGTATACCATCGGGGGATTCCCAGCAAAGACGGGTTCTGGGCAGTGGGTGCCGTTTTGACCCCAGGTCTCAAAGTGGCTGTGACATTTGATTGGATTGTGGGCCTCTACGCTTTCCAAAGTCTGGCCTCGCACGATACGCCTACACACACACAAACACACTGTTACTGAATAAATAATGCATGGTTATTTTCTTGCGAGCATTATGTGCCTGTCAACATGTACAGTATTATGACTGAGATACGCTATTATGATTCATTAAAGGCTAAAAAACCTGCCTTATATTAGCTTAAATTTGTCTAGCCATGTGTTCAACTGGCATGAACGAGGAGAAATGAGTGGGTGTTTGTTTTCCAATCATCCCTTATTAGTGATGAGCAGAATGCATGCAAGGAATTGTGGTATTGACGTTATTGAGAAAGCAAAGCGCAACAACTTTAAACAGCACAAATGAGAGGAAAAAGCGAAGTATCCAATCAATGTGAGTGACGCCTGGCAAAAACATCTGGTGGATCCAGTGAATAAATTGCATTTTGCATATTACTGTATTTCTTAAAGATGCTGTTTACATGCATTCATGTTGGCTGGGTTGTAGCTATACAGGTTTAAAAAAAGCGTACACAACAAAAGTTGATATATGGCATATACGCCACCAAAAGTTTGTTCCTTCAGATATGATTCCAAAAAAACTAATTTGGTGCATTTCCTATTATTAGATATGCTCCTTAATGCTTGAGTGGAAACATTTGCATTACATTTTCATGATTCTTTCATGAATAGAAAGTTCAAAGTTCTACTGCATCATCTTTGATCATTTTTAATGCATTGTTGCTGAATGAAAGTATAGAAAGATGATATTGTGAAATACAGATGTGGTTTTGATTAACAAAAAATACAACTATTAATAGAAACACTCACCCGATTCCATGAGTCACCAAACCAATGAAAAAGACGATGAACAGGTGATGGGTGAACCAGAACACCTCGAAATATGACCTTCTGATGACCTCCATGGATGAAGTGATGATGAGGATGAGGGCGAGGGTGATGACCACCCCCGTCAGTCCTGCTATAGTAGTAAACATCACTATGGTTGGGTTCTGGGAAATCAAAATATACAAAAATGCAACATGAAACATCACTTAAAATGGAACATACAATACAAGCAATATTACATTAAAAAAGTAGATCTTTCTTAGCAAAAATCTAATTTGATTAAATGTCAGTCTCAGATGCACTAGTTAAAAGGTTTGGGGTCGGTGTGTTTTTTTTCTTTTTCTTTTTTTTTAAATAAATACTTTTATTCAGCAAAGACGATTCAATGAATCAAATGTGCATTTATAACGTTACAAAAGATTCCCTTTCAAAATAAAGGGACCTTAATTAATTAATATTTCTTAATTCCTAAATTCCTTTATTTAGGAAATTAAGAAATTAATTCCTTAATTTCTAAAGGATCATAATGGCGTAATGGCTTCTAAACTTAACTTTGCCATCACAAGAATATTACATTTGAAAGTATTTTAAAATAGAAAACAATTATGTTTAATAGTAATATTATTACTAACATTAATATTAATAACATACTGTATTCCTGATCAAATAAACACAGATCATTAGAGACTTCTTTCCAAAACATTTCAAAACTCTTCCCCATTCCCAAACAGTAGTAGGCCTATATAGAGGTAAAACACAAACCCACAAAACAGTTCAAATCTGTCATAGTTGCTCTAAATAGCAGCTAGTAGATCATTTTATGTCTGTCATATGATGTGTGTGTTGATTGTGTTTAAACATGGCACTATTAATAGTTTTAGTTATGAACACAGGCATCTCATCCTCTTAGTGTTCTATTTCTGGCTATTGTCCACCGGGTCATCACAGCAAAACCATAGCAACAGAATATTTAAAATCATGTGAACAGCAGCAGCATGATGGTTATGTGATGTAACCGTGGGTGGAAGTGGGAGGTTATCCTACGGGGCTGAAGTGAGATCAGTTGGAAGTTCCTGCTACAGAAACCGTTGTAATGGAAACGCATAGTAAAAACCTCACCGTCTCATTGCTTCTGATGGGGTTCAGGTAGGATCTGTTGTCATTGTTGCCAATCTGAGAAAGCACATAAGGCAGGTGACTGCTGTTGATCATAAGCTGGGAATCCATGAATCGCTCGAAGTTAAACAAGTGAGCTATGATGTGGATGGCTGGGAGAATATACAAGACATCATCAGCAAGGCTTACAGAATTTCACCCATGAATATAAAATATACTTGGTACATGTTTTTGTGCCTTATTAGAGTCTAGGGTTGGGAAAAGATTTACAACATGAACAAAAATATTTAAAAGCGTCAAGTGAATAGTCTTTCTTGTGGTACCTGTGTGGAGGGCAATCATGTAGGCCACTAGTTTGTGGAAAGTGATGTTTCTGTCTAGCTGACGGGCCGCAGTGCGGCTGCAGCACTGCAAACACACACACACACACCATTAATGTAGAGATGCAGGCTTTTCGCTTTCATTACCTGAAGTAGATAAGCCTTTCACTTTCGCTCTGTTGCCCTTTAACTGACCTGTATGGATCCGCGGAGGAACGAGAGCAGGTTTCTGCAGACGGGCAGCAAGATCAACAAGCAGTTAAAATTCAGACATGCAGCTGGAGCTCTGGCCCATGAGAGAGCATGCTGAGTGAGAGAGGGACAGTGAAAATGAGCCATAGAGTCAAGGGAAAGTTTCATTTCCTATTTTAAGCTCTGAACAACATATTCACTGATGCATTGAAAACTACTTGCAGATCAACTATATAGACCTACACATGAGCACTGTACTTATCTAAACTCTGAGTACAATACATTAGCTTAGTACAATATACAAATATCAAATTAAAATAACAATATAATTTATCATAATTAACGCTGGAGTGTAACTACACAAATATTCACTATTAGGAATGATATCAATATAATACTATACAATCACAAACAAATTCAACAAGTATACATTTATCATATTTATACATAATTGAATAAATTAAATGTTTAATTTTCAATGCTTTTTGATACTTACCCCAAGGATGACTCTAGTATAGTAGTATCTATCAATCAAAAATGCCATATAAAAGTGCACAAAGAGAAACGCATTGATACCGAGCCAAACCAGCTGAAAAACACAACAGAGAGAGAATTTGCATACTGATTAAGTAAATATATTATAAACTCTGTTCTTCAGAATGTTTAAGAAAAAGAAAAATAATGTGACACATGCACACACACACACACATGCAATTAAAAGCAATTATGAGATCCAAAGATGAAGATTAAAAAAATTAGAAAGGTAAAAGGTCCAACTCCAATAGCTTACAATAACAAAAATAGAGAGTCCTTCGTTTGCAGCAAAGTTTCCCATGATGTCGAGCGGTGTAACAAGACCTAGAGAAGTCTGGGTGGACGATTTTGAAGAAAGCCACAAGACAAAAAAGGGATTTGGTTTATAAAGCAGAGAAGCAGGAAATATTATCACAACTGTGAGCCCACGGGAAACTATCAAGCAAAGTTCCTCAACCTAAAGAGGCAGTCAGATGATTCTCAGTTCTCTTTCTGATTGATAGTCAAGCCTGTCATTCATTTTTAGTTGTGGTAGTGTCACAATTTCAATATTTTTCCTCTTGAGCATATACATTGTGATTGTAAACTGGTTTTAAGTTATCAGAAACACACAAAATATACAGTAAACACAATGAGAATGTTTCTTAAAATGATTAAATAACAACAGAAGTTCAATAAATTGTGTACCACCATGGACAAAATAACATTCTCCTTTATTTATTTTAATTGTATTATGGGTTTAGCTGACAGTTGGACACATCAAAAGCAGTGGTGTATGTATTTTAAGGGAGTTTCCAGATCTAACCCAATCACAAAGTCTTGCAAAAAATAAATAAACTGAAACTATTCAGCTCTCCACAAGGGGGCAGTAAAGTTGGGATACAATCATCTACTGCTTTCAATGAAAATAATGACACTTTTTGTAGGAAAAATAAAAATAATGTGCAAAAGAGGTCTCCAGATGAGACAAGTACAAAAGAGGAATGTAAACAAAGGAATTAAAAAAACAACTGATTAAATCATTCTTTGCAGGACTTTGAAGGACTATAATTCTCTTTATGCATTACATTTCAGGCAATTGCTTGAATTTAGGCCTTATGTTATCAAATGTTGGTCTTATGACCATTTAAGACTAAGTTCACGGTTTAAGTAGAGTAACAAGATAATTTAGTAGAAAGTGTTAATAATGAACCTGAGAGGTTGTCAGACATTTTTCAGAAAGCGATTCCCCCAAAGTAATGGAAAAATCAACAGCTTAAATACAATCGTTTAAATAAATCTGCTTGAAATAATCCATACACAGAGACAGCCATAACATTAATCGAGGGACAGTGCGCTCCCACATCACATGACAAAAACAGCGGTTTTATCTTGGTAGGGAATTTAACATGCGCTTCAATCAAACATGCTGGCTCGTAAACCAAACAAGAAAAAGTATATTCATCTCAAAGTACAACTTTTGCATTCCATTATAAAGCCAGAAATCCAAAATTTTCATTACATTTCTCCCTTTTAATCCTTAAAGGGCATTTCACACAATGGTTTGTATAGGCATAGTTCACCTACATTATTTACTCACCCTCATGTTTCAAATGGTTTATGTGACAAACTGCCTTTGTTGATGCAATAAAAGTCAGTGGAGTTCAAAAATCCCTTTTATCTAGGTTAAAACCAGTATTGTCCTTATGAGTTGAACAAGACATCTTTAAGATGTGCTCTGCTCACACAGCGCCGCACAAACTCTGTCCAATGTCCCCTTTGGTAACGCAGGATGGATCGTCTCCAGTGTCTTTCCCTGGTGGCTTGGTCCTCATGGAGCCCGGCTGGGAAAGCGTCCCACGAAGCCGGCAGAGGGATCCACAGCATTCCCAAAAGCCTTGGGCTGGACTGGATGAGAAGAGCTGTCTGCAGGGGTGGCAAAACTGGTAAAAGAGTAACATAAAGAAAACCGCTGTGGCATAACCCAACAACAGCGACACTTCTAACACGGGAGCAGACACCCATTGGTAGAACTCAGTCCGGTGGACGTACCACAGCAAAATCAGCCCAGTGTTCTCAACAAAACGAAAGGAATAATACACAGCGAGGCGCCTCCACGCCTGACCTTTATCGATCAGATCGGGGTCGTTCAATCTAAGCTGAACGGCGGACCAGCAGAAGACGTTGATGCCGGCGTACAGGAAGGTCAACATGCAAAGCACAATAGTGGTCCCTACACGTGTCAACGTCTTCTCAATGTTCTCTGGGAAAGGAGAGCGGCTGCTCCAGAACAGAACCCACGGGTGCAGAAAAAACAAGACGAAGTTGGCAGACACCACGGGAAGCACCCATACTTTCAACACAGAGCTGAAGAGGACCAGTACTGCCACGCGTGTGGCGATCTCGAAACTTCGCCACAGGAACACGCACAGGTATGCCAACGGACGCACAGAGACTTCGTAATCGTCGTAGCGTATCTTTATGGCCAGAATGTTGCAGCGTAGGGCTCCATATACAATCGAGAGAAGGGAAATGACCATCAACGTACCTGGCAGAGAGCAAAAAGAATAAAATGCATTATAATTACGTTAAATCCAAACATACTTTGTGGTTGAAAGCAATTGAACGAACATTTGCATTAGTAAGTGGATACTGAATAAACCACTTCAGTGGGCATAGAGGCCTAAACATGCTGAAATGATAAATTAACAATTAAACAAGGAAAGACAGAAAGAAAAAAGAAATATATGACTATATATGACCCTCCTCATTTTCATGTTGCACATAAAGAATAAATACATGAATAAATATCGAAAGAAATACAGTAAATGCATACATTAAAAAATAAATAAAAGCAAAAGTATGTACAAATAAATAATTGAATGAAAATATAAAAATTAAAATAAAAGTATAAAGAAATACATTTATACCCAACCCATTTCACATTTCAGTTGCATACAATAAATGACTGTATAAATAAAACAAAATAAACAATTAAACAAAAAAAGAGAGAATGAAAAAATAAATGCATTACTATAAATCTAAAAATAAATAAATAAAAATGTGTAAATGAAAAAATGTATAAATAAATAAAAGTATAAATAAATAATAAAAAATAACATAAATTAATACCCAATTCATTTAACGTTTTATTTAATAAATAACTTTATAAATACTGTAAATAAATGCACTAATAAAAAATTGAAGGAATAAATAAATATAAAATAAATACACAAATTAAGTAAAACAAAATACAGTTAATAAACGGCAAAAAAAGCAATACTAAAATAAATTCAGGGCAAATTTAATAAAATCTCTCTTTACTTTTAATTTTATTTGGTTTTGGGCTGCCATAACTGTGGTGCGTAATATGTTGCGATTTGGTTACATAATAAACTGTTTACTACTACTGTTTACTATTATTCTAAAGTAACAAAAGATAACAAAAGCAGATACCCTGAAGGCTCAAATCCACCAGCAGTGCAAACATATGGCCTCCATCAGCCTTCCATCTGATCTAAAGTCAGTCACCGTTTCATTACTCTATGCCTCGTGGGTAATGGGGTCAGTCTGATTCACTATCCATTATGATCTGCAATACTGCTTTCAAGGATAGGCCGCAAGGCTGTCAACACATTCCTCACACAGCGTGGAGGACTACATATCTGCGGGGCAGAGTCAGTCTATAACTCCTAATATTCTCCTGTACTCCTGACAGTTGATGGGTGGAGAGTAAAACTCTAATTATACCAAATAACAGCTTGCAAATGCCTGAGCTGTCTACAATATACAGTGTCCAACAGTCAAAAAAGAGACAGTTTCCTTGCATTTGTAATATAATTCACATTTATAATTTTTCATAATTATTATTATTAGCATAGCAATCTAGTTGAAATGTCTAAATAGGTGTACATGAATTTTAGCAGAATATGTTCAGAATATTGGCATTATATGTTGTTTATTACTTGTTTTCACAAGAAATCCTAATAGTCCTAACAGGTTTAATAATAATAATAATAATAATAATAATAATAATAATAAATAATCCCGGTTTCAAATACAAATGGTTTTTTTAATGTATCATAGTCTCAGACTATTGACATTGTATGTTCTTTATTGGTTATTTTCAGTGACTGTTTATTGTTGAGTAGCGCTTCTGGGTATTTTAAACTAATTGAATCTGTAGCTTAGTTCATAAATAATTTCTGTATGCTGAGCTGGTACATACGGTCTGAAAACACGCTATCTATTCTTGCTGATATACTCAGAAACTAAGTGTGCGTCCTTGAGATAACAAGAGGAAACAGATAGTACACAACTAGAAGTCATTTCAGAGGCATTCGATGTAACTCAAGCATGTGTGTAGAATGTGTCACTGAGGAGAGCTTGTTAAATTTAGTTGGGTGACGGGGGGGAGCAGTTCAATGCTTACAGGACTTACAGAGAGATTATTCTATAGAGGAAACTTAGAGAATGTGCAAAAGACACTGTGCATAGATCCTATTGGTTGGGCGGACACATGCTATGCCTCAGTGATATAAAAACCAACCGCTCTCCCTGACATTTAACACTTTACAGAAGAATGCGGGAAATGACAAAACTCATTAACCAAGAAAGTCATAAGCTTATAAGCTTGCAATGCTCCACTTTAAACGTTGTACTTCATGAGGCCATATAACAGAACAAAAACAAAGCAGGAATAAGAAAAGTCTTAGTCATGCACTAGAAATCCTTAAGACAATTTAAGAAGCCATTCTCATTCTGGAAATGTGAAAGTTGGATGTTTTGATTTTTAAGAGTCAGACCCTCATTCTGGCAAAGAGTTGTCATAATCTTGCATAACTCAAAGTGACTTATTTTGTGATAATTAATCAAAAAAATTTTATTAGCTTAATTGGAAAGCAAGGAAACATGAGCACATCTTTCTAGGAAACAGGTTTCTCGGATAAGCAATCAGCTGTCAAAGGCAAAGATCTTTATTCAGAAATATCGAACTAAATCATGCAACTGATCAATCAGAATCAAGCATTCAGGAGAGCCATGTTATAAAACCAATTACAGTATTGCACTAAGCTTTCAGTTTCTCAAAAAGCCTTTATTAACCTAGTCTATTTTAGGTGTGTCAGAATGTACTTGATACTGCTTAGTGTGCATGTGTGTGTGCGCTCCCACCTCTCCCGATGGACACCCCTTTCTGCAGCACACAGATGTAGAGCTGCAGTGTGAGCTGGGGTGCAGAGCCCAGGAAGGCCTGTATGACCGATGTCCTGGCAAAAGCAGCCCTGTGGGTGACTAACTTCCCCTCTGCCTGGCCCACTTCCTGTTCCACCTCCTCGGCCTGCCCTTCCCGGGGGATCTGCTTCTTACGGGTGATGGTGACATACGGCTCCTCCACCTTTCCGGCACTGCCATAGATACAGAAGGCATCCAAGCACCTAAAGAAATAAAACTATTTTTTATACAGTATATATATACACGGTCGATTTAAAAAAAAAAAAATAATAAAATAAAATAAAATAAAATAAAATAAAATAAAATAAAATAAAATAAAATAAAATAAAATAAAATAA
>JAUCMT010000013.1:18214777-18234256 GCA_032357475.1 Enteromius thamalakanensis
TACCAAGGGTACAGCCCCAGTGACAAGCCACTGTACCCCTAAAGGTACAATTATGTACTTTAATTTCTGAGAGTGTAGGGGAAATCGGATTCAGTAGAGTACCTCATTGTTTCAAGTGTGGCTGTCTTTTAAGTTGGGGTGTGTACGGCGTGGGTTGTGGCTGACAACAGCCTGAATAAACACCAGTGACGAATGCGGCATGAGCGTTTGGATCCATTTGCAAGAGCTTTATTTCAAAAGTCAACAGACAGGGTCAAAATGACAGGTACAACGGAGGCAGAGCAAAATCAAAGGATCAAAAATACAAAGCAAAAGGTTGAGGCAGGCGGCGAACAATCACAGAGTCAGAGAACAGAGCAAGGCCACAAACAAGAGAAACAAAAATTGAACTAGACTACTTAGAAATTGCCTATGCAGGTCAATACCTCGCGGTGAACTGTGATATTTAAGCAGGGTGCTAATGACTGAGTGGGTGTGGTGATGAGAAGCAGCTCACAGGTGTGAGTGTGCACTGCATGATAGGAAATTGAGTCCATGATAGAATATGTGTCCAAGGGAGGTGAGGTGTAGAGGATGGATACCCGGCCCAAGCCCGACAGTACCCGAAGGGTCGTTCCTGGTTCGGACAGATATTTAGAAAGGATGCTCGGGTTCGGGTCGGGCTCAGTCACATCAGCGCGAATGTGCGCCTGTGTTGTAGCTTGTGAGGTTGCTGCATGTTGCTGCTTCCCAGTTTGTGTGAGACGTCACAGCGGTAGGTGGAATTTTTTTTCATGCAAGTTTTTGCAGTCACTCAATTAGGGCTGTATTTAGTTTAACAGATACATTCAAACCAAATAATTGTATGATTGTGACAAATTCATTCTATAATGAACACTCCGATTTTTCCTTGAGTATTTTTATTTTCTCTCTCCCAGCGTCGTGCTTTGCTGCTGCACACTGAATTATATGCTGCACGAGCCATCATATGTGTTCATTTGTGTTTTCCAGGTACATGCTTTATTGTTGTATGTTCTCAAAATTAGGTTTTGTAAAAGTATATCGCTCAGTTTGTATGAGACGTCACATACAAGTTTTAGTCAGTCTTTAGTCTTTGTGCAATGCTGCGCGCGCTGAATTAGCGAATATGCTGCACGAGCCATCATTACGTTTGTGTTCTCCAGAATATGTGGACGTGAAGTCAAGTGTTCCCGTACTGTAGTTTGTTTCATAATTTCCACACAGATCACACCGCTACACGAACGCCTTCCTAGAGTTGCTTAATTAAAGCGGGGTTTCCAGTGACATTAGTAAGAGAAAAAAAATAGATCGGGCATAGGGTTCGGACATAAATATCTTAATGGGCCAGGATCGGACAGAAAAATACGTCCCGATCCGCACTCTAGTGAGGTGATGCGAGTGCCCTCTAGTGGAGCTTCGAGGGGAATCATGACAACACCCCTTTGCATTAAAACGCCTCATGCTTTTCTGAAAACGCTGCAGCATTTAAATCAACATGGACTAGAATGACTTGATGAAAACAGATGACTTTGATAAGGTAAAGTTTTTTACACTACCATTGAGAAATTTGATATCAATTGTAGTGTAATGGTAGTTTTCATAAAGACTCTAAAGAATCATATGACTTGAGTAAAATTAGCATCTGAAGCCTCCTTTAAAGAAGTGTTTGTGAGCTTTTAATACTCCACAAGCGTCACCTAGTGGCAAACAATGCATTTGCATTTTCATTTAGCAAAAAGAAGAACAAAAGGGCAGGGACGCTCATGTTGAGATCAAAGTTAAACAGTTTAGACTTTTAAAGTGACTTGTTTCAATGATTCAGCGTCGACTTTCTCTTTTGAGAGACAATACATTTATACACGTTGCACTTTCAGATTTAAACTTTGCCAGATGTTTTTATTCACTTAGAGTTGTGATACACACTGCATGAAAAGTAATTTTCCATAGGGGCACTATGTCTTTAAATGAATATGCACTGGAAATGATCTGTGTCCTCTTATTTATTCAACAACATTTATTCACTATTCTCTGTGGCAGATATTTTCAAGGAATATCAGAAATGCTATTATGCATTAAAATAAATTCAGCTCTTTGTATGTGTGCTAATGGAACATAATAAAGAACGACATTTAATCAGCATATACAGGTTTTTGGCTTTGACTCAATAATTGCAGAAACATTGCAGTGGGGAGTTTTTATTGTTTTATTTTCCAAATCCTGTCAGACTGCTTATCTTGAAGACCAAGATAATGTCCTATAGATGAGCCATTCAGTTGATGTGACATTTAGATAAATCAATAAAATTGCCACACTGAAGTGGGATTGTATTATTGAAGAAAAACTATGACATTCTGTTAAATAACAAGCAATTGAGAAGCGATTTAGAGCAGGCTGCAGAAAGGATCAATATAATACAAAAATGCATATCATACTTTTTCTTTTCATCTTGGTAAAAGGAGTATTTTACAATAGCTCTCTCTGACTTTATAAGTCTTACTACTTTCACTAACAAACTTTCTAATAAAATCCATCCGAAGTTTATTAAGACCTTTCTACTTTAATGACTAGAAAAATCCATTCTTCATGTCCCGAAAGAAACACAATGAATCTGTATAAATGGCTCTCATTCACGGCTTTTCAGCTCGTAATACGTGTCCCTGCACTCAATGGGTCAAATTTAATGTTATTCAATTTAATATCATGTCGTATTCCTCTATTCCATGTGTGTTTTTTTCCCTTCTATTATTTTAAACATGGAATTTTAATTCAGACCCCATATCTCAATGTTACGAAGCAGACTACACCAGGGAGGTAAGATATAACAGTCTTATTTAGGCAGCAGAGATGGCTCCAGAGTGCAATGGTGAGTATAACAGCCGTAGAGATGAAGATGAGTGAGAGATGAGAGAGTTCAATGAATGTAAACAATGGAGTAATGTCAATAACCTGTCTTTCCCAGGAAGGAACGATCGCTGGAGATGCAGACACTGAGACAGGGAACCACACACCACACATCCAAGATGAGGAGACACATCGTCATATGGGAAGTGGTCTTAGGTGACTGTGATTAATACTCTGGTGAGAGTGAGTGTTGTGAGGGGGTGAGCGTGGAGCCTGGCGTGGATGTAACACTCCCATGGTTTAAATGTAATAGCATATTTTATTAAAAATAAAATACTGGTATGAGATCTTAATCCCTTTCATTCATTAGCAGATAATTTAGAGAACAAATTCATTTGGCACTGCATTAAATCAAGGCTGCATGCATTCCAATCCACATATTCACTCCACTCTCAATATGAAGTAGGGGACATATGTCCACTTGCATAATGTTATATATGTTTATTTTTTAGAGTAATCTTTGATAAGGGTACTTCAGACTTGATTGGTAGTCATAAACTGTTGCTGTAAATAATGCCATCAATACCACTGATTAACATTACCAGCATTGCATGCAGAGGACAATCTCCGTTTATCATCATCGCATCACCCAGCCTCTTCAGAAGCTGCAAGTAAAAAAAAGAAAAGGAAAAAGGAAGGCAGAAAATGTCTTACAATACAGACAAGAATGTTTTCTCTTTTTTTGACTGAAGTGCTTGTGTAGTGGGGTTTCAGAGGTTATAATCAGACAAGAAGAGTAGACACATTAGCCTTCTCATGGAAACCGCACATGGCTTTTTGATTTGAAGCACGTTTCAGAGAAAAACTGAGACGGACCGTTTCACCATCAAATCAAAGAGAAGGTGTGGGAGGTCTGGGAATTGGCAAGCCTTCTAAAAAATGTATTTAGAGTATCATCCCCTTTCTTTGTGTAATACAGGATTATCTCGCCAACACCATGGGAGCTCAGTCTTTGTCCTATTCATTAACACCTGGTGAAGATAAGCTAGGGCATTTCTGTTATCGCTAGACGCACTTCATCCATTTTCCCAGCCCCAGGACCCACACATTAACTATAATCCAGTACCTCATAGTATTAATGAAAGTTGTGCTTATGACCAGGGCATTAGTTTATGGGAAGGTTATCTCCACTACAGCCAGATCTTTCATCATACGGCTGAATAGTACTTGAAGCCCGATTCTATGAACATCTATGCCTTGTGTTGATAGCTGGTGTCTCTTGTGTATTACAGAGAGGTAATTTAATAAATGCACACTGGCATTCAATATATATTGATTCACTGTGTAAACGTAATGACATAGGATAAAAACAGTGTTGGTTCAGCGCATTAACACACTGCAAATTTGAAAGTTAAATTTGATAATCTTTGTACAATCCTCTTTGCGGTGCTGATTTTCATGTAATTAACTAAAACCCTGACTCTAAGTGTCGTCTTCTTTTTTTGGTCATGAACCTGTAGCACACTCCATTCATTTTATTGAAATCAAGTCTGTTTCTATGGAGACTGTATATCTTTGGTCGTTCTGCTGTAGTATGCACTTTCAGACTACTAAGAAGACGGCTACCAACATGCTTTAAAGTCATGTGCTATTAATGTTTACACCAGAGTGCACGTTTATCATTGAGAATTACATATTATAAATGGGTTATGAGAGTGCTTTCGATATAATTAATTACTGTGTTCTGATCATATTTAATCTCTATCTACTGCAGCGTGTTTCCTTGTTTCTGGAGGCACACCGATATAGCACACTTTTGGATGTCACCTTATCTGAGCAAGGCTCTACTAACAGTCTATTGAGTTAAATCAGGATGTTTCATTGGAAAAAGTTGTAATGTTGATGTTTCCAGGAACAGGCTTTAGAAAGAATGTTCTGTTGCGGGCAGAATTTTTAAAATACACCTAGAATGATTCCCAGTTGCCAGGGGACCTATGTGGCATCTTGTTCTGAGTTGCAGCTTGAAAAAGTAATGAAAATAATCCTCGTTATTATCAGAACTGACAGGAGGTATACTTTGTATGTTTGTTCAGTCAATCTCTCGCCCTCTCTCTCTGTCTAGCAAAGTCACTGAATTCTAGCAAACTCACTGCTTGCGACAATAATATCAAAATTAGGTTAACAAATGTACAATTTAATGTATGGTTATTTAAAAAATAAATAATATAATTAATATGAAAATACAGAATACAATTTGGAATTTATAAAAGTTTATCTTTTAAGAACATAGGAGCAGTTCCCAAACAGGGTTTAAGACTAGTCCTAGAATAAAATAAATGTTAAGAGCTGTCTAAACTGGAAAAAGCTTGCGCTGAGATATCCTAAAAAACATTACTGCCATTGTTTGGTCTTAAAATGCTCACAGATAAAGCATTTTTGTAAGACATGTTTCTAAAAATTCCTGAACATAGCAAAGGTCTAGTCCTGGCTTAATCTAATCCCTATCCAGGAAATCGGCCCTTAGTGTTTTAGAAGGCAGTTCGCAGGCATTCTTTATGTTTAACTAAAATGCACAATAGTTTTCAAATTGGTCATTTAATTAGTGCATTTAACTAAAATAGATGTTAAAGGTTATATGTTTGAAAAAAACATTTTTTTTATACGTGACCCTCTGCACTTGAGAGCGCAGGCGCGTCAATTTTGCATATAGGAGCCAAACCTCACATGGACTCTCCATTTGCGCACAGGATGCGCTGGAGAGGACTATCACCGGAACGCGCCGTATTCACGGCAATATTCAGTAGTGTATATCGGACACTTGAGATCTAAAATGTACACGAGCTGATCTGATTAAACATGTCTGACTTAATGTTAAAACCGACGGACGATTTAAAGTTTCTGAGCGACTCTCCGGAGCGCAGCAACATCAGCGTTGCTCTGGAGCATCCGCACTTGCATTCAGGCATCATTATCGCCACTGTTTACGCGCTCCTCATTACCGCTGGGCTAATTGGTAATGTGACGCTCATTAGGACGTTTTGCATCGTGAAATCCATGCGCAATGTCCCAAATCTCTTTATGTCGAGTCTCGCTCTCGGAGACGTGCTGCTGCTTGTCACCTGCGCGCCCGTGGATGCCAGCAAGTTTCTAGCGGACGAGTGGCTTTTCGGGCGGATGGGCTGTAAACTCATTCCGTTCATCCAGCTGACTTCGGTTGGAGTCTCGGTGTTCACGCTTACAGCGCTGGCAGCGGACAGGTAGCAAGTCTAAATAGCCTATTCTTATTAGTCGCAACGGTTTAGAGAGCAAAAACTGTAAATCTTCGGTAACACTTTACAATAAACTACTGTTTCTATTTTAACATTAATGTAATTTATTACTATTATGACCATTAGTCTCAGTAATAACAACCGTTTTTATAGATGATTTGTTTATTCATTATTATGAGTAATACATTATTAAAACCTAAAGTTATATCTATTAATATTAAGCTAATGTGAACAAAGAATAAATAGCATATTTTGTTACCTACTGTGGTAACTGTGAGGATCTGTCCCACTTGTCAGAACAATTCGGGTGAAAAGCAGTGCCTGTATTAATTAGTCTGTCATTATCACGTCATTGTAATGTAGTTTTATATTTAATAGGTTTTAGCAAAACACAAAAAAAATCTGAGAACCTACCAAAACCTGACTTTTGGTTCCCAAAGTAGAAGATAAGGCTGACTTTAGTGGTTCTGATCGGAAGACATTCTATACTTGAATGCCATGTCCTCAAGGCTACAATTTTATGCTTTCTTGGTCTGTCTGATCTCCCAAGGAAGTGTGTGACTTTGTGTGTGATAGTAACAGATGAGTGAAAATGAAAAATAACATGCTTAATGATGGAGAAAAATGAACTGCTTCATCTATAGTGTTGTTGTCAGAGCACTTAAGAGTAACAAGTGCATCTCAAGGGCAAAGGATCAACTGAGGGTTAGGTTGTTGTCAAATGAAAAAGGGTGGTGCCATTCAGTGGTGACATTTGTAATACTAATGGAGATGGTCCACTTACACTTTTGTCTCCATCTGATTTAAAAGAAAATTACAAAGAAAATGCATAAATACTGACAGGGACAGACAGTTCCATGATCTGTGAGGTAGGAGTCTAATTAGCACTATATGCTTGATTTCATGTAGGTGAACAGATGGTATATGGCACTCATGTGGGAAGATCTTTACTGTGGTCTGTATTTAGGGCTTTAAATCCGAATAAATATGAATAGCCTACTGTCACTTCTGGTAACTTTGTTATTGCTTGGGTTTTATGGAATAGTCGGTTTTGATTGGTCAACCACCTTCTAGCAGTCTGATATTTCCTGATAAACTTTTTTTAGCAGTCATGGTTCTGGGAACTTTTTTCTGTTCAGTTTTTCCATATAGGGTTATTTTTAAAAGTGTTTTTTTAAAGCATTATACTGTAAGCCATGAACCAAACCAACCAGATACAAACATTCATTTGAAGCAACAAGTATTTAAAAATTGATTTAAAAAATGACAAGAAAGATAAACAAGTACCGAAGATGTTGATTTATATATATGTGTGTGTGTCTGTGTGTGTGTGTGTAACTATAGATTTAACATCTATTGCACTATAGAAATCCATATGCAAGTATTTAAAATTAATGAATTCACTGAGCTCTGTTAGTGGAGGCTGGCCACTAAAAAGTTATTTTCGTTGTGAGTGTTTGTTTCTCGTTCTCTGATTGGTGGAGATTAGTTTGCAGAATCACGGGTAATGTAGTTTTTCACCAACATTAAATAATGTGGAATAAGCGAATAGCTTTCTCATAACCTCATCCTTTTGCATTTTAGTTATTGATATTCTTTATCATTGACAGCTGTATATTAGACTGCATGGAAACTTTTTATGAATCACGCTCCATTATTTCATATAGATGCACTAGTATAAAATCACAGTTGTCATCTTGTTTTTAGGCGAAAAATTACTTTTTATGCTATTAGTGCTAGGGGTTGGGAAATATACATGCAACTGGACCGAATTCAGTGACACAGCTGTTAGCAGAACTCAGTTGCATGAGAGTCATCTTTATTCATCCTGTCATATGATATGAGCTAAATAAACATGTCCATTGAAACGAACAGTCATAATTATTTATGTGTGTTTGTTCTCAATTAAAATATTGTTCTTAAGGTTAGATTCTTTAATTAAAATGTCTTCTTTTGATCCAGACTCCTTTTCTGTCTCTTAGATACAAGGCCATTGTCAAGCCAATGGATATCCAGTCATCTAAAGCTTCGCTAAAGGTCTGGCTTAGGGCTGCATCAATCTGGCTGCTCTCCATGATCTTGGCCATTCCTGAGGTGGTGTTCTCTGATCTACACACCTTCCACATCCCAGAAAGCAACGAGACTTTTAAAACATGTGCTCCGTACCCTCACGCTGGAGACCTGCACCCCAAAATTCATTCCATGGCCTCCTTTCTTATTCTGTACATCATTCCTCTCTTTATTATTTCTGTGTACTACATCTTTATTGCCAGGAGTCTGATTCAGAGTGCTATTAACATGCCTGTGGAGGGAAACGCGCACATTCGGAGGCAGGTGAGTTTGTACGTTAACGTTAAGTAACTGGGGGCTGTCATGGCCTAATGGATAGAGACTGGATGGAGAGTCAGACCTGTAGTCCAAAGTTTCTGGGTTTGAGTCCAAGGTGTGACAGGGATTGAAGGTGGGGGAAGTGAGTAACCAGTGCTCTCTCCACCTTCAATACTATGACTTTGGTGAGACCCTTGGGGTGTGTGTTCACAGTGTGTGTGTGATTGTTCACTTCCTTTTTATGTTAAATAAATAATTTGATTAAATTATATATATATATATAAACTCAAAGAATGAGCTTATAAGTAGCACTTATAAGCACTTATAAGTTATATTTTATGTATAGAATTCTGAATTGTAACGTAGGATTTTCATTTCTGAGAATGCAAGCATTTCCATGAGCCTAAGTGCACGAGAAAGCATAATGTTACAGTGAAGCTCTCTGCTTGTAGTAATTGTTCTTGAATGGTAGTTCACAAGCTATTTTTTAAAGGTTTTTATAACACTACCCTGCTGTTCTATTGTAAATAATAAAATTTGAAAGGTACCTGCATGTCTGTAGTAAACGTATAAGACTATTTGATTTCACAGGTACATTTATCATGCATTTCTTAGGATTTTTAATGCATTTAAAATATGTGGATTACAGACATTAATGCAGATAAAAAAAAACATAGTAATAGAAGTGATAAAACAGCTGAAGTGTGCCATTTCTGTGCCCCCAGTGTCACCAAATGAAACTGGAAATGTTTTGGGGGTTTTTTCTTCCCCAAACATGTTTTTGAACATCAAACTCTGTCAACTATCGGTCAAACAAACACTTAACCCTACCCCAAAATCACACCATTGGTTGAACTTGTGTCAGCATGGTCAGAAAGTTGAAACAGCAGGAATAGGATTTTTTTTTAGCTTTTTTAACTGAGAAATCGCACACTTCAGCAGTCTGTGATTCTGACATTTCTGCACATGTGATATGTTCCTCTGTAAAACACAGATTGAGTCACGGATGCGGCTTGCCAAGACAGTGCTGGTGTTTGTGGGTCTCTTTGCCATCTGCTGGCTTCCAAACCATGTGATTTACCTCTACCGGTCCTACCATTACACAGAAGTGGACACCTCAATGGCCCATTTCATCTCCAGCGTGTGTGCACGTATCCTTGCTTTTACCAACTCTTGTGTGAATCCCTTTGCTCTTTACCTGCTCAGCAAATCCTTCAGAAAGCAGTTCAACAAGCAGCTTTGCTGTTGTTGCCCATGCATCTTGATGCATTCACAGAGCACTAGGCGTAACAATACACGACTGAGTTCAATCAAAAGCACCCAGAACCACTCTGTGGCCAGCTTTAGTCTTGTCAACGGCAATGTTGTCTGCCATTAGAGCTAAACCCCTACTTCTACAAATTTTTTACTCAAAAATGAAAATGCTACAATTTGTAACAATTTGCGGGCTTGTTGAGTAAATAAAAAAAAATAAAAATTTTTGGTGAACTAGACCTTAGTATAACTTACTATACCTAAGTTTAGTTGTAGAAACCACATCAAATTTGAAAGGGTTTGTGCCTGTTGGTAATTTATGGATTGGATTCTTTTTTTTTTTTTTTTGTAATAGGTGTTTGTTCTTTTCTCTCTGAAAGTACAAATTAAAATATAACCAAAAGTGTATAATATAACAATATAACATTTTATGGACTGTGACACTTTCAGTTATCTGTAACTGAATTCTAACTCAGTTGCAATCAGTGACAGCTATTCAATAAACCACAGGTGAATTAATTTAAAAAGAAAAAAAGAAACTATTATAAGACTTAAGGCTCTTCAGACCGAACAATAGATGAGAGAAACAGTAGACAAGCTGAACAAGGGTGTCTATAGACATGTTTTAAATGTTTTAATACTAGAAAATAGCCATGTAAAGACAGCCATCTAGTGAACATTCACAAAGGATAAAGTTTTTTATGTTTTAGTGAATTGGAGGCTAATTTGTATTGAATTTGATTAATCTTATTATGATCTTATAATGGCACAAATTCCAGTAATTTTATGAGGTCAAACGTTTGTAAATCTTGCTTGGTTCATTTTAATACTCTCCTCATATATATTTAGCTACAAACGCATATTCAGTAAGGCCCAGGTACAAAAATTGTCCACAACTTTTTTTTTAACCAATGTTTTCACTAAGTTTCTGAATCTGGGATAATTTCAGTTGTATTGCTGTCCGTGGAGGGTCAGATGGCTCTCTGATTTCATCAAAAAATATCTTAATTTGTGTTCAGAAGGTGAACAAAGGGGGGTTTGTGGGTTTGAAACAACATGAGGGTCATTTAATGACAAAATTGTCATTTTTGGGTGAACACTTTAATACACATAACTGATAAGAAACTAGGAAGAAACATAGTTATTTTTAAGAAAAAACATCAAATTCAAACATAAATTGAGTTCTGGGAATGTCATACTGTACATTTTACAGGTATTTACCATTAACTATTAAACAGGTTTTTATCATAGCATCTCTACTGGTTTTTACCAACTCAGTATCACAGCAATTCATACATATTATACGAGACTGTGAGACTTGTTAGACTGTGTTGTCATTTTTTACAGTGTACAGTGAATACATTATAAACCATTCACTTATTGCCCCATATGGTCATTTCACTGAAAAGAGAGAACAGACAACAGTATATCACAGTAAGCGTACAGCCACAGGTGCCACTAAAGAGGCAAACCCACTTCAATGTGAAGGAATGAATAAAGATGATCTCATTTACTCAAAAGATATTTATATTGTTTTGTATGCAGTGCTTGGATAGATATGTAGATATTTTTCATGGTGTCTTGTTGTTCTAGTGAATTTACAGAGGTATCCTAGACTGTGATTATTCTGAATATTTGGATATTTTTCACAGAGATTTTGACTTTTAAGTTTACAGAGCTTGATTCAGAAAAAAGCACTTCTTTCATTTCTTTTAAATGTGAACAAAAAAGCGTCCTTGTGTACTTCAGGACTGAACTAAAACCATCGTACAGTTGTACCGTATTATTTAATCAGTATTGTGTACAAGGTGAAACCTGAAATGGTCCGTCTTTGCCGAAGGACACATGCTTTTGTTGTGCCTTTAGAGGATAATTATTTTTATTTCCAAGATGCAGAAAATATTTCCTTCATTGCAGTTTCGTGGCTCAGTCCTCGTGATGCTTTTGTATTGTATTTGACAAAGAACGCAGTAGCAAACTGAGGGAGCTTTTCATTTGGTGGATGTCACAGATTATAAAATGGAAAGAAAACTTTGACCTGTTATGAAGATAATGTGCAATCATGTTGTTGTTGATGTTGTTGTCATCTTGTTTCACATGAAGAAACTCAAGTGTATTTGACTTTGTGAATAAAATGGTGCATCTACCCGCTAAAATAGCGGTATATTACATGTGATTGTCCAATTTTGAAAGCATGGAGTGTATGAACAGTACAATAATCTACAAGCAATTCTGAACGGACAACAAAAGAAAAAGGCACTCAACTATCATAAATGGAGAGATAATATTGCTCAAAATAGGGAAAGATGAAGGAGAAGATGTATTTTGTCCCATAGTCATGTAATTACAACATTTACCAGAAGGGGCAAACTGTCCCATGCTAAACCTCGACCTCTTGGATGAGCGGATCAGTTATAATAGTTAGACTGATTGATTCTAATAAAGACAGAAGCAATAGAATGCACCATGACTGATGAACATACAGTATTTGACCTTAAACCACATGGGATCAAAACTCCTTTGGAGGTCCCTAATGGGGGTCCAGAACAAACTGACCATTTATCTGGCTTATTTCCCACTTAATTTGTAAATCAATATTTTCGCACCACCCATTCCTTAAAGATGCATAACAGAGCCATATCTGTCCCTTAGAAAAAATTTGAGTAGATTAGATTGAGTAAAAATAGAAGTATGGGAGCAGAAAGTGGTGTTGAGGTCAGTAGGACCTTTTGAGAAAGCCTGTACTGGAAAATATCAGCTGTTTCCCACTGTTTCTTTCTCTGTTGTCAAACAATCAATCTGTTATGAAATGTTTTTTCCATTTAGGAGCAGTTGATTTTAGACTTCATTTGTTTCCCTACACTCACCCTCTTACTTTTTCTGCTTTGTTTTATTTATTTATTTATTTCCTGTAAATTAGGGTTGTTGTAATTAGCTAAAACCATGACAAAACGTGTGTTATTTTAAATCTAGATAAATGTAAACTGAAATAAAACATAAAAAAGAAACTTATTGTATTTGTGCTAGTTGTCAAGGCAACATTCATTATTTTCACCTAGATGAACTTGATGTTCATAAAATTCACATGGAAACAAAAAACATAATACATAAAAATGAATTTTAATTATTAATATAAACTATATAGGCTAAAAATATTTGAATGATACTAGTCCAAGCATATAATTACTCAATTATTGACAGTAAAGGCAGAAAATCAGTCACTGCCACAGTGCTAATAATTTTTAATAAAAAGAGAAAATACATCTATTATAAATGAATGGATAGTACTCATCTTTCCTGCACCATCATTTTTTCCAAATGTATTATGTCCATAGTAATGATTGTTTACTCCTAACTCTTAATGGTGGACTGAGTAATTTCTGCAGCACCAAACACAACAGCAAAAAACTATTTTTAGACCCATTGGTTGGTCAGATAGCCACGCCCCTCAGCTTAATCTGTTGGTTGTTCCAGTGTGACTCTGCAAAATAAAAAGCCTTAATTAAAGTGACTTTCATCCATAATGTGTCTCGTTTACACTGAGTTTAGTAATTAGCACAAATATTGATGATTAAACCCTGAGTGGTTGTGTTCAGAATGACGCTGTGTTAGGTCTGCTGGTTACTCAAAAATGAAAGCTGCAGTCATACCTAAAAGCACCGTGTGCTTTCAAATAACATGGCATTTAACATTTTTCCTGATATGGGTTTTGACTTGTCACTTTGGATCAGTAAGTGCTTTCCTTATGCACATCTGTGTGTGTGTGTGTGCATGCTTTTAGTGTGAATTTTCACCTTTGAGTCATTAATTAAGTTTGCAGTAAATGTCAGAAATGATGAGGTTGGATTTATTGCCGTGGTACTGTAAATAGCAGACTTGGAATCGTGTTGATCAGGCACAAAAGTGAGTCTTCATGAGTCCCACACTGCTGCAGGTACCCAGTCACATCAATCTAACAGCAAGCCTGTGACATTTTGATAATGTCTAATTAAACATTTGATTTTGTTTTATACCATTATGCACCACTAAAGATGGGCACCTTGGACTGAGCTAGCATGGAATACTTAGACAAATTCATTCTCAAATATATTACTTCAGCTGGAATGCTAAATCCATGTCTATTTTTGCTCTGTAATGGACAGTATCTTTCCATCACTCTCCTCTGGGCATGTGCAATGGGCTGTGCACTTCCTGTAAATGCCTAATCATCAATAATGTGGTATCGTGGGAAATTAATCAAAGCAGTTTGTCAAGCACTGTATCACAATCATAGAACTGGACGCCAGAGCATTTGATGACTCTACAGTACATAACAACATATTAGGTGTACAGTATATATATATATTATTTCAGAAAGTACATGTGTACAGATGAGAGCTTTCTGCTTATATAATTGTGCTGCATCGTGTTGTGGAGGCACCAGATTATTCATTCAATTATTCTGTTGTTTTCGTAATCTGTCAATTTCTTGGCTAAGACCTTGCAAAAACAAGCTATAGCCTTTGATCTTTTATCAGATATTTTTACAAGCTTCTGTCCTCTGATGCTATCGCTTTAATTGGGTAAAAGCACTGAAAACATTTCCTGAGCTACTGAACTGTACATAACTGTTGACTGTTTTGCTTTAGAAACAAAATGTGCTTATTCTATAAAAAGCGTTGTGGAAAGGAAAAAAAAAACCTTCACAAACAACAAAAGTTTACAAAAAGTATGCCTGTTCTCTCTAAAATGAACAACAGAATGTAAACCATTTGTGTGTGTGATTGAGATAAATGGTGTAAAAAGTGAGTTATTCCGCTGAAACATAAATCCTTCACAAAATAGACAGCAAAAAGGTAAGTACCAAGCATTACACTGTACTGTATGTACTTGATAAAATGACAGAAAGTGCATTAAATAGACTGAATAGTATTTTACAGAGTACAGAGTCCGCTGAAAGAACATCATTCTCATGTTCTTGTGATTGCACTTGCTGCAGAGCTGTTATTCGCTTCCTTTATGCCTGTTTCTGACTTCTTCAGATGAAAGGAGCATTTATGACAACTCTCCAGCAGTTTTAGACTTCCCCTTTGGAAGCTGCTGAACTGGTATAAAATACTGGGAAAAGAGTTGGGTGCCCTGTGCCCTTTTGTAAAGATGTTACTGTTTCCCTGACAGCATGATTTCTCATGAAATCTTAATTTAGCCTGAGGAAATATTAGACAGATGCACAAAGCTCTTCTAAAAAGCATGTCACTGTCCACTTCACTTAAGGATTCTCAAAAAGTGGCAATTTCTTTCATTTTAATTCCTTGTTTTGTTTTGTTTATTTTGTCTTTTAGTGGTCTAAGTGAGGGATAACGCACAGTCACTGTCTGGACACTGTCTGGATTATGACAAATTAAGCAATAAATATGGATAGTTAGAATCAATCAACCCCACATTAGATAGAAAAGCTAAAATGTATGTTAAAGTTTAACAGATCAAATCGACTGGCTTGGTTTTAATGTAAAATAGGAGGAGTTTATTACATTTCATTTTCATTATAACACTAAGCGTCCCAATAAAATCATACCAAACTGACATTGTCATTCTGAGAGAAATAAAAGAGCTAGCTGAATGTATGAAACTACATCAAACTTGCAATAGAAAGTTTGTGTTTCAGTAAGTGCAGTAATGTACACTAAATCATCAACAAATCTCAAGGCAAGTCGATATTTGTTTTGACATTCCATTATTTTAGATTTGACCATGCTGGAAAAAATAATAATCATTTATACGTCGTACAAACCTGTCTTGTGAAGATCAGCGAAGTGCCACGGATAAAGTGCCAGGATGAGGCAGCTATAAATTTTGAGCCCAGTACAGTTGCACAATTTGATTTTGGTTCTTTTCTTTATGAATGACTGGCAACTCTGAAGTACATATTTGTTGCGTCTCTTGACACCATGTCATCTCAAATAAAAGGCTTGACTGGCCTGTCCATGTTTTCAATCAGAAAGACTTGACACGTGGGAAACCGGTCACTGCATCCAGCCAAGGTATTCACCTTTTGTGTTCTGTGGAATCATACAAATGCATGTCAAACTAGTGATGATACATACAAACCAGTGGAAGTAATCTATAAAAATAAAGGTAATTTAACAACTTTAATGACTATATGTCAGCATGTGCAAATTGTTGTAAGCGAACATAGAAGGCCAAGAAATCTATGTGGATGTTCTACTGTATGTATTTCTTGAAAAGCCCCCCATTGTAATTTAAGTCAAATATGTTCCTCAGCATGCATCGTTAGATTCTGAGAAAGATCCATATATTATTTACACCCTCCCCCCGAAGAAAAATGTAGGTGCATTTCAAAACCCTTTGTTCCTATTAAAATCTTTACATGCAATTAAAGGCAATTATGAAAACGGGGTCATTTTATTCCATCCATTGCAACCCTTGTGCTCAACAAAACAATACAGATTACAGAAATAGCATCCTCTGCTGTCCACCTACATGCATCAGCAACCAGGATGTGATAATTAGTCACAGACGCAAAAAAACATTAATTGATGTAATATAGAATTTTCTTGTTTCTTTAATTATAGTCAAGGCTGTGAATTTATTACAAATAACAAATATCTTTAAAGTAACTGATAATAAAAAAAAAATAATTACAAAAGATTTTGTGAATGTGATTCAAAAACATTTCAAAATAATCAGACTACTGTTTTTGTCGCTGTTTTTAACAATTACTGAACATGATTTGTTGATTTATTTGACCATTAACTTATTTTACGCATTTTATTTTTTAGTCTAACTAGAAATAGATTCAATATTTCGTAATATTTAAGACCGCAGTTAGTCGAGTTAAAATTGCAATCGCACCCATCATAATCAGATCAAATGTAAACTGCTCTCTGTCTGGATTTACAGTATTCTTAAAACAGTAGACAAAAAGTGATGACCTGCTGTTTCCTGAATCTGAAATGTGCATCCAGTGGACCCTTGATGATCCCATGAGGCCACGGGAGAGGATTTGTGAATGATAGTGATGCTTATAAGTCACAGTGACATTGTAGGCTCAGGAAGTTGAAGGAACGAGGATGCTATTAACTAAACTATTTTACGTATTATTGTTCAGAAAAAAAAATCTTTTTGCAATGAGCCTTTGAAGCATGTGAAACAGGTCTGTATGTTGTTTATGGAAACTTTGCCGATTCAGTGGGGTGAGTGGCTAGATAACAGCCTGTTTATTTTTATCTGCCATTTTTCTGAAACATAGCCTGTTAGTCATTGAACATAATGGTAGGTTGTTGGCATGAAATTGTACTTGTAAAAAATGACCTGTATGATCTCCTATGACTTTTTTATACAAAGAACAGAACATACAAAGATCAGACACTGTTTATTGGTTCAAAGGTATTATCAGCATAGCTAACATAAACCTTCTTAATCTGGAAATATTGAAAAAACACACAAAGTTGAAAGTTAAGAAAGCAGATATGATCCACCTTATCTGTGCTGCTGTATTGCATTTCATAAACACTGGAAAATTCAGATATAATGAAATTTCTGTCCACTCATGCAAATAGATACAACAAAATTAACTTCAGCATTTGCCATTTGTCTGCTTTTGTAGTTTTTAATATGGATTTAAAGACAATAAACTCACCATACCATCACTTTTTTCAAGAATGTGTATATTAAAGGCCAAGACTAAAAGCCCAGTGAAGTAAAAGAAGAAGAAAAGTATTTGTTCTGCAAGGACTTATTAAAAAGCTGGTACACTAAAAAGTAAAAGTACAAAGAATATATTTATATGCATTAAAGGTAATGTCAACTATATTCACTGTTTAAGGCAATTTAAGACATTTAGTCACGAAAATTCAAAGTTGATTCTGCTCATAATTTAAATAAAGCCTCTTTGTCCTTATGAGCTTTACTGGACTGTACAATTTTGAACTCCCCTCTGAGGCCAGTATTAAAATTAGATAAGAGCCAGACAGAAATATCTAAACAAGATCAGAGCTTATTATAAGTCATAACTTTGAAAGCACGCAGAGTTCAGGCAGGTTCAGGGCACTGTGATGTGGTAACGCAGACATAAACACCCACAAGACATTATCATTTTCTCATTTTTCATGTTTTGTTTGGTTTTGCACTTTTTCTGTGCCCTGGAACTCTTTCATGTAGCTACAAGGTCAAATGCCGCCCGTTGGCCCACCGACGATCATTGTCTCATTGTGGCAGGCTGACCTGAATAAGAGTCTGTGTGATATGTTGGAGACTCTTGCATGGACATGCCGGCACTGGACCTTCAGAACTGTAAGATGAAACTGAATCTCTACATGAAGCATGATTTCAAAGACCACCCGAAAAAAAGAGGCCAGTCCAGTCAAAACCACTTTACACTAAACCGTATGAGGTTTCTTGGCTCTTGTATCCTAAAATTGTTCTCAAATTCAATACACTTTGCTAATTTGAAGTAGCTAATAGCCAAAATGAATCAGTTTCTTTTGCCAGTTTGAGCATAAACGGAAATGATTTTGATTGCTGTTGGGCTCTCATTTCTAAGGTTTAGTCGTGCTTTGATTAAAAACGGAAGACGAACAATAGCATTTATTGCAGCAATTCTGAATCATTCAAATTGTTACAAATAATCCTGATTATGTGAATTTAAATTGTGTTAAGAAAGCATAAAAAAACTTTATCAGAAAAATTTGCTTAATTTTACCAATTGTCTTGTTTGATATTTTTAAAATAAAGATCAAGCTTAATAGTCCATTCATAATTATTTACCAAAACGTTGGCAGACATTTAATTTAAATGATATCATAAATATTTTTATTCTTTATCTATCTATTCTTTGTTATATTGTGTCTTTCAGAATATTTTTCTGTTACTTATTTATAAATGATGGCACAAGAGCAGATACACAACATTTCCTATGATTGCATAAGGGGGGCTATTGATGGATGTGTTCAAGTGGTCACACAGACGGGTCAGAATCGTCTACAGTCCCAAAAGTGAAAAGATGAACAGAAAAAGAGGTTGAGTGCAGTGGGGCTGCAGTGAGTGCAGGAGAAGAGGCTGTAGTGTGCATTTGGCACAAAGTGATCCGAAAAGGTCAAGATATCTTGGACGACTCCCAGGCATTTAAGACTCCAGGGGGCAATGACTGTGTGACCTTCAACAGTAATGGACAAAGAGCGTGTGGGGAAGTCACAACCTGCAGGAAGAGGATGTCCGAACTGTCAAGGATAAGCTTAAGGAGATGAATAGGTGCCTGAGTGAAAATGTCAGAAGTGGCAGGTTTTCTTCTCCGTGGAATATATGTGGAAAGTAGGCCTAGTTCATTTTAGGAAATGCAAAGGTTTGTTCATGAGCACAACTGTCACAGTCCTGCATTTTCAACTCAGACTTTGATAATCAGTAAATTTCTTCTACAAGCTTCTCATAATTTGAAACAGTTAAGCAAGCAAGTAAAACATTTAAATATGTTTTTTACACACATATCAGTCTAATGATTGTTATAAAATTAGCATATTGTTCTGCATATCGCTTAAAAAAAAGCGAAATGCAGAAAACTAAACAAAACGAAAAGAATCGGCGAGTCGTTTTGTGAATCGGTTCATTCAAACGAAGCATTCAAATGACCCGATCGACTAAAATTAATGGGATCTTTTAGTGCATCTGCCAATGAGACAGAGGGTGCTTCTCATTTCTTATTTGTGCATCCTCGTTTCCTTTCCTCGTGTCTTAGCTCCACCTCTTCAGGATGCGAGGGAAGGACACAGGGAAAAGACGCGAGGACGGAGGA
>JAUCMT010000013.1:18244720-18257377 GCA_032357475.1 Enteromius thamalakanensis
GATCTAAAAAGACAGACATTGAACAAAGGAAATCACAGATACAATGTGAACAGCAAGAGTTGAAAACATACACTGTACTTTGATAGTAACTTTGCAACTACATGTCAAGTAGTATTAGTAGACCTGCTTAATAGTTTCTAACACTTTATTTTGAATGGGCCACAACCTACTGACTATGAGAAACTTTGCAACTCTTTTCTAAAGAGTTAGTAGACATGTAGCTGCAAAGTTACTTATAGTTAGTATAATGTCTAAAGTCCACGGTCAAAATAGTGTAAACAATAAAAACAGAAATAAATAGTTTTCAATAAAAGGTCATTATTAAACAAACATTAAAAGAAATATGTATATTAAAAGTAATATATGACTTTGTAACAATCAGAAATATATCAAAAATAATTGGAGTAACATTTTGCATATATGGAACCCCAAAATATTTGTAACCTTAAGTTACACTTAAAATATGAATGTCAGTGTATTATATGAAATTCACACTAATATCAGCAAACAAATGATGTTCTTCACATGATGTTCTTCTACTTCACTTTTCTGAGCTGTTTTTGTGATTTTTTTTTTTTTATTTTTTTTTAACAACTGATCCCAAAATGATTTTTAGTGTATGTAAAAAGCATTTACCCTGAAGTTGTATTAGCATGTACAGTATTATGATTTTTTTTCTTTCAGACAGCTTTTTAGTAGCAGTGAATGGCTGTTGATATTTTTAAGTCCAGTAAAGTGCATCCCTCATAAAATGTGCTCCACATGGCTCCAGGGGCTGAATAAAGGCCTTCTGAAGCAAATCAATCCTTTTGTGTTAATAAACGATCTATTAACCATAATCTCTAGCTTCTGCTAGCTGTGCGTTCACAAGAAAGTTCGGAATCTCAACAGCCATTCACTGCCATTATAAAGCTTGGAAGAGCCAGGACATTTTTTAATATATAATTCCAATTGTATTCCTCTGAAAAAAAGACTAGTTACAGTATGTACAAGTAGGATGGCTTAAGAGTGAGTAAGTCATGGGGTGCTTTTCAGTTTCGTGGAGCACTAACTATTAACAAAGAAATCCAGAAAGTGCCCATAATTCATTGAAATCCTCTTTTTTTGCTGGATGTTTTAAGCCCTATACTTTACTATCCTGATTTGAAATAATTGAAACAAGGTTTTATTTACACATTTTATATATTTCATACCTTTCAAGTGTGATTTAAACATCCAAATGTTCTTTGGGGCTGCTGAATATTAAGTTAAAGGCACAAAAAAAAATAATCAAAGCATGTACAGTATATTCCCACAGAGTGGGATCGTCAAGAAATATTTAGAACTTTCGACCGATCTTTGATTGCCAAACTTTTGCTTTCTCAAATCCATTAGTGGCTGATCTGTAGTCCGAGATAGTTTGATCAATCTCTTCTTGTGTGTTCATGACAAAAGGTCCTATAACAAATAAAATCATCGGGGTTTAAGAAATGTTTAAAAATAATTAATTAATTAATTTATAATATAAAAAATGTATTTATATTTATTTATTTTTACGTTTTAATTATATATTTTATACGTTAATATATTTATATGAAAAATTAAAATATTCAAATTAGCACTGTCTATTTAACATGTTAATTCCTTGCAAATAGAGGCCCCTGTATATATGTAAATTGACACATTGTGATATATTGTCTATATGCAATATATTTAATTTAATGAATGAATAAATCATGTAATCATACCACTAATTTATAAACACTAGTTTAATACAATGTAAAATATTAACTATACCATTATAACTTACCATGCTGAACCACAGGTTCATTAATGGGTTCACCAGCTATTAACACAAAGTGAGACTCTTCAGCTGCCTACAAATAATAATGAGAATAAGAGAATAAAGACACTGAACTTATAGTAAACCTGAATTCATATAAAAACTACCAGAGTAGCTTCATAGGAATAGTAGGAGGGTGAAAAAACCTTGTTTTCCACTCTGACGCATTCACCGTCTTCCAAAACCACTGTGTGATGTGGCTCAATTGTCCGCAGATCATCATCTGGGCCTGAGGGAAATTCAAATAGAATGAATTTCACAATACTATACAAATAACATAATAGAAGTATATAAACCACTAATAATTTGACATACTGTAACTAGGTCTGGCTAACAACCTACAGTAAGGCTGATTCAAGGTTGTTGAAGACCGGATACCCCACAAACCAGATTTAAATGAGGGAAAAGTGTTTTGTGAGAGTTTGTCTCGCTTTTGGGTTCATTTCTCAATAAAAGTTTGGTTCTCAACAGTTGCTCAATTGATACTACATGTATTCCAAATAACAACAGCAATATATGATTCATCAGAAACTCCTTTGAAGACACGAATGCAATATTTACTGTTAATTAAAGTATATTTAATTTCCTACAACCTGGAAATCATCAAAATCAACCTGATAAATCAACATATCAAACACTGCTTTGGCAATCTCATGTCTCAACGTGAGAGTCTAGAGTTGCCATTGGCACAAGATCACAGGAATAGTCTAAATGTCTGTCCGATGTCCAAGAGAGAGAGAGAGAGAGAGAGAGAGAGAGAGGGGAAGTGAAAAATAATCATAAAGCACCTGCTCGTATTCAAGGACAGAAAGCTGTTGGTGGATTTGCCTGCAGGAGGACAAAGTTTCTCTTTATACAGTCTTTATTTGAACTCACCAGTGCATAAAGAACCTGCGAGGGTGTAGATGAAAGCTGTCCAACCTGTCCAAAGAAATACTACAATTAAAACACTGGGAGTGTAATTAAAAAATAACAATAATAGTAGGGTTAATGCAGTTAAATCAGGCCTCATTTGATTGACTTATTTTACATTCATGTTAATATAGAACCAAAGGTCTGAGACCACAATTAAAACATGAGATTTAAACCCCATTTGTGATAAAACTGGAGGATTTAGCCTAAGATTTTTTAATTTAAGCAAAAAAACTGTTTTACAGTTTGATTGTATTGGCCATAGGCTGCATTTGGACACAGAACCAGGACTAAAAAACCTGAGCTAAACTCTTTGATCTGCCGTCAGTTTCTGATGTTAATGTACAAAAAGCTTGACACTCACCTATACCTTTAAGAGCACTTTAAAACTCTGTATACAAACTTACATGGGCACTCAACTTATTTTTTTTAAATACCTTGCCTTCCAAACCTCTTAAGATGAGTCAAAGGAAGTGACTAAAAGGATGACTATAACTTTATTCACTATTTGAGTCAAGATAGCACAGTACTTCCCAGGGTGTGATGTTTCACAGTCATGCATTCAAAATTCGCCATGCAGATTATTAAGTATTAAGTAAATTTAAGAATTAATGGAAAATAATAATCTGACATCTGATAATAATCTTTTTTACCTTTAGGAATCGACTGCAAATGTTTTGCACCTTGCTTTAGCACAAAGTCCAGATACATGGTTGGAGTTCTCGTGTAAATCTTTGACTGGTAACAGAAAAAGGCATGTAAATACCACAACATAATACTTAAATCTCAAAAGAATTATGGTTAACAGCAGAACAGACTACTGTGACAACAACAGTTTATGCGCTTTAGTCATAACGTTCATATTTACCAGATTTTGTTATTGCTACAAGACAAAAAAGAAGAAAACTGTTCAATATTGTTTAAATTATGAGCTCAAACAGATGTAAAAACATTGTGTGTGAGTTCCAGTGCATATCTGCTTCCAGTAAGCCCAAGTATTTGGCTGACCCACATTTAACTTTTAACGCTGCGTCCACCCCCCGGCCTTAGAGAAACCCTCCATAACCACATTTTACATTTAAAACATTTTACAAAAACCACTTCCAATGAAGCCTGCATTGAATTTCCTGCTGTTGTCTGAAAGAAGGGGCAGAGGATGCCCTTGCAGCAGCAATTAGCCTGATGGACTCCAGTATCAGACTGTAAATCAGACGTTCTGATTAGATGGAACATTTAAAGCCGGATCCAACATTTGGTTATAACGGCTTGCTATGATCATAGGATCTTGTATTTGCATACTTATTGATGATGAAAAGAGGGATATGAATGGAAACTATAAGGAGAAAAAAAAAGAGAAACTGGGATCCCAAACAAGCACCTTTTCTCTATGAAGCACTTGTGATAAGTACCTTACGCTAGAAACGACCTTACTCCAAGGCCTCCACATATATTAAACAGTTGTTTATTATGACTGGATACATATTTTATAAGTATTTCCATTCAAATTGATTTTTGAAGAAAGTGGCACTGAAGACTTGTGTTGGAATAAATTAAAATACATTAAATAGCATACAGTAATAGGTTTTCCTCAACATTCCCAATATTTATTCCCTATATGTTTATATATATATATATCTAAGTTTTCTTTGAATATTGCAAAATAAATAAATAAAATAAAGCAGCTCTGAGATCAGTAGCTTGTGCTACAGTATAACACCAACCTTCTTTCCAAGAGCTTCCCCTGAGATAACGTTCACCGTGACTCCATCCTTGCAGGGTTTGGGAACCTCTTTGCTCCTCAGCTCCTGGTACTGAGGCTCCACCATCTTATCTGAACTTTTCAGGTTCACCCAAAGCTGAAGGCCATGAATGTTTCCGTCTGACACAGGCATCTCAGCATGAATTACCCCACGACCTGCCGTCATCCACTAAAACATCACAAAACAAAGAGCGAGAAGTAAGAACAAATATTAAATGTTTCATTCCATGCAATTCCTATGGGTAGAACTAGCTGGAAGTAATTGCCAATAAACAGACTAACCGCTTGGTTCAGGGTCTTTACGCACTGTTTAATGTCATCTTCATGTGAAGCACAAGAGATCTTTATAAGCTTTTATTTCAACGTAAAAAATGAACCACTCCAGTTTTACAACAACAGCTTAATATGCCTAATGGAGCACTTTTCTTTCACCTCTTCCTTTTTAGCTCTCTATTATTGGAAATTTCCATTCGTTCTGAGGTTTAGCAGCCCCTCTCAGAGTTTGAGTTATGGCGTGAAACGCTCAGCTTTTTCCTTCTATGCGCTACTGGTATTATCAGGGAGTCCCTGAGTGTTTGATGGTGAGGCTGTAACCCCGGTAGCAGAAGGTTAGGTGTGAGATGTTATGAGCTGTAGTTATAGTAGTGAGGCTTACAGACATTAAAAACCCATTAAAACATTCCCTCACTGACCTGGGAGAAATTGAGACCGCTTTATGATGCAGAAAAACACATGAAGTGGCCTACGGGTGTAAAAGCTCTTAGTCCATTAGATGAGTGTGTGTTTGCATGGATATAACATCCTATTAAATGTAAATTTTGTTTATTATAGCTTAATTTAGTTTGGAACCATTTTTACAGTCAGTATATAAAACAATAAAAATGGTGGCTTTCGTTCTATCTATAAACTTGTGCAAGTGAATGTATTTCTGATGCCTCAATTTAGCCATGACGCCAAACCTTAGCTGCATCCTACCTCAGTAGCAGCAAAAGTGCTATTTATTACAATATGAACACAAAAGGTACTTTTTTTTTTTTTAAAGTACACAGTAAGGCCACCTAATATCAAGTAAGATCAAAGGTTATTTTACAATGATTTTATACATGTAGTCTTTAATGTAACAGTTCTGTTCCACTGGTAAAACTTCACCTGAAAATTAATACAGTGATCATTAAATTACTAAAAGGTGTTATACCTGAAGATCCCCAGGTTCTAACCTCCCGCTGTGACCACAGGAGTCTTCATGGGCTGTTACTCCACTTAACAAGTATGTTACCTGTGCAAGAAGCAAAAGATATTTAACCGCATACAGTACAGTGAAAGAAAAGTCCCACGTGTGCAGCCTTTTAGAAACGTAGGGATGAGGTGTTTGTAGTTTTCTGGCTAAAAGCAGTGACTTCCTGAAATTTACACAAAAGACAGTATGAGAAAGTCATCAACTTCATGTTCATTTAGAGGAAAATAAACATGTCAAAAATCATACAGGTGAAACATTTTTCAAGGTTTTGCATTTGCAGAGTGGATGCAAAACGTTTATGCTTGAGGGATTCTGGTAAAGCCCTGATGGACTATAAAGCTAAATGAAAAAGCAGATACATCCTAGGCTGTGAGATGGAAAATATTAATGTTTTAGCTTTAGTTTTGTTTAAAAATGTATTAATTTTCAAACATAATTTCAAAAAGAACAAGAGAGAGAAAAACATCAGATAAACAATATGACTTAAATATTTGTTTTGCAATATGCCACACATTCAACAACCCCCTTGAATAAAAATAGAGTATATATTTTAGCCTATGCAGTCTATCAAAAGTGGGCGCCACCTTCTATGAAATATGGCATCTTTGAACTATGGCTTGTGAAGCACAAGTTAAGTAATCTAATGATACATAGTCTAGTATAACCCTGTGCCATAGTGATCTGTGAACTTAATCAGTAAATAATTGTGACGCAAATACGAATATGTCTAGTAAAGGTCTTTTATTCACTATAAAAAACATAGTCCTTCCAGGCCAAGACAGAGCTAGAAGCTAGATGGTAATGTGTCATAATCCAAATTTGCATATATTAAATAAACATCTTTCCGATAAAAAAAAAAAAAGTCTGCCTGCAGCCGTTTCCCCATTTGTCCAGTGAAACAGCAAAAATGAATGTACATGGTCAGCTGAGGTGGTCCGATATACAGTGTGGACGGATTGCATGCCATCTCCCACACAGACTACGCTGTTCTCAACAGAATGTGGGAGGCGGGGTAAGAGGTCAACATCTGACCCCTCTGAGGCTTGCTTGAACTGTGGCCACAGGCAGCTTGTGATCTTCAAGCACAGCTGTGATCTGACGATCACGTGACTGTTCACGAGCAAAAACACCTGCATGACACAAGACACAATTCTACCAGTAAAGCTAATACACTCTTAACAATAAAGGTGCTTCCCGATACCAGAAGAACCTTTTTTGTCTAAAGGTTTTCATAAAGAACCTTTAACATCTTTCGGTTTCACAAAATTGCAAAAGAAGGTTCTTCAAGTTATAAAAAGGTAGGAAAGAGATGGTTCTTTAAAGAACCTTTGACTAAATGTTTCTTTGTGGAACCAAAAATGGTTCTTCTTTGGCATTGCTATGAAGAACCTTTTGAGCACTTTTATTTTATTTTTTTGAGAGCCTGAACTCAATGAGCAGACTGGATATTTATCCCCCGCAGCCTTGGTTTAATTTGCATCTTAAGTCCATTGTATATTGTTTGTCTGTGTTATATACCATATGCCAGCAGAACAAATTACCACTCTAGAGGGAATAAATATTTAACCAGAATTTATGAGTGCTCTCATAATGAGCCATTTCCAGCAAATCTTTGAATACAACTATTACAAGAAAAATCTATTCATGAAGAAAGATGACAAGAGTGAATGAGAGGAGTATATCGTTGCAGATGGCAATACACAACACCAAACTGTTTTAGGAAACAAGTCTAAATGATTTCCACAGCCACACAGACCCACTTTCCAAAGGAACAGTTTATGCCAGACACTTTGCCAAACTGTGAGTAAACAAATGAGTACATCAGATGTTGTAAATAAATAAACAAGGAGAGAAGGCTAAGAGAGTTGGTCAGCTTTTCTTTTGTCAAGTTTCAGAAAACACTCTCAGGACCATTTTTGGCAAAAATGCAGATTGTGAAGGAAGTGTTTTTAATAATCATACACTCTCTCACAAGTACGTGAACAGTTCTTGAGTACTGAAACTGCCAAAAAGGATGGGAGTGGTTTACTGGACAATCTTTGTATGCTTGCCAGATTCGTTAAAATTGCCTTTTTCGGTTTGTGCATGACAAATTGAAAATAAAAAAAAAGAAATCAAGAAAGAAATCCAACAGGCTTTATTTACATCATAGCAACAAACAGGATTCGCTACTTTCTAGTTGGTTACGTTATAATTCTAGAGTGCATCTGTTTGGATAAAAATGTTTGCAGCACAGAAGTCATCAATATTTCTTATCAGTTTTTATTTTCACTGCCAAATTGTACAAAAAGTGAATTGTGTCAATGTTTTAAATTAGTATAAAGACAACCTCAAACCAAAAATTAACTTAAGCTAGTTTGGCTGCCTCTAGTGGTCAAACGTCTCTTATTATTGCCCCCTTCTCCTGTTTTAACTCAGTAAATGTTAACGATTCTCATTGACATTACTTATTATTTAGACGGCTGTGTGAGCACCATTCAGAAACGTTGTTACTATGTGCCAAAAGAAGCTTTTGAAGCTTTTTCAATGAACTGCGTTGATGCTTCAAAGCTTTTGATAACAGCGCTCTACTCTGCCATCTTGTGGTCAATAAAGGTTCTTGCAACTGTATCATTACTAGTTGTTACCTTGTATTTGTTACTTTTCTCAGCGATGTGTTGTGTGGACTAATCACAGCCGTCATTTTACTGTAGAATAAGAGTTCTACCTAGCCGCTTAACATAAGACAAATTTCCGATTGTTTGTTTTAATAGAATTAAACAACTAACTACACATTAAGTGCGCCAAATTCTTTATTAAGACAACAATTAAAGTGCTGAAATTAGTCTTTTTGAGCCGCCAAGCGCCTCTTGACTCAAAACTCAGAGCCAGCAGGAAGTAGAAGGCTAAACATTACACAGACTGCAACACTTGTTAAATCCATGAATCCTTGCAGGCAGATTGCTGTAATAATTCATAGTGTGCTGTAGCGTTTAACTCACCGTCTCAAATCCACGGTGAGGATGATCAGGAAAACCAGCTGGTTTGGCGATGCAGAATTCATCCAGCATCAAGAAAGGGTCGAGATTCTTCAGCTGAAATAAAACAGTGCGTTTTATGCAATGCTTAATGATGCATTTCAAAATAAACAACAACAAAAACGAGTTTCGTGCGTGATACAGAAATGATAAAAACAGCACTGAAAACTTACTTCTTTCCGTCCAATACTCCGGCGAACTCGAGCCCCGACCCCTTCAGACTGTTCCACGCTCAAAACGACCTTAGCAACTCTTCTAATCATCATAAACAACTTGATATCTCCTTATAATTTCAATATTGTGCTCAGTTTCTGAGCTCCCAAATGCACCGGAAATAAAAACGAAACAAGATGCACATTTATTCAGCCACTCATCAACTCGGCACTGCAGTGTTATTCGCTCTTACTGTAAATCTGTATTCACCTATGACAGGTGTGTGTTTGTATACTGACGTTTTGAGTTTGCCTCGGCTACCTACACAGTCCCACTGGATTCGGATTATTTAAAGGCGCAGTGCAAGTCACAATGACGCTGCAATATTTTGAGCCAAAAAAGAGTGACTGTGTTTACACGTGACTGTTAGTTAAAATGAACCCCAAAACAAAACTTAGGTCGTTTATTTATTAGTCAGCTTCCATACAGTCCATCATCAAAAAATATAATATCACTGTTAGCATTTTTCTCTTCCTTGCTTATGTCAGTTTGACACCTGAGAATGCTGCGCAGGTGTTTGGATAGATATTACAACCACATGAGACCGTGCATATGTGATATGTACTCTTCAGTGCGGGTCTTCTTCGTCCTTTCTGATGTACTCTCATCCAATCCACTGTGTTGAGCTATGATGTCTTTGAAAATGCGCATACTCGCAGCCTGACCCCCTGCAAGGTTCACTGCATGAGGCCCAACCTGTGGATATTTCATATATGTATTAGCTGTACTTGTGGTAATGTTACCTGCAGCCTAAATCATAGTTAGCGTGCAAGTGTTATCCAGAAATGACTCATAGTACAATGACTCACTCAAATGTTTTTTTAACTTATACCACACATCATAAAAACAAGAACATAACCACACCTGAAGTGCTGCATATTGTCCCATCATGTAGAGGGGGCATCCTGCTGTCCACTGCAGTGATTCTGTTATGCATGGCCAGCCCTCCAGAACCTGTCAAGCAGGGAATGCTTATCTTTTGTACAGTTGTGCAGATTAACTTTTCCGCATTTTAAAAACCTATTGTAACATATTTGATACACATTTCTTAAGCTTCTAAATTATCGGCACAATCAAATTTTTTATTTTTAAAAACCTGTTGTACAAAATCTACTACATGCCTTCTGTTATCTAATTGATAGTGCATACTTTTCTTTTTTTATTTAAAGGCCTTAAGTTAGTATTACACTTTTACATGATGTGACTGAAATATGGTAAATAAGGGTTTCAAAGAACATGTATTTTTATATCTTGTAAAACATTTTATTATATGACAAATTACAAAGCTTTTATTATGAAACTAAGGATTTATGAGACTTGATACTTAACAACAAGGGCTATCACCATGTAAGTAATAATGTATTTGTATTTGTGTTATGACTCTTATTTTGAACCCTTGCTTTTTAAGTTTTTGCTTAAGTACAAACTCTCCACTTGCTTACTTGAATGGGGAATTTGGTCATGACGTCAGAAAGTAAAGGGTCCTGGGTAACATCCAGTTTGCAGCCTGTTGCCAGCCAAATCTTTTCTCCACCCCATTGTTCTCCACTACACAAGGAAACTCTCCAACACTGTGATTGATAGCACCATTTTGCTTCAGCTACCTTGGGGTAAAAACATTTAAATAATAAAATACATATTGCATTTAATTAAAAAACTGCTAACTTGGTTTGCACTGCTGTAGACTATTTGAATATTCTTGGGACTTTGTGCTCAGCTGCCAATGACTCATGACACAAAAAGTATCCCACTTGAGTACAGCTGTTTCACAATATAGCCAAAAGTTTTTGACGCACCTGGCAATGAGCTCTGATCAGGAGCTGGCCACTCTGAATGAAAGGCTGAAGTTGTGCGTAGGCTTCGGGGGTCACTGCTCCTCCTTTCCTGGCTTGTTTGATCATCGCTAGCCTCTTGTGAAGACTTCTTTCATTATAGAACTGCCTTAAGTAGGCCAGGCCATCCATCTTGATCCCATGCTCAACATGGGAATAGCGTCCAATCAGACTCTCTATATCCCCAACGTCAAACTGCTTAAGCTGAGAGAGAGGGTAAAGTTTGTTATTTCAAAATGATAAATTATTGAAGGTGCTGATTTTGCTTCTTCAGGGTTGAAGAAAGATGGCTGGTGGGATCAGTTTGGTGGTTCATATCTGACATAATTTCTATAATGGCCAACGACACCTAGAACACCTTTTAATAAAGATTCCATGTCCATTCATTTATTTGACAGATGGCAATCTCAAAATAAACCAATACATGTCCCCTAAACTTTGTATTGTTAGCAATTATTTGGCAGTTATGATCAGTTGATTTGACATTTTTACACTTAATTTACCTGTAAGTGTTTACGTAAGACCCAGGTCACATGACATGCTCCCTGCTTCAGTGCAATTGCAATAATATGAGCGCTGGTCAGACCTCCACCTACCACCATCACTCTCTGACCCATGTGACACACAGGAGGAGATCCTGAGAAAAAGCATATTCATACTATACATTATACTACACACTATACTATGCATTATTTGAGTACAGCATGTATTTAGATATTTGCTTGCGTTAATTCAGGCTAATCAGAAATTGATGACATTAACTCACCTGAAGAAGATTCATGTGTACAGAAGTGATGCATGAGCTGCACTGTGTGTTGTAGACTTTCCTCTGGGTAACTCTCTTGGATTGCCCGTACCCAACATGGGATGTTTGCCATCTGCGCCCTGGACGGTCCAGTCGCCATGATAACAGTTTTTGCCTCTATATTTTCCCCAGTGTGTAGTGTCACTTTGAAAAACTTAACCTTGCTCTCATCCTCAGATGAGACTGGGATGATTCTGTCCACTGAAGCTCTGATTAAGACACTCTCCAGGTCATATTTGTGTACCTATAGGTAGAAGTTCTTTGCATTGTAATAATTTATTAATATTTCATTGTGCATTTATAATTTAACATTTAAAGTTAGTTAAGTATTAAAACACACTGCACTTTGCATTCAAAATGAGATGGTTGATAATGTTATTGCTGAAACTCAATTTCCCATGATGCTACGAGCATCATGCAGCACTGTTCTGAGTGGAGAGGAATAGCTACTATTTTAGAAAGAAATATTTAATTTTACATTGACAGCTTTGCTAGCATGGTTCATACACATATTACTGGGCTTTTTTTTAAGTCACCAGACAGTGTTAAGCCATTCCACCAACAAATACATGCATCTTGCAAAAATTACACTAGTGTTGTTGTTAAACCAAACTGAATGTTTGCAACTTTGGAGCCCCCTACAGTTAATAGAGTGTAATTCTCTGTCGTAAATAAAACACTGCAGGAGTTGTAACATTTTATCCTACCCATGAGGCATTTTCCTACCAGGGCTTACTGCGCATTTTTTCCCCTCACCGTGAACAACAATATTTAATGTATGTTCATTACTGTAGGGGGAGGTTTAGGGTTGAGGTAGGTGTAGACATTAATAAAACACAAAATAATAGGTAGGAAAAATATTTATTTTTGGTACATTATAGTCAAAACAGCTAATATAACTCATAATAATTACTATATTTGCATTACTGTAAGCAGGGCCAGAGGCATAGGCAGTATAGGCAAATGGAGGAAGAAAAAAGTGTAACTTCCACATAAAACTAGTTGGTATTATGACTTCAGAAAGGAATATGCCCACATTAATTTAACTGCATAGCAAAGC
>JAUCMT010000013.1:18269910-18303964 GCA_032357475.1 Enteromius thamalakanensis
ATTCCTTGTATGTATGTAGGTGGGAATATATATATACCGAAACTGTATTGAACCCTAACCCCCTTACTGAACTCCGACATTTGTGTATACAGTAGCACCATCTATCTTTATCTATCTAAATGTGTATCTAATCATCAACTTTGTAACAATCTGGCCGTTTTTTTCATTCATATTATTTTTTCAGCATGGGAGATAAAGTTCTGAAGATAAACAAAACAGATGTGGAGGATTTGGCTCCGCAGGCTTTTGCTGAGCTGCTGGCTGAAGGGTCCCCGTCACTTGTGAGTTTTGTATTTATTGACACTAATTCCCTCCACTGTATATACGCTTACTCATTACCCGTTACCCACTGAAATGTAAGAGAGAAGTGAAACTGAAGTTTTCACAGGGACTTTTTTTTGCCGAGTCAGGAAACTTTTATTTATCACATGGACATGTGTGGGTGTTTAAAACATTTAATTCCAGAGGTTATCATGGTTTGTTTTTGATTGACTGCTCTGAGCTAGCGTGGTTTGATTTACATCGTCTTAAATCTCCTTGTTTAGACCATACATCATTCACCCAAAAGGAAAGCCGAAAAGTGTAAATCCGAGGAAATCAATGTATTTAAAAAGGATACGACATTCATGAGATTCAGCATGAAGATGGTGAGAGAGGAAGATTTGGAAGCTAATGAAGTTCAACCATCACCTGATTGGGACAACAGGTTCATTGAGGATGACTGTTTCAGTGAAGACAATCTTCTGCTCATCTCCATGGCTGAGACAAGCTTCAGTGTGGTTGTTGCACGGGGCTGTGATCCTGACACCCCCTGCAACAGCTGTGGAAATATAAATTGCCAAATTAATGAAGTTGTTGTCCTGCCTGCGACAGCTGAGATTACCTGTAGTAAGAAACTAATGTTGCGTTTGCTGACAATTCTATTCAAGTTCCTAAATGTTATAACAGATGTCCATTAAACATATTTTTTCCTGTTTTTCAGATTCTAAAAAAATTTTGCAGATCCATGAAAAAAATGTGTTCTTGCAGAGTTACTTGTTAAAAATGTATGTCACCTCAGACAATCAACATGTTTTGTTGAGAGACACCATGTTAGGTTGGTAATGAATACAAAAACTAACAATACTGCACAATAAATTCAAATATGTATGCATTAAATGACAATATCATTTTGGAAATACTTTTTGCAATCATGAGTTTATTTAGATGTAAATAAATAAACTCATCATTCGTTGTTTTGATTTGATTATAGTATATTTTGAAATAATTTTGTTTCAGCACAGATCACCCTCTACTATTATGCTAACGCAATGGACTGCGAAGGTGTTCCTGTTGTACTGAACTTCAGTGGCACAGAAAACTTCTTCTGCTGTACCACCAAGCAAGGTGAAGATAAGATGTTGTCAGTCACTGTAAGTTTATTTTATTTCATTTAATTTATTGTATTACATGTTTAAGAATTGTTTATAAATCTTGCTATCTCAATATAAAGGAATGTAGTTTTTATATACTTTTTTGTTGTTCTTTATTACATTTTTTCTCAGTCGCTTTGGTGCATTTCTAACAACGCTGTTTACATTTGCACAACAGTTAATGCATTTCTCAAAACAATGAGTACAAACTGCGAAACCTAGTTGATAACCTGCCAAAGCTGTCACTTGCTCAAAATGGACAGTTTATTCCTCAAAAGCAAGTATTCAATGAAAGTGTCAAAATGAAAGGTCCTGACATCATTGTTTATGAACAAGAGAGTCAAATGTCTTTGTCATGTTTTCATTATGACAGTTATTTTTTTACAATGCAAAAAGTCAGATTTTGATGACACTTCCTGAAAATGCTCAAGACAGCACTGTATACTATTTGCACAGCCATTTGAAAACTACAGTAAAGTTAGACATTACTGTATGTAGTAAGGTATCTGAGTACAAGACACTGAATATATATGTTTCACATTTTTACTGCATATGCTATGCGGGTCTAATTTACTGTATTTAAAGCATTGTGTAGACGATTCAATTTAAAAGAAAAAAAAAATTGCTTTTTTGCATGTAATGACTCAAGCAATGAAACAAGGATTATTAGTTTAGTTAATTTGGACTGACATGACATAAGCATATGAAAACGTTATAAAACGGCAGTTGTATGAAAGCAATTGATGCATGTCCAAAAGCATTTGTAATTTGTTGGAAGGAATGAGAAACTGCTACTATGATGTGTACAAATGACTAATTGTTTTAATAAATGCATTAACATGTGTGCAAATATAAGTACTGTTGTGAGAAATGCACCAAAGTGACTGAGAAAAACTGCATTAATATTATTTTCATCTCAAGTAAGCTCCAATATTCTTTAGAAGTATAATTTATGCACTGTATTCACATGAATGAACTGTTCATTTAAGCTAAAAACTACTGGTGTTTCTTTTTTTGCAGAGCCATAATAAACAGGACCTGAAAAGCATCTGTCCTGATGACCGTGACAAATGGTCCCTAGTATTTTACATGTCTACTGGGATAGATAATCTCCGCCGTTTTGAGTCAGCTCTTTACAGAGGATGGTTTATCTACACAAAAAGGTTAAAAAATTTGGGTATACATAAAGAAGACCAGTTTGACAGTAAACAAGACAGTGGCTTCTCATTCATAATTCTGAGTGCGAGTAGTTCATGTTAGAATTCACATGGACTGCATTGAGAAGAGTTTGTATGGTAGTGATAAATTATTACAAACTATTAAAAATTATCAGTATCAAGTATCAGTTTTTTATATCACACTTGTATATGACATTTTATAACTGGGAATTGTTCAAAATAGTAATGATTCAACCCCAGGCCTAACATAATAAAATCATCGTACTGATTCAAGCTCCCCACTGAAGCTATATTAAAAATGTCAATAAATTCTTTGGACTGAAAGAAGCAAATTGGTCAGATTAGTTCGTCGAGACTGTTTAAAGCATTGGTTAAAATAGCCAAATGTTTTGTATGAGTTTAGTTATTAAGAGGAAGTGTTAAAAGAAACAGCCTCTTCCAAAGAAATTGCGTGTTTTACTGCCATCGCAGTAGTTAGTAGATATGTATTATACTATGAGCTGATGCTGATGTGTTTTTTTCCATTTTTATAGTCAGCAACTGATGTTTGTAAACCAACACATGCATTTCATACTTATTTTATTGCTAAAAGCTGAGTTACTTTTTTGTGCTGCAATATTATAATTTCACATACATTTTTTTATTTATTTTTTTAATCGCAATGTAATTCCTGTATTTATATCATCAGCTATTATTTACATTCGCTGGTATAAGACCAAGGCTACAGTACTAACAAAGTATATTATTTATATATAATTTTATATTAACGTGCGTTTATGTATTGTTTCTTCTATAAAATCGCACAAAAACAAAGTTACGAATCAAGTTCAGTGCTTCAGTAATTGGTTCAGAATCATTCTACAACGCAGTTCCCATTGAACTTCATAGTGTGATGTTTCTTACTGCATGTCACTTATTAACAGATGCTTTTATTCAAAGTATATAAAGGTGTTTTAATGAGCTTGTGATTGTGATTGGTGATTGTACTGTTGCCATCTTATTGTTGGTATGATGTTCTAAGAATGAATTCAGTATCAAGCAGCTGAAAAATGCAAGCAAAAATTAAATCTGTTAACGCTTTGAAAAGTGTTTCCTTTTTCTTTCTTTTTGTTACTGTTAAAGTCTTGTCTCACTTGTGATGTTTTGTAATTGTGAACCTAATGTAAATTTGAAACATTTAGCTGCTGTTTCAAATAGAGTGTTGCTAAAACCATATGTTCAATATGTGAACCATGGCACACTTATAATTCACTGCTCCAAAAAGTAAAGGGAACACAAAGGGAGTCAATCACAATTCTGTGAAATTAAACTGCCCACTTATGCCGAGTTCAGACTGGACAATTTTAGCCCCGATTTTGACTCGCCTACAGGTTTTGAGAAATTGCAGACAGATGCCCAAAATCACAGGCAAATCGGGGTGACAATCAAGTATGTATCAAGTAGCAAAACTCGAGAGCTGGGGTGGGAATGAAGTCATTTCATTGGTCGATGCCTCGCCAATGAACAACGCCAGCCACCTTCAAGTTCCCGATAGTTATTATTCCAGACAGTTGTTATTTAGGCATTGACCAATAAAAAGACTTCATTCCCACCCCAGCCCCGCCCCCAACTCTGCTTTCTCAAGTTTGCATTTAAATTTAATAATTTTCGATCACGTGTGCCATCAAAGTACCGCGAGAGCAGTCGCACAGGTCAGGCGCTGCAGTTACTCAAAATTGGCTGCGAAAGCCTTGATGACGACACACTTTATTCTCATTCAGATTATGTAACTAACAAGCTCTATGTGTGCTTCCTGTTTTTTTTCTTTAAAAAGCTCCTGTATGTAATCAATCTTTATATGGAATATCTGATATTCAAACAACACATTAATGATGAAAATGAAGATTAGGCGATATGGTAAATATATATTCGTATTGAATAAGAGTAAAAAACTGATCAACCAGAGGCCGCTTTTAATGGATGTTGTGAGAGGCTTCACTACACTAAATAAACTGCTTAGATTTGAAAAATGTCCTATAGCTAACTACAAAACCAAGATGCAAATAATAAACGTCATATTGCATTACATAAAAGTCACTACAGAAACCTATAAGTGTCCGACTTGATGGCCGTCTCTTTACTCCTCCCCCGACTGCAAGGGGCTGCTCTCGCCAGCCGGTGACAGGCTAGTGTAGTGCATCTTGAACGCACCTAAAGTTGTCAATTCTTCCTGTTGTAAAGTCATGCAGTGTGAAACCCCCTGTCACCGATCTATCATGGAGTGTGAACACAGCAGCGACTGAACGCTACCCCAGATAGTCACACAGTATGAAAAGATTTCACATGCTGTTGTGCAAATGGAATAGACAGGTGGACATTATAGGAAATTAGCAAGACGCCCCCAGTAAACGAGTTGTTCTGCGGGTGGTGACCACAGACCACTTCTCAGTTCCTATGCTTTCTGTCTGATGTTTTGGTCACTTGTGATTGCTCCTGCAACCTCCATGATCTGCACGCTACGCTGGCAGACACAGCAGACCTTGCCACAGCTTGCATTTATGTTCCATCCTGAATGAGCTGCAGTACCTGAGCCCCTTGTGTGGGTTGTTGACTGCGTCTCATGCTACCACTATAGTGAAATCACCGCCAGTTCAAAAGTGACTAAAACATCAGCCAGAAAGCATAGGAGCTAAGAAGTGGTCTGTGGTCACCGCCTTCAGATTGTAATTTCCACCTGTTGTCTATTCCATTTGCACAACAGCATGTGAAATTGATTGTGAATCAGTGTTGCCTCCTAAGTGGGCAGTTTGATTTGAGCTGTGTATATAGGTATGTATTTGAAGTATCTGGGGACTGTTGCAAAAAATGTATGCTCTATCATGTTGTATGCCCTACACCAAATCCAACCCTAAAGGAATAAAAAGTGTCAAGGTTTTACTGCCTCTAGTGTTCACTTCTTTTTGAAACTGCAGTGAAATGTACTTGATGGTACGTATTTTGTGTCTTGCTAAAAATGCACCAGTGTACGTTCATGCCATGAGAACCGATAGCAGGAAAGAATACAGTTAAAATTTCTGAAGACCCTTGCTTATGATGACTTCAGCACATCTGCAGCCACAGGACTGCATTTCTTATACTGTATATAAATTTGTTGGAGGAATTTTCTGGATTTTTAATATGGTTTAGATCAGAGCCGAGCTGGCCATTTCATTATTTTAATGTTTTTATAGCTTCAAGTGTGACAGGAGCATTGTTTTGCATGAAAATTGCTAACTGGGTGATGCTTAACAAACATTTGCATGTAGTAAAGGGGTTTTCCCACCACCTAGGAACTAGCCAGAACAGGTCATTACTAGAGAACCAGTTTCTCTCTTGTTTTTTTGCGTGCATTTTTAGTGGTTCTAGAAATTCTGGAGAGAAAGCCCCTTGAGACCCAACTCCTGCAGAAAACATCCCACAAGCTACAAGAAATCCTTCACCTTTCACTGACTTCTTCACACTTTGGGTTCTTCCCCAGTTTGATGATCAACAAAACCACCACACGACATTCTCCTCTAGTCTAGCCTTTTGATTGCTTCTGCTGATGAGAGGTTTGTTCCTTACAAAGTGGACTTTTGGCCCTAATTCTCTTAAATGTCAAGTAACTGCATACAGAGACAGATCCTTACCGTATTCAGTACTGCAATTCCAGCTGCAGTGTTGAACCGATTGCCTTCTGCATTATCATGTTTTCATTAGACAACTATGATGCAATTCCAATATAAAACGTGCTTTTGGCAAGGATTGCATCATATTTGTTACTAAACTGGTTGTAAGTCAACACTCTTTATTTTTATCACAAAACAATGATTCACAATGATTTGCTCCCCCTTAGATAATTCATTCAAGTTAAATACCCCAGCTGTAGAAAGATCCATGTCTCATTACCAACAACCAAACTGTGACCTTTTCTGCCTACATTAACCCCTTTGTCTCAGGTTGGAATAGAAATATATATATATATTTCATGCTTTAACAAAACAGGTTATGTGTTATTACCTAAAAGCTATAGACATAAGTGCACGATTTAAATTAATGCTGAGTATGTTTTGGTATTAATGCCATTGAGACAAATGAATACACTTGGGTTTTCCCCAGCATCACACATGGTTATTCCAGCCAGACCCCACGCTTTGGTGTACTACTTCTCATAACTTCCTCTTCCTTCCGCATAAGCCCTTTGACATTAAAAAGCAGCGTTCAGAGGCAGAGCTCACACTTTTCATCAGCGCTGAGATCAACATGGAAGCAAAGGTATGGAACAATGTGAAGTTTTGTAGCTTATCTAAATATAATACTTTATTTAGCAAAATCATTTTAAAATGAATAGCAATTGCTCAATATCTATGTTGGTGAATTAGTCTCAAATGTTTCAGCAAGGAAAAGTAAACTACAGATAATTAGTGCAAAGATCTAGACCTTTTCTGGTTTCTAGTTCACTGTTACTTTTCACTTCTCTGTTCGTTTAACCTGTATAGCGTTAAGAGAAAGAGAAATGAAATGGACATGTTTACTATTACTTCCACCAAGTGGGAAACTCAATGACATGTGCGACCACGAGTTGTAGTTGACATTTGAAACAAAAAACGTTCAAATTATCTCCTCTCGTAGACTGAAGTCAACACTGAAAAAACAGCAGAGTGTCAACCGGAGACCTCCCAGTGCAGTAAAAAGATGTTGAAATTCATGCGATTCAGCCTGTCGATGGAAGATGCTGAGTTGGATGTACTCAAGGAACCACCAAATCCACAACCAGAGCAGAAAGACGAGGATATTGAGGATGACTGTTTCAATTATGACGACGTGTTTCGTTCCCTGACAACAATGAGCTTGAATCTGATGGATGATCAAGAGTTTGACAAACGTCTCATCTGTTTTGAAAGTGATATCGTATCAGATACAGCTAATATTTGCTTGAGTAAGAATTATTTTTTTTTTACTGTTTTTATTCTTTTTGAAGGATCTAATGTTGAACATTGAAGTTCTGGTTGTAATATTCTGCTGCCTTTTTCAGTTTCTGAACAAATATGCAAAGTAATTAAAGAACAACGCAATTTCATGAAGACACACCCAGGATGCAAGTATGTTGCATCCAAACAGAACAAGATATGTTTGGAGAACACCATGTCAGGTTTGCATCAAATAATGAAAATTATACTTTTAATAATACCATCTAACTGTGATATTTGTTTCATTTTTTTTATAAATTTCACATTTTTTCAGCAAAAATCACCATATTTTCGTACGCCATTGACAAGGTCCCCCAAAAAGGTTCTCCTGTTATGCTGAACTTTACAGGCACAGACAACTATCTCTGCTGCAGAAAAGAAGAGGACATTATGTTAACGGTTACGGTACATTTTCTGGAATATGTGTTTCTTGATTTTCCAAGGGTTGCACAGCAGTGCATTGCTCTTTAAGTTAATAAAAAGTTAATTTAAGTTAATATTACATGGTTATCCTGTTTAACTTCAACTGCAATTTACATGTTTATTGCAGGTTTATAAACGCCTTTCTGCAGATATTCCAGAAAAATCCCTTATTTTCTACATGTCTCAAAGGCCTGATGGTCTCCGGTATTTTGAGTCAGCGCTCCACAGAGGATGGTTCATTCACACTGTAAATGATACTGTCAAAATGAAAGAAGGCAATAGCACACCTGACTGTTCCTTTGCCTTAGAGTGAACGTGAGACCACGGAACCCACTGAATATTAAAACCTCTTATTCATTCAGGATTTTATTTAGAGTGTTCATAGTATTTTTAAAACACATTATGAGTACTTTATATGTATATAATTAGTATACTATCAGTAATCAGTATATTATTGGTATAATAGTATATAGTATACAATGTTAACTTACATATACATTTGTCTGTATAAGCTACCAGAAATTTGGGCTATAATTTTACAAATGCATCTTTCTATATTTTAACATCAAGCACTTAAATAAACATTTGCAAGAAAAAACAAAAATATATATTTATTCCATTGGAAAACAGGAAAAAAAAGCGGATGATGCTTTAATCCATCACTTCTGAAGTAATTTGATGTAAAAGTCCCCATTTCTTTATAGTCCTGTTTGTTCAATGTCTTCTTCAAAGGCTTTGTTCACTTCTCCATCATCTGAATTTTCGTATGGGTTAGCAGTGTCATCAGCCTTCTTAGCTTTCCTGAAAAAAATGTAAAGTTTTGCACTAATTTAAGCAATTGAATGCCACACCAGTCTGTATGGATTAAATTTGTGTATATTGTTATAATTATGTTTTTTGAAGCCCTTCTATTAATATTTCTATAGAAATGAATTATTATAATGTGTATTATAATGTTATAATGTAACATTCAGTTTGATACTAAAAATAAAGTGCTTATTGCATTGCACCATTGTTGGTCCTCTTTTTGTAATTTTGTATTCATTGTTCACCGTGCATTTAGCTCTTATGATGATGCAGTTCTACCAAACAAGGCAATGTTTTATATGGATGTGAATGACATAATCTTCACTGTCACTGAACTGCTGCTTGCAATCATTTACTCATTGGGTTTCTCCTGCAGTACAGTCTGCCACTTGTTAAAAGTACTTACTTCTTCCTGTTTAATATCCCTGTGGTAATGAGGTAGATTCCCCCAAGCACAGTTACACCCATTACCACTCCAAATACCACCAGCCATACTGTGATTTTTTCCTCTTTAGGTGGAGCTAATGTTGCCAGCAGCCCAACAAATTCCAGTGTTTCATCATTGAGTAAAAATGCACCATTGATGCGTTCTCTAGACAGCCTGTGAAGGGTTAAAAAGGGAAATTAACCGGGTTTTGCTTAATTACGTCATGGCACTAAATATCTGCACACCCTGTACAGTAAGTAGTTTAAAAAATATTATATAGTTACACAATATATTTAAAATATATAGTATATATAGTATGGTTTCAAGAAATACCAGATAGCTGCCTCTACATCTGTTTTGGGAATGATTGTGTCTGGATTGGTTGGATCCATCACAGTGAAATAAAAGGAGATTCTTGCCGTTTCATTGTATGTGTTGATATTCTCTGGCCTTTGTGCAACAAATATGTTGTGCAATGTCACAATTTCACAATAGCAGTGATTTAATCACATTCTTAAATGTGCTATTAGTAAAAGACAAGAAGAGATAGTGCTTACATGAAATTTATTTCTGCTTTCTTTTCTTCCATGTAGTACTGGCGCATAGCAAAAGCCATAGTGGACTTAAAGAGATACATTTCATTTGAATTCCAAGCGTACTGGAGAATAAAAATGACTGTAATTAGCAAAGGTCAATTTCATTTGTATCTATAAATTGTTTGTTAAAAATCAAAAGAGGCTTACTGCATTATCTCCCATGGCAGATTTTAAGCTTATTCTGACTTTAAATGCGTTTGAATCGTCTTTATTTATAGAGGATGCTGTAAATAAGTAAATACACCTAATTATTATTTTTTATTTGTTATGTGGTCATATCAGCACTAATGGATGAAGATATTATAATTTAACCTATAGTTGAATTTATTATAAGAATCTGAAGAAATGCAATATTTATTTTCAAATAAAATACTAACTTGGGTTAATATTGACATCCCAGCCAGGCACTCTGTTGTTCTTCTGGTTCTCCTCCTTTAGCCAGTCCATAAGAGTGCTGAAGTAATGTAGCAGTGGCTGAGAGTCTATCCTTGTGGTTCCTGCAATATCTTCCAGAGCACGAGTCCAAGACATGGATCTGCCTAACTCAAGCATATGCCTGTAGATCAAAATATTTCTTTGTTTATAGCAGTTTTGTTTATCATAAAATTAAAAGAGTTATTAATAGAGTATACACCATTCTGCATACCTGAGTTTGTTACCAGCTTTGGTTGAGTTTGTAATGTCACATTTGTAAAGGGGACCGGTGTGGCCAGCTGCCTTACACAAGGCCTCTTGAAACTGGAACTGATATATGGTTCTAGTAAAGTACCTATTAGAGAATCAATTAGAGTTTAGCAATGGAAAGGGGAAAGATACTGTACACTATATGGATAAAAGTATTGGGACACCCAACAGCTTTAACAGCTAACATGTAATGATATATTTTATGGAATTGTGTGCTTATGATTTTATAGCAACAGTTTGGACAAGAGCCCTTTCTATTAATGCCTCTGTGTATGAGGCAAGGTTTAAAAAGAACTGACTGAGTCAGTGTGAAAGAAATTGACTGGTTCTGATCCCAGCTGAATGCTTTTGATGTGACTTTAAAAGGGTCAAAAAATTCATCTACAACAATGACTTGTACACTATATGGATTAAAAAAAGTATTGGGAGACCCTCCTTCTTTAGAACAGAATAACACACTTTCAAAACTGTGGCAACAAAGATGAAAACATCACACACAGTTTTGGAAGTGTTTAAAATGGCTGTATACAAGTCACTGTGTTTGGTTTTTGGCTCAATGTCTGCATTTAAATTTACACCAAAGGAAAATCCTTTGGTATTCCTTTAGTCTATATTTCTACATTCTATAGATATAGAACTTGTTTGCCATTTCTAATATGGACAACCAAATGTAATGCATTATTTTCAAGCAATTTATCTTAGATTATAACCAGTATGTTTAAGATATATGAAAAACGTGTTTATTTCTGGAATTGGTATTGGAAAATCATGGTTAAAACACAAATGTTTTGACTCAAAGAACAAGCTTAAGTCATTTGTTTCAGGAACCGGGCTACAGTTGCACATACTGTATGTTTTGATTTCTTAGAAAGTTTATTGTGTCATTATTTCGCGGTTCACTTTGTATTGCTTCACATTTTGAAGATCTAACAGTATGGGACTCAAGGAACTTTCTGAACTCAAGATGCAGATACAGTCTGCAGAAGAGTCGTGCAGTACAGTATATATATTTTTTTTAAATTGATATTGAGGTTTTAAGAATAGCCAATGAGGAAGTGATAATGACTCTCAGCGTTTTGTTAAATGCAACACTTTATTTATTCTACAGGTGACATTACCTGATAAAAGAATAATCCCCAGACACATGGAAAAGTGCAGGTGGGTCACAATAAGACTCATCTCTGGGCACAGCCTCAGCCACTCCAACTAATTCTCTCCTGTGGGAACAAATGTCAATGAGTAAGAGCTTATAATGTTGGGATTTAGATGATTTTTAATGTATGTCTTCTGCCACTCACTTCATTTGCCACCACCGGAGCATCCACTCATCTTTGGGGATGTTTTCTTTGAAGACTTGCCACCTCCATTCCTCCAGCATGTAGGTAAAGGGCAGAGTGGCTACGATGGTGAGGGCCTGCTTCAGAAGGAAGTTAATATCTGTCTCTGTAAAAACAAATAATAGTGTTATAGGTTTTGGTAAAGAATGCATACTGAATTCAGTTTGTAGTTATTCAGATGAAGTCAGGCAGATATGGGATTGCACTTTACCGTGATCTTGTTTGAAGTCAGAAGGTAGAAGGCCCAGTGACTGCAGGTGAGAAGGAGTGGCAGCAGACAGGGACATGATCTCTCCCACGGCCTCATGGAAGCCTTCGTTAGCACCGTCTCTCAGCAGATATGAGTGGTGACGGTAAGCCATTTGGTACTGGTTATGACCCATCTCATGGTGAACAGTTAGGAAATCATCCATGTTCACTTTAGTGCACATTTTGATTCTGCAAAAAAACAGTAACACACAATATTACAGCTTTCATTTAATATCATTGTAATCAAATAATTGCAGCCTTTGAAAAGGAGTTAGGAACTAGTGATTAGGTAGCTAGCTTGAAACCAGTGGGGGCTGTCGGTAAGAACAGCTGTCCAGTCTAGTCACTTCCGTTTTGGTTGTCTTTATTGAACAATCAGCAAGGATATTTGTGCAATCGAAATGAACAGGTGTGCGTGTGTGTGTGTGTGTGGTTTCTACAAAGAAAATAACAGAATACAGAGTTTCAGTTTACCAATAACAAAAACATGTAATGTAACAGAAAATATTATGGCAAAACATGAAACATGAGCATTCAAGTCAAACTTAAATTATACAAAAAGACACTTACATGGTCAGATACGCACACACAGGAAAAAACAAAGGACAAAAGGAACAATGCTCAGTCCTCTGCACAGCTCAGCAGTGTGCAACCAGAAAGGGCAAGCTGTGGGCCCAGGTGCAGCTAATAAAGCCTGTAAGGCAGTCCTAATTGGCCTGAGAGTGCATGGGCGGGGCTTAGAATTAAAGGGGGACTGAACAGGGTTGTGACACTGCAGCTAAGGGACACAAAACTTCACAACAGCCTTAGTAAGGTAAATTAAAAAATGTAACTTCTAACACATTTGAAACAATTATTCTTTTTAGAAAAGCATCAAAAGGAAACATTATTTTAAATAATTAAACAGAATTGAGTGGTTTAGTCACCGCACCTGAAGTCCTCCCTGTTCCCCATGTCCCATGCGGTAGGATGGCACACCACGTCTCTTCCTTCAGGCTTAATAAACATTGAGTTTGTCCAGAAGTTGTCAAACATTGCAGACATGTTTACAGACATGAAGAATGTTTCTGCCTCTTTAAACAGGCGGATTTCATCCCAGCCCTGAAATGGCATCAAATAATTAGGAATTAAAAAAAGAGCATGACTGTTTACAACTCCATCATTTTTATTACTCCAGCTGCTCCAGCGTCCTGATTAATAGCATAGATTACATGCAATCTTTGACCAAATAAAAATGCAAACAGACCTTTAGCATGGACTTTAAACATATATGAAGATAAAAGATAAAACCTTGCAGATAAAAAGACGCTTAGCTTAGAACAAAAAGGTAAAGAATAGAAATGAACATGGTCACGTTTTACCTGAGCCACCATTTCAGAGCTCACATCGATATCAGGCTTTTCTGGATACGGGATCATGAGAGGATACAAGTTGGTCCAAAACCTTCCCCACATATCACCTGAATGTGAAAAGTCATACAATGTCACCATTTGATCTTAAACAACATTATATCCTAATAGCGTATATTTATTCTTGTTTAATGTAATATCATTATTTGGACAATGCAAATGTCTGAAAAGTAATGTTCCATATGTTACCAAGCAGGTGTGCTGGAAGGCAAGCTTCGGAGGCGATGTGACCAGGATAAACATCTTGCAGTTTTGCCCTCACATAAGCATGAAGCTCTTTGTACAAAGGCAAGATCTGGAACATCATAAAAGATTTGAGTTTTCTGAATAAAAATTGTTAAATATGAATGTTCTTTATTTCCACTGATGGTTCCATAAAGAACGTTTAACATATACCAACCTCCTGGTAAACGCGCCTGGCATCTTCCATAACTTGGTTTCGGGTGTAACTGTATTCAGGTTCATCAATTGTTTCATAATCCCCCCTCCAGTAATCCCCATGGTCTTCATATTCTGAAATAAAATGATGAGACAAATCTTAAACTTTGTCAACCACCATGTCCATAATATCAAAGCAGTAAAAGCAAAGGCATAATATCATTTATTATCATGTAATATGAAGTCATAAAGTTAAGAACAGAGCTCATACTGTTGAGTTTGGCAGCTTCATTTTTGAGGTCCACATATTTCTCATAAAGGGGTCTCATCTTCATCCCTGCGGCCACTCTCCATCCCTCCCACGCGTGTAGACGCTCTTCGTAGTCCCTGCTGTTTGCCATGACACTCTCTAGACCTAGTGAATGAAAAATGTATTAAAGTCTACCTGGGTCACTGATTTAAATGCAGCTGGACATTTACATGTGTGTTTGTGTAACAGTGGGATCTACAAAAACTACATATGATACAAGTTTGGTATGTCATTTGTCAAGTGTCATTCAAGAACATACAGTACACTACCATTCAATAGTTTGGGGTTGGTACGTTTTTAAAAATAATTTCAATTTTTAAAAAGTCTCTTATGCTTAGCAATGGTGCATTAATCAGATTAAAAATACAGCAAAAATAGTCATATTGTAAAGATCAGCAGCCGTAGTCTTTAGAGTCTTCAGAAATCACTCTAATGTGTTGATTTAATGCTCAAGGAACATTTCCTATTGCTATCAATACTGAAAACATTTGTGCTGCTTAACATTTTTAAGTAACCCCCCCCCCCATTTTTTATCTTATATTTTAGGTTTCATATCCTCTTTCTCAAAACAAGCATACATTTTCTCACATCTTTTAACAATGTATCTGAGAATAGAAACTCATAGTTTCTGTTCTCTTTTTGTTTGTTTTTTTGCACATTTATGAATGGAACAGATAATAGAAACCTCACACACAGACTGTTTTATTATTGTAGGAACAAGGCAACTGGTTTATGATCCCGAGATTCCACTTTATCATTAGGATGGTGCTTTATGTACGGCTAACATTACCTGGCTCCAAAGTCTGACAGTCAGTGGGATCGTCAATTTTGCACACAGTTGCTGTGTTGTAAATAGTGCTCATCTCTGACATGATGTTTCTCAGCTGTGATACACAAGGCGTTTAGGCCATGTTAGTGTTGTCATGTTTTCCATATTACCAGAAGAAGTGAAACACTACTAAAACTACCGTAAAACATCAATGTCTTACTTACTTCACTGGCCTTGTCCGGTGAAAGCGCGCCTGATCCTTTATCTTGGAGCTTTTGCAGCTGAATTTTAATCAGTGGATCAGAGATTTGATCAATGGGATAGGCACTGGACTCCTCAGACATCTTACTGTAGAACTCGCTCCAGATTGTGTATGCTTCAGCCTAAAGAGAGAGTTAATGAGGTCATTACCAATTAATGTTTTCTCCAAAATGAGACATTTTATTAATCAATATTCTGAATACGTTCCTGTTACTACTGGTGTTGTACATTTTATATTTCCCCCCAAAATGTGACAATTTACGATTTTAAGCGTTAAACATGTTCAAACTTGGCAAGCAGACGATAGAAAAAAAATATTCTCCGCTTGTCTTGAACACCTACATCCAGTTCCTATGATGTTGTTCAATTACTATTTCCCCCCAATAATAGCTGTTTTAAGATGTCAGCCATTTAAAGGGTTAAAAAACATGTTGTTTGATTAATATTTTGCCCCCAAATTAGATATTTTGTGATCTAAAAAATTTAAAGGGTTAAAAAGCATCACAGAAAAAGATGCTGAACTTGTGAGCATCCATATGCAGCAACAGCTGATGTTGTTCAATTAATATTTTTCTCATAATGTGATACTTTGTTATTTCATTATAGGGTCACACTTACCTCTTTATCTGCGTTTTCCTGGGAGATGTCTGTGTTGTAGGCCCAGGATGCAAGGGAATACTGGTACACGAGATTGGTCGCCTCCTCATCGAATTTATTTAAGAATTCCGTTGCACTTTCCTCCACGGTTTGAGAGCAGGCCACAGAGGCCATGGCCAAAAGCAGGAGCCAGCGAGCAAACATCACAACAGCACTTGTCCCACCGTCACTGACACTGTTGTTTTCCCCACGCGTGGTTTTATCGAAGACGTTCAATTGCTTTGCCCTTTGACCAACATTGTGCTTGAATGCAGGTGGGATGGTTCCAGGAAGGAGTCTCATTAGATGTTGCATAACACATCTTCTGCGAAAATGACTTAGAATGCTTAGAAAAGTAACCTCACACGCTTTACAAATGGTATGAAGCTAGTTATACAAAACGTAATATTGTTTCAGTGTGATTCAGCAATTGAGGAAAGTATTTACAGTTTCAGTTTTTTAGTTTTTAGTGAATGTGTGCTTTATGTACTGGCTGTATCTGGTTTGTTCATTCCTTAAAGCTTAAGCAAAATACACCAAAAATACAGATTTTCGAAGAGCAGGGCTGTGAGCAGTAAGTCCATTATGTAAACATAATCTAGGCCTATAAAAGCATAAATAACAATGCATGTGACGGCTGAAGTAGATCTTTATCAAGATAAAGCTGATGACTCACAGAGTTTTACAGTTAAATTATACCTTTAAATATTAAATGATTAATTTGATTGAACAGAAAGACATTGCTGATTGGACACAAGGAACATAGATAACTATTTGGAATTTCATCTGGAATAATTCCATAATTCATATAAAATGAAAACAGTCTGACTATAATTTAGATGTATTACAGAGTTTTTAACCACACCTTAACATTTACAATTACTGAACACAATGTCCAGACATAGATTCAGTTTGCCGTTTCAACTTTCAGACTGTTTAAGTAGATGTTTATTTTGTTTATTTTAGTTCCTCTATGAATCAGCGATGTGCTTTTATCTCTTGTTCTGTTTTATGGTTTTTATGTGAGGTTTTAAAGTGAGGCTGGGTTGAGGTACGGTTATCGTTGTCAGCCATAATAAAACGTGATTAAATGTTAACCAGTAAAATTCATGATTAATCATGACATTATCTTTCATTCTTTCTGAATTCATTTTTTTAGCAATATACCTAAAATGTACCTTTATAAAATTTACATCAAATCAGCCCTGAAACTAGTTTCAGGATTTGAGTGAGCGTATAGGACTGCAAGAGAGACTGTGGCTCTGTTAATCAGGTTATATCTTTCTTTTATGTTCATAATCATAAAATCATGCTTTTTTTTTTTTTTGCAGAATAAGTGACAATTTAGTGGTAGTTTCATAATATGATCAGCAGGTGGTGCTATTTCTTTTCCTGCCTTTTTGTCTCACCACGAGAGGCTGCTCGACCACAAATATGGTGGGGATCATTGGTTCACTTCAATTTTCATCTTTTTAATTTAAGAATAGTGAGAAAATACTAGAAAACTCAGTGTTTTATCACAACATCGCGTCTCGGATCTGTATGCAGTATAACACTATGCCAACCATTCAGCTTAGCTTTTGAGTTTTTAAGCCCAAGCATCCATAAGTCCTCGACAAAAGAGTGGATAAAGTTTATCCAAACGTTAGCCCTAACCGGAAAACCGCTGCAATGATGTAACTGCAACCTTTGCGGTTCCAGATACTTTGCGCCGTCACCTTTGTAGCAAACACAATAGAGCATTAATGACGTAGTCAGGGGATGTGAATGAACTTATTCATTTCAGCAGATTGAAAAGACTTAAACTGCCTATAGCTGTATACAGAGGAGAATGTTTATTGTAACGCAGAGTTGTAAACTATTTAAACCAATTAAACAACAAGCTCACTATCATACACAACCACCAACTTCCTGAGGTAACAGCAGATCGTTGTCTTATTATAGAAAATAACATAAAGCATACTAACTATTTTATTATTTAACAGTGCATTTGTTTACCTCAATAAATTTACCCATCAACAAAAAAACTGTGTTACTAGACTCTAATATTATTTTTATAGGTTAATTAATAAAAGCTGTATAAGCGTGTGTAGACCTTCATCCAGCTAACCTTTTTTCTCCCTTCTAAAACCTAACACGGTGAAGGCTTTGCTCATGTATATTAATGAGGCTCCTGACTGGACGCTTGTAAGGCGACGTCATCGTGCCGCAATTAATATTTATGACATAGGCCTTGGCCGTAGTAGAATGCGTAGTTTGTCTCCGCTCCTGGCGCAAGTAGACCAGTCCGTGTTTTTCCAAAGCCTCTCTCTATCCAACCTCAGCCTCAAAACCCTCCAAAAACCCACTAGCCTACCAAAAGGCATTCGGGAGCAGAGGAGGAGCAGAGATTTTCACTGAGAAACCTCCATCTCTGTGTGATCTCCTCTAACGGGAGAACTGTAGTGATGGCGGGTTGCGCGGAGGATTCGTGGATTTTTGCTTGACAGGCACCAGAATCTTCAGTTGGATTAGTTGATTGGTTTATTTATGGGGGATTCGCATTTACCTACTGAAAAATGCCTTTTGCCAAACGGATCGTTGAGCCCCAGCTGCTGTGCAGACATCCCATCCCTAATGATGAAGGGTTACTGTTCGAGGATCTGTGCTCCATCACCAATGTGGCTCTATCCCGGACCCTGCGGCAGCTCTCCGACCTGTCCAAACACGCGTGCTCCTTATTCCAGGAGCTTGAGAACGAAATAATCGCCACAAACCAACGGGTTTGGGCTTTGCAGAACAAAATAGGCAAAATCCAGCAAACCGCCAGCGCGCTGGATCCAAAACTGGAGGCTGTGCGTAAGTAGACCATTACGCGTAAATTATGGCTTGGAGATTTTAAACACGAAAGTGTAATGTTTTGCATATTATTGGAAAAGAATGAATGAATATGGGGGTTATATGTATGGAGTCACATGTAGCCACTGCCTCGAAGCTTTGCCGAGCGAATTATAATGTGTCACACGCCTGTTTGCGTAACCAGCACCTGCACCGTGACCGGTTGCGCTTTTCGCTCCCAACCGAAAAACGTCTTGCCACACAGTAACCAGCCGCTGCAGGTTGTTTTCTTTTAGTCTAAATGTGTGATCGTTAAGATTTTTAAGACGTTATGAGACAGTCTGGGTCGTTTTCAAGAGCTGTTTGGAGAGAGGGGCGTGTATGTGCCATGGCTGTTTTAATACCACTGTTTATTAAAATGGATAAACGCAACAGCTAACTCTGCAGGTATAACATCATTTTCATTTTATTTTTTAAAGCATATCAATAAGCGATCGGTAATGTCTTCAAAACGCGTAATTGCATAATTACATTCGGCTGCGCCAAGACATTTGTATTAATTATTCTGCTTATTTTTGCAAATGCTACTATAAAGACGGTGTAACGCAAAATAAAATATTTTATCCCATGTCATATTAAACTGGCGCTGCATCCACTCAGCTGCTTCAACATAATTAAATGCAAGATAAAGGATAAATCTAACCTAAAGGTTATCGGTGATGTGACATTTAAACACGGGATGGGATATGATATCTTTTTCCTCCCTTTGAATAAAAAAAAAAGAAAAGAGAAAATGAGAAAAGGCATAGAATAGGCGTTTTACATGAAACTTCCAGGTTGGGTGTGGAGGGAAAATAAACATCCCAGTTGCTTGGATGCAGCAACATCCAGCTCACATCCATGATGAACTGTCTAATTCCCTGTGAAAAAGTGGTATCCATTACATATGTGCTTTAAAAACCCTCCTTTTGCTTCCTTTCAACGGCATGGGCCGATTAAATCAGGGCCCTGCTTTGAAATAAAATGCTACAGCCTCAGCGCCCTTGTCAAGCCTCTGAGGAGATCATAGCCTCATGTGGATCATAGCCTCAGCGCTGGGTGCTGCTGCTGTATAGCTTTAATTATAAGAGGATGTTAAGCTGCAGTGCATGGGGATAAGTCCAGTGCATATACAGCACTGACAAGATGGAGATTTCTTCCTCCAGTGAGGCAAAGAAACACATGTTACAAACAGATGCAATTAGTTCAAAAAGGATCCAATTATTTCATTTCCATGCCATGTGACGTCCAGGAATAAACTGATTTGACCCCAAAAAAAGATTTAGCCATGTAGGTCAAGCTAGGACCTGCTGAAATAATCTCTTTCTCCCAGAGTGATTATCACCATCAGACCAAAACTACCCCTACAGCTCTCGCAGTCGTTGCTCTGCTCCTTACAGAATCAGTGCGTCGTTTTTTAGGACTCGTTGCTATTTGTCAAGCTTGATAGCATGCCATGGTCTTGTAGCTTGGCAGAATAAGGTGAAACTGGCAGTGTGTCTGGTTTTGTTGGCGTACCTTGCTAGACTGACAACATCCCCGGTGTTTTCATCCTTGCAGAAATAAGGGCACTTGACATATGAGTTTTGCTTTGATTGATTGATGCACTTATGGTTAGATGACAAAGATGTTCCTGTTTAATATGCCATCAAAGTCCACAGTTCATAAGCTTGCCAAACCAAATTTGATCATTGATGAATATAGCTATTGTATTGACCTCACACAAGCTCCACTTTTACTAAAAGGGAAAATTATTTAAACAGATCAAAATGAAGTTGTCTTTTTTTATTTTAAATCATCTGTATGTAGTTTTTGCGACTCTGAAGCGGAAGCGATCAGAATTCACTTTCATAATTATGGTAGATGCACGTGCATTTGTTGCTTCCGTAAAACAATCTGCCCTTATTGCATAAATTTGTACTGGAACAAAACTAGATCAAAACCATCAGACTGATCTTGAAACTGTCAATTTCAATGTTTTAAATAGGACATACCATTGCTTCAACTTGAAGCATTCATTTTTCTTCTGGTTGTTGTTTTATATGTTTATGATTCCCTAAACTCCTATATTAAATTAATCATTATGGTGATGCTTATATATTTACTTCAACCTCCAAAAGGTTTGAGTTCTCCAAACATCAAACACCTAACGACAGTCAGAGCTTTTTGTATACTGTAGCATGGATTTCTGAGTTGAGCCTAAAATCCTGAGATTTCCAAAAGCCTGTTCCACATCAAAAAGGTACGGTTCATCCCTGGTGTTATCCTGTAGTCTGGTTAATGTAGATAAAAGCAACTAATTGCCAAAAATGATGGAGTATGGACTATGTGTGCGATTGCATGTCTCATGATAAAAGGAGAAGTGTTACCCTGAAGCCGGTTGCTGTGTCTGACTTTGGAGTCAAAATAAAAAGATTAAAAGCAAGGGGTTTAGCTTTGAGGAGCACAAACTTATGCTAGTCTGTAATTTTTGCATTCTTTAGCAGACATAACATTTCGAGACTCTCTTAAATATACAAAGCTTTACATTTGAGAATGAATTATGACACATCAGTGAGAAAAGGTGGGATATTAAGAAATGTGACCCTGTGTTTGATTGGAAGCCATTGGATGAGAACAGCTTTGCTGGGAGTCTCCAACTGTCTCATTGTGTGGGTGAGGCGTGTGTCATAGCCCTTTATGGCTCAATTAGTGTAAACGATCCTAATCCCGTAATTGCAGTGTATTGTCTTGTTATTCCAGTGATGGCATGTGGTGCCAGGAACGACACCCTCTTGAATTTGAATGGACAGTTGGCCTGTAGGCACTGGGCCCTTACAAAGCTTTATTTTGCTAATTTGCCTCCTTATAGAAAAAAACTGAAATAAACCATAAAGTAATGCATTTAAAAACTAAGACTGAAATAAAACTATATAGACATTTAACAATTTATATTTAAAATGACAAAAACACAACCTCTAAGTAAAGATTTTCCCAATGAAACCTTTAGAAAGAGCACAGTAACTCACAGTAACTGTTACAATAAATAGACATAAGGGACAATAAACAGTCTATATATTCAAACAATAGACAAAGTCAGCAAGTGCAACAATGAGAGTTGTGTTAATTGTTATTATTGTAATTGTCACAGTTTTAAAACGGCTGGAGTGAGGCGGATTGTTAAGGTGTCTAGAGCTATATGATGCAACGTATGTGCAATACATGGGAAGGGGGTCCATAGGAGTCCTTCTGCTGTGTCATGCGTGTGTGAGCTGTCAGGTTCTTACCACCTGAAACTGTTCGTAAGTATTTGTATAAATCCTCCTCAGACGTGGTCTGGTCTGTTCTTTTAATAAGGGATATTCATTCCTGAAGTCTTTGTGCAGTGTATTAAAAGTGATGACAAGTACATCACATTGCATAACAGCACAGAACAGGAACCGCTACCGTACCTCACGCAGCATTGTGTCTAGTCTTGGATCTAATCCATTCTGGGAAGGTTTTTTCTTTCTATCCTAGAAGTAAGAAGGCCTGTGATCCGGCCTCCCCAGCGAGGATGGGTAGAGATTACCTTGCCTGCCCCCGGACCTGTTTAATTAGACAGGATCTCTCCCAGAGCATGCAGCCATTTGCAGGTTTTACTAATGAAGGGAAAACATCAGACTGAGGAAAGTCGATGAGAAACACTTTTGACTTGTTACGTTTAACACCCATGACAACGTGTTTGAGATTGGAACGCTCTCAACTTTCTATACTGTGAGGTTGACTTGTTTTAATTCATAATTCTTGTAATAATTTGATGCAATTATTGCATAGGAGTACTCGGCGAAAGCACTGGTTGCATGTAGCATTCTAAAAACATATATATTAGGCGCCCTAAATATAAATCAGATATTAAGTATAATTCGTGTGATGCAATGGTATATATACTTTTTTATTATTTATTTATTATGGTTTTGCCATACCAGCACACAAAGGCAGAACCTGGCCCGAAAAGGGTTCTAACCTTTTAACACAGCCCACTGCAGCATCCACTCTTTTTACTCTAAGAGCCCCTGGAGCCAAATTCATTTTCCTAAAGCTTTAATAGCCGCACACAGACATACCCACAGGCCCCCCTGACCCACACACACTAGTGCACATTTACACCATCAACAGAAAAAGATTTTTGGTTGTTTGTAGCGATAAAGAGATAGGCAAATTTAAACATGCATCTAAAAGACACAAAGCACCCCAAAAAAACGTGCACTCAATCTTCTATTCTCTCTTTGTCTTATAATAGGTCGACGCTCTCTTGGTTGTTTTCGTTTGGATAAGTATCATACATAAATGAGTCTCAGTGGCCTGGAATTAAAGTAGCAATGGACGGCGCATCATCCTCTCAGCTCCAGGCCACTGTGTGCTCAGACCTAATTGGTCAGATTCAGAGAGCACTGCAGCCCTTGGTTTAAATACTCAGAGTTTGCCCACCATTAGCACACACAGTCTTAGAGAACAAGTCTACCGTGAACGCATGTATTGCCTCAGGTCAATAGAAGTGTATGCATGCTATTGCTTTTGATGTTTTGATGGTATTAAGCTGATGTTTGATCTAAAAGCTATATGTTGGTAAAGAGGCAGCTTACATTATTTATTATACTTTATTTTTTTTGAAGGTTTACTGAATAAATAATGTTTGTGTTTGAATTCCAAATGGATATCACGGAACGTTTGGATGCTTTGTGGAATGTGGGAAATTTGGCCTGAAAAAGACTTGAAGAACAGTGGTTCTAAACCATTTTGCACATAATGTCACAGAATCTCACAATTCTATTCAAATAAAAAACAAAAAAAAACAAGGCAACACTTAGTGAAGGCCTTTATGTATAATTCATAGTTATAATTCATTCATTATGCCTTGTAATGCACAGTACAATCTCGTGAATAATTGTTATAATTGTGGTTATTGTTATTAACCACAGTTAATACATTATAACACTTATCAATTCATTGTTACACTGTGCATTTTAAATTTGGTTATGATTATTTAAGACAAGTCATAATATATTACACATTATACTGTTATAAATTATAATGCATTGTACGCATGTATTCTACATGTCCATATTTTACAATTCTATGTTTACATCTTGCAATTCTCTGAAGAAAGTAAAAAAAAAACATAGTTTTATTAATTGGCAGAAACAGGCTTCCATAGTTTTGAGCCTTTGTTTTAAATCAAGATTTCTATAAACAGAAATAGTTCTGTATTTGCTGTATTCTAGTGGTGGCAGTTGCACAAAAACACATATATCAGTCATTTGCTTGAGCGAAGGAGCCATTCCTCAGTGCAAACTCTGCAAAGAGTGGCAAACTTCATGCCAAGCACACACTAGTAGATACCTTTAAGTGCAATAAAAGTGCTTTGTGTTTTATGTATGTGGAAATCATATTTATTACAGTAACTGATTTATCTACAGTACTCTATATTACAGCCTAAAACCATAATTTCTGATTTTCTCATGTGATATAATTTTTTTTACTAATGCATGTAATGTGAGTTGTTCTCTAGTTCTTTTAGCCTTGGGGCAGGGCTGTCTCTAACATAGAGGTTTACACAATGGAATGGTAAGGGGTGTTATACCACTTCCTTTCAGGTAATTTATTATAGAGTCCAGACAAAGGGCAAGTGACACTCTCAGGTTATAATTTACTTCAAGTAGAAGCTGAAAATGAAGTATTTAGTAGGTTCAAAGAAAGAGCGGAAAATATTTGTATGGTCTAATGGGTGCTTTGGGTTAGTGTCAGGAGTGTTTATGCTGACCTCTACATCTGGTTGCCACAGCAATATTTTTCTTAAAAATGTAAAGTATGATCTCTGTAAAATTTTATTTTTGTCATATTAAATAGTCGAAGATGCTTCTTAAAGGAATAGTTCACCCAAAAATCATCCGTCATCATTTACTATCCCTCGAGTAGTTCCAAATCTGTATGAATTTCTTTGTTCTGCCAAAGACAAAGAAATATATTTTGAAGAAAGTTTGTAACTCTGATGTTTTGTGTCACCATTAATATTCTATATTATTTTTTGCCTACTGTTGAATTTAACGGTGACCCAAAACAGCCTGGTTACAATTTCTTCAAAATATCTTCCTTTCTGTTCAGCAGAACAAAGACACACATACAGATGTGGATCTACTCGAGGGTGAGTATATTATTTGATTTTCATTTTTGGGTGAACTTTTTTAGCAACAAATTAAGCAACAAATTACCATACTACAATTATTTCTGTAGAAGCCTGTAATACTTAAGAGTGAGTAATGGCTGCTGTAAACGTAAAAAATGCTTATTTGAAATTGCGATACAATTTCAGGTTATTTATGTTTTTACTATATTTTTACCTAATAAACACAGCCTTGGTCAACCTACGACAGAATTAGATATTTATTGTATAGGTGGCATCTGTGTTGTCACTCATTCAGACAGATGGTTAACGGCAGAGTTTAAATCCTGACCTCATGAAAAATTAGTAAGACCAGCAGGTCCAGCGTGAGTTATTGTTTCTTTCATTTCTATTAAAAATTCATAAACTAAGCGTATACTTGGAGGGAAGTAGTTCAGCCTACAGAGGCTAGAGAGTTTGAGGGATGTGCAGCAGACTCGATCTTCCGTCTTTCGCTGATACTTTGTCGAGACTAAATTAAACCAATAGATTTATTCACCCGTCAGGACCACAGTGTATTCATCTTAAAAAAAAAAAAAAAAAACGGCATCCACTCTCTGTCCTGACTTGTTCTGAGTGGAAGCCACTTTCCCGCATCCGACAGTGCCCCTATCCTAAAAGGAAGAGCACACCGAGCTCAGACACAGAATGAAGTCAGAGAGCACCTGTGTGTGAGGATAGAGGTGCTGTGTCTCTCTGTCAACTTACATGACTAGTTGACTTGCAGCAAAACATCACTTTATTATTTCAAGCTTGTCTTTGTTTCGTCTGCATTGCATTTAAATCAAATAAACATAGTGAAGAACAGATAGTAGAGTCAAAGACATCTAAATAATCTATTTATAATCAACATTTAACTGCTATGACATGTTTATTGTTTCACTGAGCATGCAATCTAGATTTTCAAGTAGTACAGTAGACTTATAGGTTTACTTTTATTTCTCTGTGTGATAAAAATCAATCAAATTGTGACTCAATAGTACATATGTAGTAAGTATGCGGGTGAATAGAAGAGCTCAACAAGGATCATAAAGTCAACATTGTTTTGCATTCTCTTCATCAGTGCTCTACTTTTTTCCCTTAGAGTTGGTCTATTTCTGCGTTTGACAGTACTTTTAATGTTTAATGCACTTTGATTTTCACTGGAGACACATCAAGGCTGTCTATGAGGCCTGTCTGAGAACTGTTCATAGTGATGGAGAAGAAATCCGCATCCTCTTAAGACAAAGCCTCAGAAAGGAAGGTTGAGCAGAGAAACAGACAAACTGGAAGTACTGTATATTGTTGGTTATATGGACAAAACTGGTCTCCATTTAATTTAGACCGAAAGAGAGGGGCTAAATGTGATGCATTAACGGATTTGAATCATCCCACAACCTTTAACCAATCACCAGCGAAAAGAAAAATTTAAAGTCACTGTTGAAATATTAAATCATTCTCATCACAGAACTGCCAGTGAATGAAGTCGCTTTAACTGAAGGCACCGATTCACATCACCAAATCTCATGAATCCTATCACGAACCTAAAAGAAATTCTGTCAAGGAACGTTTTATTTGAAAACATATTTTAAGCTAAATTGTGTGTACACGTTTACTTTTTACAGATGAGAATAAGAGCTAGATTTTTGAATGAATGGTCACTTATTTTCAAAGAATCAGTCATACGGCCAGAAATGAATCAGAAATAACTAATACCAAAATATTTGAAATCAAGAAGGATTTTCTAGACAAGAAAAAAAATATTGTCTTGTTTTCAGAAAAAAAAATTATTAAAAAGCAAATAAAATCTGCCATTGGGGTAAACAAAATCTTGTTTTCTGTTTGAAATAAAGATTATTTTGCTTATCCCCATTAGCAGAATATTTAGCTTGTACTAAGCAAGAATAAGAATATTTAGATATTATGGACATAAGACAAAAAAATCAAGCTCTTTTCCAAAACGCAATAAATCCATTTTAATAGTTTTCAGGGGAATGACATTTTGTTAATATTCAATATATCCTGATAAAATGGTCTGTTAGCTCGGTCTGAACATGTTAAACAATGATTGTTAAATGAAACAACATGTTTCATAAAACATAATTTCAATGTTATTGTTCAAAACGCTAGTTTTTTGCGATTTTCTTTGTCCATTCGGCATTTTTACCCCCAGGTGTAGGTCTCACTGGCTTATACAGGCCATCAAAAGTGTTATTAGAGATTAAAGCACTCATTTTGAAGACTGAGCACAAACAAACGCTTCAAAGCGTCGTTCTATGTTGGATTGCATCGGAACAAATTCCGATTGGTCGAGAGGACATATCGCAGTTAGGATAAAAACAGGTTCGACGCTTATAGCATTTCGAGAGACAAAATGCATCTTGACCTACATTTTAAACAAGGAAATTAACGGTTTGGCATGAAACATTAATGGAGCAGTGAATAGGTTCAATACACAGCAAAATGGCATGATGAACCCTTTTTTTTCTCAATTTGGCGATTATCGCGTTTTGCAAAAGAGCTCTTCATATGTACCTCTGGATTTCAAAACAGCATAATCTTCACATTGAACTCCATGATAAGATATCGTGTTAGTTCAGACATAGAGGAAGCTTCTGGCATGCTTGGGTTTTTCTTGCCTGTGTTTACATTCAGACTATAATCAAGACTTCTGCCTGTGAGCTGCCAGTAATCTCTGCATAACTTTGATCACACGGCTATGATGATGAAACAAGCAGACTTCATACATGTCAACTGGATGAGCTATGCTTCCAGTCATTCTTTTTCTCTCTCTCTCCTTGTAGATACACAGCTAGAGAGAGACAGAAATCTGTTGATATGCCCTTATATTCACTCTTTGATGATTTTCTGTACAATTACCCTGGAATGTCAGATGCCATCTAAAAAAATGTATTTTCATGAATTTGGGTAGTTATTAATACCTCAGAAGGACACCATGGGAAATCATTAACCACCTCCATCAATGCACTGGATGTATGGATGGGTTAAACTGCAGTTCGACTCGAGTTGGCGATCTGCCCAGACTAAGCAGCTATGCTCCACAGACAGTGAGAGACTTGTCTGTCCTGACTTCTGAATTCTGTCAATGACTTTTAGTCATAAAGACCACAAAGGGGCTTCTACATCTATGGAGGCACTGGTGCTAATCTAGTGACAAGGCCATATAAATTCAACTATTTCTGCTATTTAACATTTATCCTGGTCATTGAAAACTCAACGTGATCAGGCGATTTTAAAAACTGTAACATCTGATTCCCTTTTTGTTAGGTTTATGGATATTTTCAACCCTAAAATACAACTGAATGAAATGTCTTACTCAAGATATGGGTAAAATGCCTGTGAAAAATCAATACGAATACATCCCTTATTAATTTATTTAGATATTAGACCAGTTTCAGACTTGGCCAGTAGCATTAATTTGTAACTAAAACAAGCTGAGAGGTAAGCAGGAAGCCTATGTGTGGGAAACCTGTTGGTAACAATTATTATTGCAATTTCTTTGGTGATGCTAGTGGCACAGAAAAAAAAAAAAACCTGTGGAAATCCTTACTTTCTCAACGGCTGAAGGAAAATCTCTTCTGTGTCAGAGGAACAGAAGGAAGGGTGTTTGTTTGGCTGCTTGTGCTGCAAAAGAGCGGTCGGTCTCAGAGAGAGAGAGAGAGGGAAAACAGAGAGGAAAAACTTGGCTGATTGAGTCACAACAGAGGGAATAGCCGTAATTACGACAGACAGACAGAGGGAGAGAAATGAGAGAGGGCTGTGATGATGACAGTGTATCAAAGCTGCAACAGTAAACAGGGCTGTTGTATTTGAGCGGTCTTTAATCTACACTGATTGAATCAGTGGGAGTCAGCGTTCAGTAGCTCTGTATGTTGCATTGTAACTTTTCTCTGAATCCTAAATCTGAATGTTTTTATTTTACTATTCGATTTTTTATCAAATCTTTGGATCATTACATTAAAGCATTTTTAATATTTAGATTATTCTTTTAACAAAAGAGTCAAGGTGGTTTCTAAATGTCTAAAATAAATAAGTAATATTTTTTGTGTTTTTACTTTTTAAAGACTTTTTTAAAATTAATTGATTTAACTTAAATGAAACAGATGAAAGCTGCATCCTTAAAAAAACCCTTGAGGAATTAATTTTTAAATTTAGATTACAACAATTACACTAACATGTAATGACACTATGCTGGCTTAAAATAAAATAAAACATGTAAGCTGCGTTTAAAAAAAGTCATATTTAAAGAGCTATTTATTTACAATAGCATGGACAGCTGATGGTTTATTGAATTAAGAAATTCATGTTTTAGTGTGACGGTTTTTAATGTTGGTTTATAAAATGTTATATTATGATGAAAGGTATGTGTAAAATGATACAAATCATATTGCATAATGAATCACTGTCCACTGGGTAAACATTGTTTTTCTTTGGGCCTGGGCAAGCTTTCATTTGCTATATTTATCTCTTAACAAAAAACACATGGAACCCTGAGAATGGAAAGTGAGCCAGAAAAACAGCTCTGTCTTATGTAATAGTTCTAAACTAAGTTTTGTCTTCTGTGGAACTTCTGCAAGTTTTGTCCAAAAAACGATTGCACTGTACAGTACAGCGTGACTAAAAACATAATACCACAATACATAATCTTTTTAGAAACATTCATGCTGTCCTTTTGGCATTGGAGTTCTTTTTTCATTAGTTTTTTAACCACAGACTTTTTAAACATTGAATGGATTGGCTATTTATTTTCTTTTTATAACAAATCCCTTGTGTTTTTTTCTTCGCTACTCAGGTTTCAGGAGAAAAATCTCTATAGGTAAGTTGTTTGTCAAGTGTTGGTGATTAGTACTAGACTCTCTTTCTATAGCAAAGACAGTAGACCCCCATCTGTAGTTTATAGGTGTATGTACAGTATATGTGGTGTGTGTGTGTGTGCGTGTGTGGTCTTAAACCTCTCTGTTCTGTCAACAGACTGTCTTTAGTAAGCATCTTAAAGTGTTGTTTTCCTAGTCTGAAGGACAGCTGCCCATACTGTCACATGATGCTGTCATTATATCTGGACAGATATATAGGGATATCAGCATGAACAGATCACGAGGTGCTTAAGTAGAACAGACACCGAAAGCTAAGCGCAAAGTCGAGCTCATTAGTTCAGGAATTAACTGCTATTACTCCATCACTGGGGCACAAATTAAAGCAATCTCCAGCCAGGACGTTAAAGTGTGCTGTCCAAACATCCTCTGCCCAAGAGTCAGTATGGATTTTCTTTTTTGACTCGTCCTCAATTTGAGCTTTTGTCAAATGCTTCAAGAGAAAAAGGAACATGTTGTTGTTGTTGTTTTTCCAAGGTCAGAGCAAGCAGGATACAGTCTTGTAATGCATTATCAAGTTATATTACATTTACAGTATTGTTGAAAGATTTTAGGTCAGAAATGAATATATATATGTCTGACCCAAAATCTTTCAACAATACTGTAAATGTAATGTAATTTGATATATATATATATATATATATACTGTATATATGTGAATAATCACAGATGCAATAGTGAAAGTGATATTGCATAGCTTGTCAGCGAACTTTGTGTATTAAATGCTGCTCCATTTCAAAACAAGTGACAGAGATTTATTACTAATCAAATAATTGCATGAATATACCGTGCAGCCCTTAACGTCTTACGTGACACCAAAAACTGGAGTAATGACTAATATAATATTGCCATCACAGGACTAAATTAAATATTTAGAATTTTTTAATTAAAACTTTATACATTTAAATAAATTAATAAAATGTAATCAATAGTTACAAAGATGTCAAATATTTAAATAGAAAATGGTCAATTTTAATTGTAATAACATTTCACAATATTCCTATTAAAAAAATCATACTGACCAAATTTTATTATAATTTTATTTTATTTTAAAAATAGACGAAACACGAAGAAAACATTAAACTAGCATTTGTATGTTGTTGTTTTTTTTTAGCCTTTGTTAGATCAAACTTGACAGGAAGTGTATTGGTAGAGAGAGAGAGGAGGAATGGGATCGGAATATCTTACCATATTATTTTAGTGTATTATCTTTATAATGAACAATGTTGTTTGTAAAGCAAACAGTTTTGCCATTTACTGCACATTATCTTCTCATTATTTCCCTGTAGCGACTAATAAACCATACAGTAAGTCTAGGCTTACTTCCTCGCTAAGTAATAGGCTGAATGCCAATGTGCATAATACTGTATCATAATATAATATCACATTGAATTTAGGATGGATAGTATGCACATTGGGATGCAGACCCTGAAAGAAACCAGATGAGTCTAAGTTTTAGGTTTGTACATGTAGTCTTAAAGAGACAGCAGCCTAAAAATACCTACTTCTGTCTGGTCTGCTAATTAAACAATACCACAGTTTTAACAAATATAAATCCGAATTTATCTTAAGCAGTAAGAGTTTTTGTTGTTTTACTCTTAATTATTAAATTTCTGCACATGAATACTACTGATACAGTCTTTATGTAGCCTATAATTTTGTTGCATGGCTGTTCATCTTGTAATTTGTGCAAATTCTTATTGAATTACTGACTTTAGCAGGTAAGTGAGTATTTTCTGCTGGGGTATAGAAATGCTTAAAGTACGCTTTTAGTAATAAATGTAGTAATTGCTGATCCAAAAAATGATGCATGAAATTTGTAGTATGATCCGAACTATGAGTTTTGTGATCCGTTGCACCACTAGTGAATACATCCTGGGCAATCCTACACCCTCGTATAAGTATCTCCCTCGAGAAGACAATGGTGAAAGTTCACAAATCCTTCTTTGCAGGGTTTAAAGCTATAGTTTTTCAGTTGCCAGCCCAAAAGGTTTTCAGCTTGTCTGAATTTGGCATCATGGAGAGATTGTGGAAAGACTCGAGTGACCTTTTGTCACTGCTCAGTGATTAGATTAGCTTTTGGTCTGATAATTGTTTAGGAAAGGATTTGGTCGGAGACAGCTGGCCCTAGATCAGTCTGTATGAGTTTATTTTTGCGTGGTCTGCTGAGTGGGCTGATATGTCGTGTGCTGACAGCAGTAGTGGCATGCTGCAGGGCTGCAGGGTTGTGCAGCTGCTCCACTAGACAGTGTTAAAACACTGCATGCTGGAAACACGCTCACGCTGCACCTTATACATGAGCCAAAACCAAATATACCACCTAGATCATACAATTACAAATTAGAGCACGAATATACAGAAGCCTCATTTGTCTGATAGAACCAGATCTACATCCGCTCTATGATCAAGTAATTGAAAGTGACTATTTTTACTCAGTTGAATAATTACAGCTATGCCAAACTGCAATTAACTTGCCTTGTAATTTCCACTGGGTTCCCCCCCTGCTTCACTCAGTAGTGTGTGTCATTGTGTGCACAAATACATATGTGCGCATGTTCGTGGGAATGTGTTGTATTTAGGACGCGTCATTTTGAGCAAGGAGGGGGCTGCGTTACTCTCCCTGGGCATGAAGTGCAGATCTGCCATATGGTTTTAATAGATCAAGGCGGGTGATCCTGAAACGAACTAAGGTCATTATATTTCTCTATCTGTGGTACCATCTGCTGTTGCTTTTTCTCGTTTGTTTATCCTGGATCTACAGATTTCAAAGCACAGTCTGACCGACAGCAGAATAGTTACATGACAGCTATCCTGCTTCACCAGAATGTTACTGTTGCACTGTATTAAAGTGGTTTTGGTTACTGTGGGTACTGTGTTGGTTAACCCAAGGTCAAACTGTTAGGGTTAAAGGTCTTCCTTTACTCACAGTCATGTCTTTTCAGAACAGCTACTTCAGTCTAAAGCAAAAAGAGATGTTTATCAATTATCATATCAATTTAATACAAATCACTTTCTCAAGCCAGAACGAATTACAGTGGGTACGGAAAGTATTCAGACCCCATTAAATTTCACTCTTGTTATATTGGCTAAAATCATTTAAGCTAATATTTCTCCTTATTAATGTACACACAGCACCCCATATTGACAGAAAAACATACTTTTTTTTTTGCAGATTTATTAAAAAAGAAAAACTGAAATATCACATGGTCCTATGTAATCAGACCCTTTGCTCAGTATTTAGTAGAAGCACCCTTTTGATCTAATGCAGCCATGAGTCTTTGTGGGAAAGATGCAACAAGTTTTTCACACCTGGATTTGGGGATCCTCAGCCATTCCTCCTTGCAGATTCTCTCCAGTTCTGTCAGGTTGGATGGTAAATGTTGGTGGACAACCATTTTTAGGTCTCTCCAGAGATGCTCAATTGGGTTTAAGTCAGGGCTCTGGCTGGACCATTCAAGAACAGTCACAGAGTTGTAAAGCCACTCCTTTATTATTTTAGCTGTGTGCTTAGAGTCATTGTCTTGTTGGAAGGTAAACCTTCGGCCCAGTCTGAGGCCCTGAGCACTCTGGAGAAGCTTTTGGTCCAGTATATAACTGTACTTGCCCGCATTAATCTTTCCCTTGATTACAAATAATCATCCTGTCCTTGCAGCTGAAAAACACCTCCACGGCATGATGCTGCTTCCACCATGCTTCACTGTTGGGAATGTATTGGACAGGTGATGAGCAGTGCCTGGTTTTCTCCACACATACCACTTTGAATTAAGACCAAAAAGTTCTATCTTGGTGTCATCAGACCAGAGAATCTTATTTCTCACCATCTTGGATTCCTTCAGGTGTTTTTTAGCAAACTCCATGCAGGCTTTCATGTGTCTTGCACTGAGTCTTTCTTCGGGACGCTCTGCCATAAAGCCCCGACTGGGCTTTATTGAGGGCTGCAGTTATGGTTTACTTTCTACAACTTTCTGCCATCTCCCGACTGCATCTCTGAAGCTTAGCCACAGTGATCTTTGGGTTCTTCTTTACCTCTCTCACCAAGGGTCTTCTCCCCCGATAGCTCAGTTTGGCCAGACGGCCAGCTCCAGGAGCATCTTCCATTTAAGGATTACCGAGGCCACTGTGCTCTTAGGAACCTTAAGTGCAGCAGATTTTTTTTTTTTGTAACCTTGGCCAGATCTGTGCCTTGCCACAATTCTGTCTTTGAGCTCTTCAGGCAGTCTGACATACATTGTGAGCTGTAAGGTCTTATATAGACAGGTGTGTGGCTTTCCTAATCAAGTCCAATCAGTATAATCAAACACAG
>JAUCMT010000013.1:18304064-18320705 GCA_032357475.1 Enteromius thamalakanensis
AACGTCTAGAATTTGTGCTATGTTTAAGATTTCTCCTTAATACATAACTACTATTATATATGTGCCCTGCTGTGTTTATATTTCTCTCTCTCTCTCCTATTTACATTATCTTTTACTTAATAAGTGTTATTAGAGAATACTTATTGTGTTGTTGTTGTTGTAAATTATATCCATATTTATAAATAAAACAATTAGTTGTCTATTATCAATAGTGTAGCAATTTTTTAATCATTTTTGAAGAAAAGTTTTTTCTTTCTGATGTCGTTCCAGCATCTACCAGCAGGCGAACTGGCCAAGCCAAAGCAGCCAAACCTTGATCGATCATTTGAAGTCCTCTCTGTAATATCTCTAATAACAAAAGTGTAAAATAAACAAATTATTTTGATAAGCTGAACTTACAGAGTCAACTTTGCCTTGATTTTTTAGGTGCTCTTTGTAGCGTTTGTCCACATATTCCTCTAACCTGTGAAGAGAGAAAATGTCATAAAAGCTCAAAAACGGAAAATTCTTATAGGGAGTGACGTTATTTGCAATAAGACATTAATATATATTCCACTTAAATATACACCTCATGCACAACCAAAATAGATTCCAAATCCAATTTTTCCCCCGCAAGAAATAAAAGACAGTCAGAGATAAACCCGTGAAGGCCATCTGCACCTCTTTGGCCTTGTGCTGTCGTGCATTTCATTTGTTGCACTGAGCGATTTCACTACCTCCCTCTCACATTGTTGGCTATAGCGTTGTTAGGGGTGACCAGTCTGCTAAGGGCTCACCTTGGATCAAGCTCCTTGGCCACTCTTTTAGCTTTGTTCCATTCTTCTCCCTCAATGAATGCATCTATGGCGTTCTTAATGAGGTCTAGGTTGAGGTAGAGTTCAGCAGCCTGAAAAAAAAATTTTTTTTTTATCTCAATAGGTCCATGGCTCGAGGACGCCGAGGAATAGATGAAGTCTGTGAGCTTTTTGTGCGGTCACATTGCTTTTGTGTCATACACTATATATACTCGCACACATGGGCACACAAGCACCCTGAAAGCACTGTTTCCTCTTGGTGTGCCACACTCAAAACACAATACTCAGGAGGAATAAAAAGCCAGCATTTTGGAAAGGATTTCTGTTCAAAATTGAATCTGTTTGGAAAATAAAGACAAATGTCAATGTCAAATACAGAGTTTTAGATACTTAATGTGATCCTTGCCTGAAAAACGAAACAAAGGAAACATACCTCATTGTACTTCCTGAGCTGAATCAGGCGTGGCCCGACCACCTGACTGATGTCCACAGCCTTGTCATGAGATAAAAATTTAATGGCCAATTCTGCTGCCTGGGGAACATGAAAAGATGAGAAGACAAATAAACATTTTCATGTTCAGATAATTCATTTCAAAAGAGTAGCTCTTTGTAGTTAATTGTTAGCTATTTTAGGTTAAAAGATTACTTCCTCAAAGTTAATTAATTCATTTATTTATTATTTATATTTAAACAATTATTAAGTTTAATATAATGCTAACAGTATTCTGTCTCTACCAACAGAGCAAAAACTGATTTTTGCAAGACCTTCTAGAAAAAAAGTAAACATTTAATGGAAAAAAGGATGCAGATGAAAATGCAATGTTTAGTCATAAATTCACAGGGAAAATATATATTTTTTATTTGTCATTTTTCTGGACTACTTTTATGGTTAAATGAAATGTTATTAATCAAAAAGCTTATCTAAATTAATTTATATAATCTGTGTTAGCATGTCTAATTATCTGAAAGTATACAAACAATTAATTTATTCTTACAATAGCCTTCTGTGTTGTCTATTTACATTTTTAAGTTATAAGGCATTGTCTTTTAGGTAATGAAGATTTAATTTTATTTGTGGAAAATAAAGGGGATTTAATTTTATAGTTAAAACATTGAATGAATACTGTTTGGTTATTCCTTAAAAATAACGTTTTGATATTTTTTGTAGCAGCCTACAATATACATTCTACTGAACAATAATAATATATTTCCATCGCAATGTCAAGTCAAACCAAACTTTTATTTTGACGGGTTGCTGTGAATACCTTTACAGTTCTGTGTATATGATATGAGGACAGATTTACTCAAATCAAACAGTCAAAGGCTCTAAAAGAAACTCTCTAAGCAGTTCTGGAGATGTTATTCATGTACTCCATTTATATCCTCATTTAGTGAAACAGCAGATGTTAATCACCAGAAGCGCCATGCGCACTTCAGTATAATAAACAAAACCACGAGTCTACACCAGCACAGAGACACACAGAAAATTTTGGTTTAATATTGACAAATATTAGCGGGAGTGGAAGTATGCATACTTGTGAGTGTGTGTGTGTGTGTGTGTGCGTGGATTGGGAGCGGAAATGCACTGTGCGCAATACAGAGAATGCAGCGTAATGTATATAGAGAAATGACTTGTAGTTGTGTAAATGAGATAAAATAATATAAGGCTTTTTGTTTGATAAAACAAGGTCTAGATCAGTTCTATAAAAAAGATAACTTTAAATGACTTCTGTTGTGATCTGGCACTTAAGAGAAAATTAAATAAAAATGAACTTGAACATGGGGAGTCTGAACTTTACCTTCATCCAACACTTCATCAGCAAGTCCATATTAGACGAGTCATTCACTTTCAGATAGCAGTCAACGGCTCTGGCATATTCACCTGTCTGTTCCCACTCCTTAGCCTGCTCAACCATACCTTCCACACCCCTGTAAACACACACATACACCTCTATTTCTCTTAGACTTGTATGACATGTTTATTTCCGCCACTATTCACGTCATAGTACTCATGGGAAGAAAAACAATAGAAAATACTAGCCTTTTATTATTTTGAATAAAGGGTCGAAACCCCTATTTATTAAAGGTCTTCAGACTTACCTACTTCAAGTCTTGGAATGACTTGGTGGTCAATGACTACGAAAGCTGCATGAAAACCCTTTAGCTTGAAAAAATCTAGTCCCGTGTTTTGTGTGCTTTAATGTTTTAGCAATGATGGCTTTAAAACTGCAGAAAGTGAATTGAATTTCCCAGCTCTGAAGAGAAGCACTCAAACACTTTCTGCTTTATACAACTGGAAAGTAAGGTTTAGCGTAATTGACAGGCAAAAACTAAGCCACGTGACTGAACCCTGTTGAAAAAAATCAGCATAGGCTGGTTAGCTATGTTTTGAAGAATCTTTAGTTGGTCATTTGTTCAACAGGGAAGGTACACACATCCTATACTATAAAAAAATACCTTTGGGATAATAAAGTGACCAGTAGTCAATTATAAACACAATATGTCAAGAAAGTTGAAAATAGGTTAATGATACAGAAGCCTGTATTACTGCTGAGTGGGCCTTCAACTGACTATGCAAAATGTTTTTCCTTTCCTTCCCAGGGAAGACAGCAAAGAAGCCTTTGATGTTTTCCCACAAGTCATTAAAAATAGGGAAATTATCAGTGGAGACGGATTTGCTGCGTGTCTGCGCGTTAATGAGCTGCTCATTATGGATTTAATTTAGGATAAAAAGCTGCCATGTTCTAATAAAGGAGGGAAGCCAAGCAACGAAAAGAGGATCCGAATGTAGTTCAGAGCTTTTAGTTTTTCAGAGCTTTTAGTTTTTAGCCTTTTTTTTTTTTTGCACATCTGCAGAGCCCTAGTTTCTGAAGAACAATAAACAAGGGAAGATTTTCTGATATAGCAAATGAGACACGTATGAGAGTAAGACGGGGGAAAAAAAAAGAAACAGACAGTACCAGTTGCCCTCGCTTTCATATTCCTTTTGAAGGACGCTCAGCTTGCTGGGCAAATAGTCTTTACAGATCCGCATTGCATCAGTCCACATCCCAGCATCCTGAATAAGAGAAATATAGTACTTCAAAGCCTGCATAACTTAATACTCATATTTAGCTAACGAGACGAAATCTTACAAAGCTTTTAATATGCAAACTAACAATTTTTTTAAATCTAATTGTGATCAGTTTTACAGTCTTTTGTAATTAATTAAATCTATTCCCCTCATGATTTAAAGTTGGAATCATTTTGATTTATTTTTTTTTCTTATTTACGATTTTACATAATTCAGTTCCATTATTATTATGTAAAATTAAAAATGAATTACGTAAAATACTAATCTTTATCTGGTCTAAATAATTAGGGATTGTTCTAAAGAAAGATCATATACAATTGAGAAAAGGCTCATTTTTACAGTCAGATAAAATATCATTAAAATGAATTATAAAACGACATCTTTTGTGTTTGACTCCAATCAACATGGATTTGGAACAACAGTACACCCTCAAATAACATTTTTGCGTGAACAATTAAAAGTTGAATCAAATTAAACTAAAAGTAGCTACCCTGATTCCTCTTAATGTTCAGAAAGTTTAGATCTCTGTGTGTTTCATGGGGAAGATGACTACAGCATTGTTGTTGTTAAAGGCATCAACAACATTGTAAAGAAGATTTCTGTTTTATTGTCCATGTTTGATTGTGCTTTAAGGGCTCTTACTTTGTAGTATTTAATTGCTAGCTCTGGCCTTTGGGCCCTGAGAAGAAAAGCCTCAGCTTTTTGGAATTCCTTCTGGTCAAAACAGAACTTGGCTTGGCTCACTAGAATGTCTGCCACACTTTCCGGATCATGAGCCTCTGCCACTCTCTGGGCATTACTCCAGTCCTTGTTATGAACGTGCCTACAATAGAAACAGAGACACGGTCACCCATATTATAAGATGCAATATCTTAGACTGACATATGGACTGACATATTTTTTAATAATGTCTTTTAGAGATATCCATGAAATAACCGACCTATTGCCTTTTTAATCACTGCAAAGCACATGTTAGGTTTTTAGTTTCTTTTTCTTACTTCGTTGTTTTTATTAAGCATAAGGTTTTTTGTAATTATAATACTTAAAAAAGGAACTTATTTCATTAACAACATGATTTCTTGGAGTCATATTTGACTCTCTGCAAAGCAGCAAAGTACCAGTATACCACTCCTCCATGAGATCTACAAATCAAACACTCTCAATCCCAATGCCACCTGCTTCCAGCTACTCATTGCTTGTAATGTGAAAAAGAGCATAAAATCGCTAATCTATGCTCACAAAAAGTACTGAAGCGATGCAATCCCCCCTATAGAGTGGTCTCTATGTACTGGGGAAGGAAATAATGACATGAAAGCTCACTCACATTAGCACAGCCTCCTTGGGTTTCCCGGCTTTGATGAACTCAGTCTCAGCCTCATTGAATTTACCCTTAAAAGTTAAAAATTACGATTTAGCTGTGCACCATTAATAATGAGAATAATAAACTCTAAGTCTGGTTATTGATTATAACAAAAAACTCTGTGCAGGCCTGTTTTAAAGTAAATTAAAAGGTTAAAATGTCATCATAAATTTTAATACAACAATATTTTCAAAATTGCATAGATTTAGCATTTTGCAAGACTACGCATTTTTGTAGTCAGGGTGGGAAGTTAAATAGATTTTTTTTTGCCCATTTGCTACAATGGCTGGTAATTTTAACAGCATTTTTATATTTATTATTTTTTATGATATAGAAATATTTTAAATTATTATATTTATAATTGCTATACATTTTATTCAAATATGCTATAGGGAAAAAAAAAATTACAAAGCCATAAACATTTAATCTTCACACTGCAATCTGCATTACAAAGACCAGATCAGACATGAAAAGTGAAAAGACCTCAGAATAATTTGCATTCACAGTCCTGACCTTGAAAGTGGACCATTTTAGTTGTCTTTGTCTGTCTATTTCGCATTCACACCCGCATTTAGCTAAAGCCATAGGCATTAACAGTGTAGAAAAGAGGAATAATTTCTCCTCATACCTGGTCCTCAAGGAACATGGCATTTTTGAGATGAATATCAGGAATCTTCTGTTTCATGGCGAGTCGCGCCAACTCAAAGGCAAAGTCAAATGCACTAAAAAAGACAGTGTTTCAAAGCCAATTTTACTATGCATTGGTGAACTGTTATCTGTATGCACCAATTATACCTGGAAATGTTATAATAGCGTTTAAACCATTAAGTCCTAACAGAGACTTACAAGTTATCAGCAGCAAAGTCAATGGCAGTTTCCAGAAAACCAAATTTGTTGAGCAGCTTAACTGCCGCCTCTCCTCCAAGATTTTTTGCCCACAGATAGGCCACTTGCTTATGGGCACTTGCTCCTCCATGGGTCTTTGCTATCTGTTGCAAAGACATAGAGAGGATTTTTAAATATTTAAAGCTTTCTACTTTCTGCGTTATATCAACTCTAGTATCATATAAGATAATGTATTGTGGACATACCCGATACGCTTCCTCCCACATGTCATTGACTCTGTACATGTTTACGGCAGCTTTCCAGTCCTGACCCTCTAGGTAATGATACTCCGCTTCCTGAAACCTAGATTCAGCCTCCAGCTCCTGTGATAAACACAAACACAGCACTAAGAACAAGTGAAGGATCTACTCAGCAACAACAACACAAAACCGGGCCAAAAGAGATTTGGGTCAGATGTGTTTTGTAGCTAAATGTGAATAGGAAGAATAAAAGAGTGACACAAATGTCCTCTTGAACCTTAGCAAGGTGAATGTGCGTTTCCTGCAGCAGGTCTTTGTGATAAACAGCGACTAAACGGATCATGTCATCGTACATTTTGTTCTTCTTATACATGGTGATGGCCAAGTCCGGTTCATCTACTGTGGTAAAAAGCCTAAAAACAGAGAGAAAAATGTCAAATGTATGAATTAAAAAATGAAAAGTGACTGAAATGAGTGAAACTTCTCAGATTGGATAAACGACAGGGTGTTTATGTGCATGTTTTTACCTTTCGGCTTCCTTGTACTTCCCCTCTTTCTCTAACTCTTGTGCTCTGCTGATGTAGAGGGCAGACACGTCCTCTTGTGACATGCACTTCACAGCAAGCTGTGTAGGAGAAGGACAGATTGATAACAAGAGAGGGGAACAAAATGATACATGATTCAAATGTAAATTGGTGATGATTAGTAATAATTAAAATGTTAATTGTTCATGATTTGAATGAAGAAAAAAACAATTGCAGTTGTATTCTCCATCCATCTAATTTATAATTACCACTACACACTGATTTGTTAGCACGTTGCTATGCAATTGCTTGAGTGTTTTTGGTGGTTGCTATGCAGTTGCTTTTTGGCCAAAGTCAAAATAGGCCACCTTAGGTTCTAAAAAAGTCATTTCTCTCTTTCCATGTAAATATATGGAACCTAAGGCATTTTATCATAAACAAAAATACTGCTACTGTATACAGCTATTATTAATAAATGTGTAGTTTATCAGTATTATTGCAGAGGGGCACAATGTTACACTGACCTTATGAGCTTGCTCCCAACGCCCAGCCTGAGTATACATATCAATAGCATTTTTGGTATGATCTCCCTTCACAAACAGACGTTCTGCCACCTGTAGTTCAGAGAAACATAATTAGCCAACACAGATTCAATCCAGATCATATTTTTAGAAATGTGAGATCATTTGTTAATATTGTACTGGAATGTGTGCTTTTTATTTTACCTCAAACTCCTGCACAGACGCATAGTGCTGGGCTATTTTCAGGTAATATTTGGCAGCTGACTTGTCCTCCTGTTGCTCCAGTATGTGCAATGCTTTCTTCCACTGGCGTGCTGCAATTGCTGCCTCTATGGCCTTGGTGGAACGTCTTTAACAGGAAGGGAATAGTAAAAAAATAAAGGTGCTTCACGATGCCATAGTAGAACCTTTTTTGTCTTAATTGTTTCATAAAGAACCTTCGAGGCGAAAAAAAATCAAATATGGTATGTGGAACCAAATATGGTTCTTCTATGGTATCTCTGTGAAAAACCTTTAAACCACATTTCTCTTTAAGTGTGTAGTCAGATTAGGACAAATAAAATGGCGCAGGGCCGTGTTTAAGGGCAGGTAAACATAATAGGTAACAACACAATAACACCAAAATAATCACAGCAAAATGAAAGTCATCTCTGTAAAACATTCCAAAGGTGACATTAACAAATTAGAGAAGGAACAATTGGGAGATTCCATAAGAAAAAACACATTACATTAACATTAACTGCACATTACCCTTAAAAAGATTGGTGGTAAATATTGTAATGCCTTACTGAAGTCTTACTGCTTAATTACAGTAAAATATAAAAGCATTTTTTTGAATATTATAATTATTATTCCTGTGAAGACATTATTTCAGTCTTCATTGTAGCATGCTACAATCAATAAACATTATTATTATTATTATTATTATTATTATTAATGTTGAAAACAGCTGTGCTGTTGAATAATATTTTGTAAAAAATGTGGTGTATATTTTTTCATGATTCTTTGATGACTAGAAAGTTCACAAGAATGTATTTAATATAGAAATATTTTGCAACCTTTTAGATGTCTTTGCTATTTTAAAATAATTGAATGCATCCTTGCTGAAAATAAGTACTAATTAAAAAAAAAGAAAAAGAAATTATATATATATATATATATATATACACACACACACGCACACACACAGTTTTTACTCTTTGTTATATTGCAGCCATTTGCTAAAATCATTAAATTTTTCCTCATTAATGTACAAACAGCACCCCATATTGACAGAAAAACACAGAATTTATGACACCTCTCCAGTTCTGTCACGTTGGATGGTAAAGGTTGGCAGTCAGCCATTTTTAGGTATCTCCAGAGATGCTCAATTGGGTTAAAGTCGGGGCTCTGGCATTCAAGAACAGTCACAGAGTTGTTGTGAAGCCACTCCTTCATTATTTTAGCTTGTGCTTAGGGTCATTGTCTTGTTGGAAGGTAAACCTTTGGCCCAGTCTTAGGTTCTGAGCACTCTGGAAAAGGTTTTGGTCCAGGATATCCCTGTACTTGGACACATTCCTCTTTCCTTCGATTGCAACCAGTCGTCCTGTCCCTGCAGCTGAGAAACACCCCACAGCATGATGCTGCCCCCACTATGCTTCACTGTTGGGACTGTATTGGACAGGTGATGAGCAGTTCCTGGTTTTCTCCACACATACCGCTTAGAATTAGGGCCAAAAAGTTTTATCTTGGTCTCATCAGACCAGAGAATCTTATTTCTCACCATCTTGGAGTCCTTCAGGTGTTTTTTAAGCAAACTGCATGCAGGCTTTCATGTGTCTTGCTCTGAGGATAGGGCTTCTTTCGGGCCACTCTGCCATAAAGCCCCGACTGATGGAGGGCTGCAGCGATGGTTGACTTTATACAACTTTCTCCCATCTCTGACTGCATCTCTGGAGCTCAGCCACAGTGATCTTTGGGTTCTTCTTTACCTTTCTCACCAAAGCTCTTCTCCCCCGATAGCTCAGTTTGGCCTGACGACCAGCTCTAGGAAGGGTTCTGGTCATCCATTGTTATCTTTAAAAAAATATTCCCCTCTGGCATTGCTCTTATATTTCATTTGAGTATGTATACTATTTTTTTTTTTAATAATTGAATAATTCAGCAAGGATGGCATAAATAGCTTTCTGATGGATCAGCATTTTTTGCACAGAGCCATTCACTGCCAAGCTGCACAAAATTGTGTTCATTATCAGCTATGTATTGTCTGCAATTATGAATATGATTTTGCATAGTTTGTTCTATTCAATTATTTGCACAGCTCTATATGCAGCATAGCTGTTTTCAACAATAATAAATGTTAGGTTTCTTGAGCACTAAATCCATGTATTTAAAATTCAGCTTTGCTTTCACAGGAATAAATTACATTTATAGTATATTAAAATTTAAAATAGTGATTTTAAATGTAATAATATTTTAATTCATATTTTAATAATATTTTACTGTATTTCTAATCAAATAAATAAATAAGCATGGCATAAGATAATTATTTCAAACTCATATTCAAATATAATGTACAAAAAAATTGGTTTGAATTATCATTTTCATTCAAACCAATGCGAAAAGACCAAGAAAATGACTCGTTTCAATGCTAATCTAAAGTTTAAAATCATTGGTGTACTCTTAACCAATCACATATCGCCTTGCCGGACATTTTGATGCTGCATGACAAAAGTCGCTATAGCAATTATTATTGGCCTGTATATGTGAGAGAATTTAGTCAATTTAGAATTTAGAAAATGACCAGCAGTTATAGTTCCATCTGGAATTCATCTACTTTTGTAAATTAGAAAAAAAAACAAGCATTTCTTGTGTTTTTGCAATGGATAATTATTTAGCCATTTTGTGGCCATTATAATGAATGCCTTCTCTTTGTACATTATGTTACACTTTCGGAGTTGTTTTTTTGCAGAAATCAAAAAGCATTTTTTTAGATGAAAGTTGTAAAAGTTTATTTGTTGATTTGTTGTTTATTTCTGTTCTTTTTAGCAGATCTTCATTAGCATGAGGCCTTCGGGTGTCTTTTGCTTGTGATTTGAATATAATAACTGCCCAACTGACAGAGTTGAAGGGGTTTAGGGTTCGCTCTGCCTTTCTGCGCTGACTTCTCATTAGACGTGCTGGTGCTAAGCCAGTTACCAGCATGGGCTTGATCCGAGCCACACAAATCTCCAGATTAGACGGAGGCGATTGAGCGTTCCGATCAGATTATTCTTCAGGGTCTATGGCATTGGATTGGGCCTTGTCACAAGATAATTATCTGTAGCTCTTTGCATATAAAATGATCCTTGGAGCACTTTGTTCCATTTAGATTTACTGAATTGATAAGGAAGCATTGTCATTTGCTATGAGAAGTACGTGCTGAAAGCTTCTCTAACATCAATAATGTGTAAAGAAGTTTGGGATTAGAGCGTAAAGAGTAAGGTTGAAAGGACGGATTTTGTTCTCCATTGCTTGCTAAGATGGCTCAGCCATAAGTCAGTGAACCAGTTTTCATCTTGTCAACGGAATTACACAAGAAAATGTTGGTTAAAAGCTAAACGTCACAATAATTAAATATGATAATTACGATATTTTACTTCAAGCATTCTGTGATAAAGGTTTGATACCTTTTTTGAAGGTTTGAAGGTTTTTATTTAATAATTAAATTAAATTAAAATGCCTGAAATGTGTGTAAAATCTAACAAACATGAAAGAACTTGACTTAAAATTATATGACTAAATATGATGAAATAGATGAAACTTAACAAAACGATAAAACTGTAAAAATGATTTAACCTACTGTAAACTCAGTCAACAGATAGGAATGTGTAAATACTATTTTTTAAATCTCAGGAGCTCTTTCACACTTGTTTATATGAAACAAGTTTAAATATTATATACATTTAATATGTTTAAATTAATTAGTAAAAAAATCCAAACGTGTAAAGATATGAATAAAAGTTTATTCTAATGCAGTTCAAAACACTAAAATGTCATATAAATAAAAATGCCAGAAATATGTGCATGTAAAATTAACAATAATAATAATAAAAAAATGTTTTTTACTACATTTAAAGAGCATTTTAATTAAAGGCCAAAGACTAAAACAGAAGGCTGTGTTAAAATCAACACTGCAATCAACTAACAGAAATGGGTACTGTATACCTGCAATATTTTATTTCAGAAGGTTTTCACACATTGTGTTTATTCATATTGACCAAGTGTTAAAATATGATAAACAACAGAGATGGTGCCATCAGTGTAACAATGATGTTTTGGGCTTCACTGAAACTTTTGATTTGAATTGTGTTGTGCTTTTCTCCAGGGTTTTCATTTATCATTCTGTACTCTATCTGAACAACGTGTGTCTCTGGCACCTGGAACTGAGGCAGCGGAGACCAGGAGCCTGGTTTTCAGTGTGTTTGTTGCCATGTCCTCTGGGGACTGTTTTGTCTCCCTGTCTTTCAGCGGCCTTGCACATGGCTAGTGTTGTTGGGGGGGCGTCACGGAGGGCTGGAGGGGGCAGGGGAGGACTGGTAAAGGGCCTGGGATCTTTACAAATGCTGTCAAAGTTTTGAATGATGAGAAAAGAGGCTTGCGGTGGAGGGGGGGGTCAAAACAGCAGGAGTGAGAGAAACTTCAGTTTGTGCTTCTGAAAAAACAAGCACGCGTACACAAGCACACATGCATGTCTCAAGTTGTGAAAGGAGCTCGCTGGCATCTGCGCTGTGGTCTGTCACGGGGTCACCGCAGTAACAACCGGAGCTAATTAACCAATCACCTGCAATCAGTCAGCAGAGCCCTGAAAGTCGTCTGTTTGCGTAGCTCTCCTTTTAAGCTTCAGAAGTTGAAAGGTTGGTCCAATAGCGTGTTCGTTGGAACTGTAATGCCTTAGCTTAGCATTGTTAAGTATGAGCAAAAGACTCCCAAGGTGACTTGGAGAAACCAAGACCACTGAAGTGTTAATTGTAGGTTAATACTTAAGTGCTAAAAATACTGTTACGGATCTGTCTAATCTCTGCTTTGCTTTTTTTCTTCCTGGAACTGATTGGCACATTAGCATTAGCATGTTAGCAAGTCACTAATTATTCACTTAACATCATATCATTTCTAACCATGCGCTGTATGTTTGTCTTGTGGAACACGAAATAATTTGTGAAGAAAATTCACAGCTCTCTCTTCCATGTGACAATCTCAGCTCAGCAAAAACAGTGCTGGATTCCAGCGAATATACAAGATTTCTGATTTATTATTTGATAGTGCAATAAACTATTTGTGCTACAATTCTGGGCGTTTGTGATTATAAGAAATGAACATTAAATTACATCGATCAGCATTTTTGTAGCAAACGAGACTAGAAGCATCACACTTTTCACATTAAAGGCAAGGTGGGTATTCTGAATCCTCTGAAACTGTGATAATTTGTGATGAAAAGAGTGAAAATGAATATATTTACATTTTGTTGTTTATATATATATTGTTTATAATATATAAATATATCTACACTTTTTTGCATCTATTTATTCATAAAGGCTGTGTAAAATATTTTTAAGATCAAAAAAGATTTAAGATCAAGTGAAGAAAAAGATTTGAAATATGAATGTTAATACAAAAAGTGATTGTGTTGCTCCAAACAGAGAAATTCATTATAGAATGCCGTTTTTATTTTATTTTCATTTAAATTGATTTATTTTTCAAAAAATAAACTCTTTAATGATACACAAGTAATTTTAATGAATAGCATTTTAATAGCATTTTAACAATTCATTAGTATTTGATTGAATTTGAAATGAGCTAATGCACAGTCAGTATGATTTTAAACTATTTAAACTTAGCATGTTTTGTCTGAGAGTGTAAGCTGCTGCGTTTGTGATCTGCAGGGAAACCCAAAGCAACAGACAGGAGATTCCCCTGCTTCCATAGAAACAAATAAGCGTGCCCGCTAGATGACAGTGAAGCAGTGTTCGGTTCCGCCCTTTTTAACCTTTTTGCCCTTTACTCACCTCTCTCCCTTCATTTGACCACTGTGCCCCTTCACAATTACGACCATGTGGTTTGTGGCAATGGCAAACTTCGTTGATGCAGTTACCATCTGTGACTGAGATAAAAGAGTCATTATGATGCACTCAAATTTAAAAGACAGCACTGAATATTTTTTCACCTATTATGTCTGGTTTAAAAACCAATAGTGAAAAATAAGGAGCAGCCCGTAATCTCATTTGGTTCCTGCTCGCCGCTCAAATCTGCTCGGAAATCAGAAGGGATTACAGCCTTCATGCAGTCCTTCTCTACTTTTTTTTAATCTGTGTTTGTATATCTAGCCCTCACAAACATTTTTAGGCAGCGAGCAGAATCCTGGCTAGATTATTTCGGTACCCTCACATGCCACCAGCTTTTAATGTCCATCAACTGTCTACAACTTTTGTTTCCATTCCAGGATATTGGATAATAACTAATAAGAAAAAAAATGCAATAGCACTCACTTAACCATAATCTTTCTCCTCCCATTTCATTTCTCCCTCGGTTTCTCTTTCTTGCGCTGGCCCTGTCATACTCTATATCCAGCATTTGTGGTTGTGGTTTTCGCTGTGTGCTACTGAAACAAAACATTGTGCAGAAAAGCAAAAAAAACTAACTTCCAGGCAGCCACTTTTATCGTAAAGGTGAAAATGATTTTAGAGTAAATAGATTTATTAAATGTACTGACCAAAATATTTTTTGCATGATATGAAAATATCTTGTATATTACCTTAATATTAGCATATATCGTCCATGCTTTAGTAACTTAGTTTGCATTAACATCATAAGAGTTGAGTGTTAATGTGTGGCTGATTTGAACAAACCCCAACTTCTTTATAGTGCTACCTGGTCTCACAATGCAGTGAGCTTTAGAGAGCTATGTGTAAACCATGGGCAGGAATGAAGGGTTTGTGGATTGGATTGACCATATGCAGGCCTGCTGTGTAAGCCTGGCTGGACAGCAGGTTGGTCTGGCAGGCAGTTTAGATAGAAAATCCTTTCAAAAGCATGATTGGTCTGGAGAAAATGTCTATCACATGGTAGACAGAGCATGTACGAATGGAGTTTTGTTTTGACTGTTTGTAAATACTTGTATGTAAGCACATATTTTAGGAATGCAGCTGTTGTAAAACACATTAATACTCAATGACTGTCAATGTATATTTAATATTTTTTATATGAACAATGTAATCAATATTGGATTATGTATTAAGTTATATTTCACTCTCATGTGACTTTCCTCCATTTCAATGTTTCTTTAGAAAAATTAGTGATTAATAAACTTTATACTTATATATTTATATATATATATGTAAGTTATACTTTGTAATATGAGTGTTTTTTTGTTGTTGTTCATCATCCAATACTTTGAGGAGACACTGCTCCCTTTGCCTCTTTGGAGAAAACAAAACAGATTAAATGATAGATTATAGATTTAAACATTATAACATTTCTTAAATGAAAATTCTATATAAAATTATACTATTAATATAAATATGAATTCTTCTTCACTTTAATGTGAAGCGTTCATTGTAACTGGCTTATTTTATCACAAATGCTATATATAATGGTCCGATTTCTTCTGCGAGATTTTTCTTTGTTCTGAAATGTTTGTGTATGTTATGAATAATTGAGGTTGAGTGCATTGCAGGAGCGGAGGGGAAGATATATAGGTCACTGCACGATCGCTGCTCAGGGAGGCAGAAAACACACATGCGCACACACTCTCGCACATTTACACACACATGCACATAAATGATTCTCCATGGAGTGTTGGTATTGGCTAGCAGCCTGACGCGAGATGCGTTGAATTTGCCCACACAGTCCCATTTAAAGGGAAAGGTGTCCCTCAGGGCCACCGTAGAAACAAACCTCCCTGTCATCGACGACAGTCTAATGAGGGTTATTTATGTCTATCTTGCATTTTTCTGAATTAAACATCCAAAGCGTTGATGTAACCAAAGTAAACCGTTGTTTTTTCGGTTAAATCTTACTCATTTCATATGGTATTTGCGAACGTGTCTTAATATGTTGTACAGATTTTGTTTATGACATGACATGCAGAGGATGTCACGGTAAATGATTCATTCTCAATTTGCAAACGCACTGCCTTTCTGAAAGTCGTGAAATGTGTGTGTGCTATGTGTAGTAGGGCGTGTATATATATGTCTTTCTTGCACATGACCTACATTCGCCAGGCTCTGGCTGTTAGCATAAAACTGCCTCAATCACATCGTCACTCAGAGCGTGTTGTTGCTGCTGCCTGTTCATTGGCTGAGTTCTGCTGGATCCCGTTTGCTTTATATCGAATCCCGTTTTCATGGGCCAATCACATGTGAGCTGCTGTTTTTGTCACTATATTTTTTAAGAATGCATATTCAGTCAATTCAAAGATGAATAGTAGCCTGGACACCTGAGAAGGAAATAAAATGAAAAGATGAAGGTGCAAATCACTCTTATATCAAGGAGAGTTCACTGTGCATGGTGCTGTAACTAATAGACTAATCTTTAAGCTGTTACCATAGTAACATAGAAATGCAGGTGGGAATGAATGGTTGTCTGCTTGGCAACCTTACTGATGAGCACAGCACCACTTCTGCAAATAGTACTGATCTGAGGTCAGCTTCTGTGTGTCACCTCCAAACTTAAGAAGTTTTCAGATTCAGGAGTGAGAATTTACAGTGGCCCAGTAGTGCACAAGACAGCGAAAAGGAAAGGAAACAAGCCACAATGCAAAAAAATTTACAAGAAAAATTTGTGTACAAAAAAGATGTTTTAAAATAAAATAAAAAAAGATCCTGAGTAGATAGAGAGAACAAAAGGAGTTCATAAAACCATGTCATTAACCAGTTCTATTTTTTATTTTTTTTGTCTGTCTCTGATGACTGCTGTCTTGTTTTTGTGACTTCACCCTGCTTTTGGCTTCACACTTCTTCCACATCCACTTCTGTGTTACATAGGTAAGTTCATTTATCTCATTTCAAATTTTGCTGTGGTCTGTTTTGTCCTAGTTTGTTGTTGTCCTAGAATTATGTTGTCATTGTTGCAGATGGAAATCTGGTATAAAAACAGTATACCTTAAGGCTACATGCTTATATATTTACATTTTACGTAATGTAGGTATTATTTTATTTATTTTTTATAAAAAAAAAATATATATATATATTTTAGGGATGGCGAAAACTAAAAAATTTCTTGACCGACCACCGAGCCTCATTAGCCGGTTGAAACCGGTTAACCGATTA
>JAUCMT010000013.1:18320830-18339212 GCA_032357475.1 Enteromius thamalakanensis
GAGGAATGAGATGGCTAACTGTAGTAGCGTATAGTCCACTGTCTATAATAGCCTAATTTAGATATCACTTTTTTTTTACCGACTACCGACAACTTAAAAAAAAAATACAACGGTCATTGGTTAACATCCCTAATATATTTTTACTCTTTATTGAATTTGCTATGATTACATAACATAACCTATGCAAGTCTTGTATGGCTTTATGACCCTTATGTTACATATGTTTTAGTTTGGGTAACTAGTGCTTTTTACCTGTTGTTTATATTAGTCAGGCACAGGCCTGAGTGTGAAGTGACACTGTCTGTCATGCGATTAAGTAGTAATGTTATATCTAAATCATGCCTGTGGGATCCATCTACTGGTTTGTGTATCCCTCCACCTCATTTTCTGGAGTATGACTGATCAGATGTGATTTTGTGATTTGATCTGACCTCATAAGACACTCACGCTTGCTCACGCACACACACTGCGGCAGGCATGCGCAACGTGTGTGTGCTTCCTCCAGATGAAGCAGGATGAACTGCTGCATCTCCACACACATGCACACACACACACACACACACACTCACTCACTCAGCAGGGTGCATCGCTCCAAGCATATGTGCTGGTTTCCATGGAGACAGAGAGTTAAAAATAACATGGGCGACGGCTTTATTGTACCATTCACCAACACGTCTGACACAAAATGTCACACACGCATATAGACACACACGGAGACCCCATCCCTCTCTGTGATGAGATGGGAGTGACATTACTGATGGCGATAACGGTGAACGCTGGACTTTTATCTCTCTCTCTCGTTTTGGTGCTCTGCTTGCCCCATGGGCTCTGCAGTGCTGCTGCACGACGAGTCTGCACCCCACCCTGCTGCAGTGGCATTCTTAAACACACACACACGCGCGTGCCTGATAAGCTCCCTTTACCCACATTAACCCATTTCCAACTGTAAACAGCAGCCCTGCTCTAGACGATACAACTTAAAGCATAGCACACATCTCTCATTTGCACGTCCCAGCGATCTCTTGATGTAAAAGACATAGTCAAACAGTGAGATGCCGTCCCATGAGCAGTTCACTAGAAGACATAGCAACTTCATTAACCTAAATTCAATCCCTTGAGCATCCTTGCCTTTGGAAGAATAGTCAGTGCTTCAGACAGAGATGTCTAAGAAGACGACTAATTCCTTTTTTTTAGCTTTGCTATTTTTGTCAGCTTTTTAGGTCGCACAGAAAAAAGACTTTATTAATTTGTACATTTAAATACTATGACAGTTGTAGAAAAATGTCTGGCGGGTGGAGATTTTGGATTTTTTATTTTTTGAATAAACTATGAATTTTTTCTTTTTTTCTATGAATAAACATTGTATGTTATATTATAAACAAGCCTTATTTAAAAGTTTGGGGTCAGTAAGATTAGTTTTTTTCAAGGAAACGTTTATTCAGCAAGGAAAGTTAAGACACTGTTAGGAAAGCTTTCTGTTTGAAAAAAAATATGTTCTTCTGAGTTGTTTATTGACTAAATGTGTCATGGTTTCTAAAAACAATTTAAGCAGCATAACTGCTTTCATCATTTAAAGGCGCAATGACGGAGCATTGAACGTTGGGATATGACGTTTTCACAAATCAGGTTAATGGGTGAAAAGCTCATTTTTAAAAAAGCTAGGTTTTATTGTTTTTTTTGCTTTATTTCGTTCACTGTTCTAATATCTTCATGCCTCGGTTTGTATACATCTTCGTTTTTTTGGGATTGTGGACAGTGTAATCATGATCCATGATATAGAAATGCACAGTAAATAACTACCACTTCCGCATTTGCCCATGCGTGTTGTCGTAGTATACTTAGGCAGAAACCAAGGATAGCGCAGATATTGCGTCATTGATTGCAGGGATGGTTCATTATTTAAATCTGGATTTTTTTTCAATTTACAAATCCTACAGAACTTTTGAAATAATGTAAGTAACACAACTGCATGAAATATAACAGTGCAAGTCGTTTTTGGATATTTTATTACAAAAATCTTACATATTGGGCCTTTAAAATAAGAAATGTTTCTTAAGCACCAAATTTGCATATTAGAAGATTTCTAAAGGATCACGTGACACTAAAATCTAAAGTAATAATAATGAAAATTGAATTTTTAAATATATTTAAATACAAAATTGGAGGAATTAAGACATGTCTTTCGAAGCACATTAAAATATTGCCAACCCCAAACTGTTTTGAAAGGTCCCATACATACATGACCTTACTGGACCTTTAAACAGAGGATGAATGTTGAATCACGCAGGTGTGTTTGTGTGTGTAACGTTACTGGATTTCATTGTGGCCGACTGAAATGTAAGCCGTTTCAACAAAGAGCTCCATCCATCTGTTCCTTCCTGTTCTCTGTTATTCTGTGGTTGCCGTAGACCACATGTAAGAATAAATGACGTCATATTGTATATGTATTCTGGACAGTGTTCTGAAGCGCATCACACTTGCTCATAACGTTGTATATTTTATCATGGCATATCAATATTTGTGCCCTCAAAAAATGTATAAATTAGAAAGTCAGAGGAGTTTGTGTCTCTATCTTCCTGTTTGAGTGCACGTTTATGTTGAGCCAGCTTGTCATACACATGTGGTGGAACATCTTTTGTCTCTGATTTGCATGTGTTTGTATATAATATATATGTCAAACGTGTGCAGCTTATGGGTGAGTTGTGGTAGTTTATGTATAGAGTTCATGAGGGAAACTCTATTAATATTCAGCATTAGTTGGATGGGGTCTGGGGTTGCTTGTGTAGATTTTGAGCTTTTTTTGAGCATAAGTACCATGATTGGTACAGATGTTGATAAAGGTGTTAGATCAAAAACTGACTGTTGGCGCTAAAGAAGCCACTGAAGAAAGTGCACAATGAGTGTGTGTCATTGACTCAGCCTACAGAACCTGGAGAAAGATATCTGTTAGCACTTCTATTTATTTCCGTGCAATACTTAGGAAATCTCTTGGAAAATCATATTATATTAACATCATTAGTTTTGTCACTACACAATTTGCTGGCCATCCGTTTCAAATACTGCATATGCACACTTGCAGAAGTCGTCAAGGAAAGGGTCATGTCTGGATGTAGTTACATGATTAGCATAATTATAGATAGCCACATCCTGCTGTGGGTCTCTGTGATGGCAGAGGACGAGAAGCTGAGGTGTTGTGTCTTTGTGATTCTGTGCTGAAAATGACAAATCACCGCCCATTTACCCCAGAGGTGTCTGGGACAACGATCGCAAACACTAATAACTCTCTCTCCCTCGGACAGTTTTTCTTGCTTTTTTTGGCATCTACTGTATAAAGAGATGCTAATTGATATGATTTCAAAGAGCAAATATCAGATTACTTTTATTGTATGTTAAATAACAATAGATTGTATTTACCTATTTTTGTAAATGTTACAAATCTTAACATTTAGTTTTTTGTTTATGGATACAGCAAGCACTCTCTCAAAAATGGCTTATGAAAATATGGAGTGCAGCCTTACACCTTTCCAGCACTAGAGGCCAGTATTGAAAAAATATTGGGATATAAAAACTGATTGATAGGCAAAAGACTCACTTTGTCATTTATTATTGATACCTTTACATTATGTATGCTATACATCTTCAGTATGTATATTTTTGCATTTTTCTAGTCTTTTTAGGCCTTATTGGTCTTCACTTCAGAAACGGTTGCATTTGACAATGCAATCTGCATTTAACCCCTCACGTAATACATACAAATGGCATAAAATTCAGAAATTGCTAGTACACTTCACATCTAATTAAAGCAACCATGAGCAACATTAAATATGCAAGCCTTTTTTTAGTCAGTCCAGGCCAGCATCTTGCCCCAGCCCCAGACAAATTAATGCAATGAAACAGACTTTCCTGTTCCTGTCTGAGGAGATTCTTACACAGACCCACATACCCACATTTTTATCATTTAGAAAGTAAAAATACAACATGTTTGTGCGTGTGTGGCCAGAAATACAGATGGGAAGCAGATAAAAGAAGAAGGATCCGGAAAGAGAGAGCCAGCAGCTGCTGGAAGAAAAAAAACAAAGACCAAAAACAGTCACTTTTAAGACATTCTATGCAATGGTAATGATTAGCTGTTAGAAAGTGTTGCATTTCAGAAACACAAATAGTGAAAAAGATGGAAATTACGGTGCATGTCAGACTTGTTTCTGGTCTGTTTGCACACATAAAAAGGGCATATTAAGAAAATCCACAATAAAAGGCTGAGGAAGGGTGTGACCCAAGGAAAGAATAGGACAGGTGTGCTCCATGCAGGCTGTTCTGAATCTGCTACAAAGTGCAGTAGGCTTCAGATGCCTGTCATTGCGATAGCCATATTGGCTTCTCCCCAAGTCCAGGCATGTGAATATGTGCTGTTAATGGGCATCTTGCAGAGTCACAAGCTGCCGAGTGAAGCAGCCAGACCTGTGTTTCTCTGTTTGCCAACGTGACTCTGTACTAAACACTCACCTACCGTCAGACCATTTGACGCCAAGGTCACAGGATGACCAGATTAACATGAATTAGCAGGAAGGTCTGTATAATTCCAGGCAGGGAGACTGTGGTGTGTTTCGCTCACACACACACACACACACTCAAATGCAAGCTCACACATGCACATGAGGATGTTCACTTTTCAAATATGTAGACATGAGGGCTTTCTTTCACTTCACTTTCTACAAAGTGCAAAAAATATATTATGGCATAGTAATAATAATAATCTTGGTCTTCATTTTAATATTGTGAAATAAAGCTTGTTTATGCTTCAAGATCAGCTTTTTGGAGCAGTGCCTGCACTCGTGGGGTTCGCAGCAAGATCTGATGGAGGGGATTGAGATCTCCTTCCACGTCCATGAGACTCAGCGGTGCTTCGCTGGCAACCGGCGGACTTCCGCCATATGCATTCTCCTCCTCCAAGGTGGATGTGGTGAGCATCAACAACACGGCAGCGGTCTCTTACATTAACCACCAGAGGGAGGTCTCCCTTGTACAAGCTGGTGCACCAGATCCTGGTATGGTCCCAGGGCAAACTCCTCTCACTGAGAGTGGCTACGACAGGCCTCTCCAGGGGGAAAGAAAACGCAGAACGGACTTCCGCACCCGGCGAAGCACCGCTGAGTCTGATGGATGGGGAAAGAGGTAGGGGATCACCAATCTCAATCCCCTCCATCAGATTTTGCTGCGAACCCCACGAGTGCAGGCGCCGCTCCAAAAACTTGTCACGTTCTGTGCCATCTAAATGTGAACGCAGACATCCTGTTGAGACAGGGGCCGAGGCCCGGGGAATAGATGCTCCACCTGTAGGTGGCGAATCAAATCTGGAGATTGTTCTATGGGGCAGAGGTGGACCTCTTCATGACTCAGGAGAGTGCGAAATGTCCCCTCTGGTTCTCTCTAGTTCATCTGGCTCTGAGAGTGAGGATGTGGTCAGCCTACAGTTGGTAGCACAGTTCTGGCCTGGCCGAATTTGGTTCTCGGACCTCATTTTCCTCCTCCACGGCTCTCCATGGGAGATTCCAATCAGAAAGGATCTTCTCTGTCAGGCAGGGGGCACCCTGTTGCACCCCCGCCCGGAGTTATGGAAACTGTGGGTATGGCCCCTGAGGTGGCGCAACTCATAGCCTCCGGTCTCTCAACCGAGGTTGTTCAGACCATTCTCCAATTCAGAGCTCCCTCCACGAGGAAACTGTATGCCCTGGACTAGAATTTTTTCACATCATGGAGACCCCCAGAATGACCCAGTTAACTCCCCGGTTGGTACAGTTCTGGAGTTCCTGCAGGCCAGATTGTCTGCAAGGCCTGGTTGATCCACTCCACCCTCAAGGTGTATGTGATGGCGATTACAGCTTTCCACACCCCTCTGGGTGGGCGTTCAGTGGCCAGAGACCCTTTGGTTTCACGTTTCCTCCGCTGTGCGCTCAGGCTGAGGCCTCCAGTGCGGGTCCCGACTTGTCGGTGGTGCTCAAAGCCCTCTGCTGTGCTCCCTTCGAGCCTATTGAGAAGGTTTCCGATCACATCTTCGGATCCGATCTTGCTGGCGGTTTCCTCTCTCAAGAAGGTTGGGGGAACTGCAGGCCATCTCAGTGGCCCCTTCTTGTCTGGACTTTGTGCAAGGGCTAGCCAAAGTTTTGCTTTTCCCACGAGCGGGATATGCCCTTAAGGTCCCCCAGCACCACAGCCGATCGTGCTGCAGGCTTTCTGCTCTTCTCCCTTCTGGAAGCCGAACCAGGAGGGGCTGCACTGTTTGTGGCTTACATTCACAGAGCTGCCCTGTGGAGGAGGTCAGACCATTAGCAGGTGGATTCTGGAGAAAATGAAGTGGTATTCCTATAGCGTTTCGACGCAGTGTCACATTCCTTCAAGGAACTGGGGTTACATACGTAACCCGGAGATGTTTTTACTTAGAATTATTATTAAATGATTGCAAAGAAACATCACATTTTTCTAACTAAATGAACATGTAGCCCATTTACAACAGATAGCTGACATTTTTTGTATTCATACCAATCTTTATAAACATCTTATGTGATTTTGCAGGAATAATCATATCTAAGCACCAATATTTTCATATTCATGTTATATATCCCCCTTTGAACCAGCTCTTACTCTGGCCCATCTGAAGATTAAGGGCAATCAGAGTGCAGACTAGACTGCACCACCTGCAATATGCCCCTTAAAACAGGGGGACTCTAGGTGGAAATGGAGCGGTGCAAGTGCAAATGCTGCAGATGTGCTTACTTTGGTATAAGGTTTAGTCTGTTTTTGTGGCTGCGTGGCAGCAATCTGCAGCAGGTGAGATTGTGCACTAGCATGTATCTGCATGCATGAAGACAAACGGAATGAGTGTTAAAGGACAGCTGATCTGGCTAAAAAGCAGTTGGACCTAGCTGTCTTTCCCAGACAATGGCTTTTGCCTGCTGTGTTCCTGTCAGATCGAGAGGTACGTCCTTCAGTGCATTCCTTTCCAATGCGTCCAATCAGATAATGTTTCTCTCTCACTTGTTGTGATTTAAATTTGCTATGCATTTTAATATTTATGAAATAATACAGCTCATTTAGATCAGTTGCTTTTTGGTGTGCTTTGATGTTCCAAACTGTATTTAATATAACTGAAGGCATTACATCTTCTTGTGTGTTTTTCAAGTACAAAGTCTAAGGTAGTATCTTCTTGTAAATAATTCTTTTTTTTTTCAATGTCGATTTATTTTCTTTTTACGGCGTACATAATCCATCTGCCTTGGTTCTTTGATTTGTACTAGGAAAGCTAAGCCTGCCATAGTGATGATGTCTCTGTCACACAAACTGTCTGTTTATGTTTGGTCTGACATGTTGAAGCATGCAGTTGTTTAAAGTGTAAAGTGCCATGTTGTTGTTTTGCTGAATTACAAAGTTCTTTGCTGTCCTTCTGATGGCTTATTCACCTATATATAGCATCCAAACATCTGCATATATGAATTTATTAAACTTAGTTTACATGTATGTGCATTCTGGGAAGTTGTGGTTTGATCTCATTTAATACAATAAATTTACAAATTGGGGTAAATTGTATTTTCTTGTAAATGTAATAATGTTTCACTTTTTTAAAATATATACCAACACAGCTTGTAGTGGCTACAACTTGTGACAGGTACGTACACTGGTTGTTATGTTCCAAAAAGGACAAATGGAATGACATATGGCTGTATGGCTTCGGCTTATTTATAATGTTGTGCATAAAGTCATATGGTTATGATGCATTTATGGTGCTTTATGTCATCCATGAACTATGCTTATTTTACAGAAAATAAATGTGAAGAATCAGATTAAACATAGAAACAATAACTGCATTTGGGTTTGGAATGACAAGAGGATGCATTTTTGGGTGTACTGTCCCTTTTAGAAAATCTGAATTATTAAACTCTGACACATTGGCATAAAGTAGAGTTTATTAAAAGTTGTGTGTGAGGGAAAAAGACAGTGCTGCCCTACATCGAAACTGAACAGCCCATCTGATCTGCTTATCTTCTCCTCTCAAATCTGTTGATTTTTCTCTATTATTTGCAGAGAAACAGGCGTGGAATGAATACTGGCGCTAAAACAGGAATAAAAAAAAAATTCACTTTCAAAAAATGCAGGCTTGATACTCACCCAATATAACATGTTAATCTTTGACTTATACAGTGAGTTTGGGTTTGAAATGTGTGTGTGTGTGTGTGTCGTAGCAGTGCAGTGGTCAGCACTACAGGCAGCGGTCAGTCTTCCTGCATCAGTGATTCGGCTATGACTCATTTGTAGAGGTCTACAAGTCAAGTCTCAACAGGGCCCCTTGTTCCTCACCCTCTAGCCAGTCTGGTGCCCTCAGCTCAGACTTGTCTTATCAGAGACCCCCTTGAAACGAAGGGTAGTGATATGCTTACAGGACGAACTGCTTTGGATTTGCGGAAACTCAAGCATCTGCATAAATTACTTAGTGTTCACTTTTGGGTTATAAATAAAATATAATTGAATGATGTAAGCATGTTGTTAACTGTGAGTTAGTGTTTAGCATTCCTCTGTCCTGATCTTGGTTTATATGCCTTTTTTATATTAGACAAATAATATGCAAAGAAATGCAGCTGTTGCATGATTTATAGCAAACATATTAGTTCATATTAACATATTAAATTTTTTTTGCCACTATACTAGGTTTTGTCCATTTGTCAGTTGTTTTACTAATTTAAAACGCAATAAAATTTAATATGCTTTGTTATTCTTTTATATATTTTAATACGTACCAGTTAGAATAAAAGAAAATATAGTTTTACACTGAAGGACGATGTACCATTATTTCAACCAACTGTTGTCATTCTGACATTTTATTCTATGAAAACTTTTGGAGACTTTAAAAGTAGACACTTTAACTACATTTAATGTGGCTGTAATGTAATATAATTTAATGTAATGCACATAAAATCACTTTTGTGAATTTCTTATGATGCGGACATCTTGATCAGTATATACAGCATGTACATGCATTGTTACCATGTGAGGTCTTGACATAACATTCATGAGATAGAAATGAAATGTGTTAAAATAAATGATAGAACATTCTGTGCCAGTTGTAAAAAAAGAGTGATTCAAATATACTTATCATTCACTGAATTTCCTGAAAGTTTCATGTAATCTCATGTGTAATTAAAAGCAATCCAGGTCACAAGAAGTTCAATTGCTGTAAAGACTGGGATCCCCTGCTGGAAACGGATGCAAAGTTCTCCTCAAAGAGGACATGTTATATTGATATCTATAGTCCATAGAGTTGTTAGTGCTATGTAGTATCAGTGGGTATACAGCACTCCTGCAGAGGGACCAGCTGTGAGACACAGAGTCCCCAGCCCCCATCACAGAGACAGTCAGCTAACAATCTCCTTTTAGGGAATAAATGATTTTATCATTGATCAGTCAGTGCGTGAGGGCTTCTTATGTTTCTTGCTAAATGCTGTTAAGTGCTTTGATATCAAGTCTACCAATAGATAAATCCACTATTTGATTTTCTCCAGCAATGTCTTACCTTAACCTAGAAGACCTACGTTCATCTTCTGAACACAAATTAAGATAGTTTGGATGATATCAGAGAGCTTTCAGACCTTCCGTAGATAGCAACTGAAATGATCTCAGATCCAGAAACATTGTAAAAACATCTTTTCATCCTAAATCATACTTTTTTTTGATGTCACATGGACTGTTTACCGATGTTTTTACGTTTCTGGATCTGGAATCATTTATTCCTATAAATGGTCTATGGAGGGTCTAACAGCTCTCTGACGTCATCAAAAATAACTTAATTTGTGTTCCAAAGATGAACGAAGGTCTTCATGGTTTGGAACAACGTGAGGGTGAGTAATTAATGACAGAAATTTCATTTTTGGGTGAACTAACCCTTTTAAGCAGCAAATCAGAATATGTGACCACAAAACCAGTCATAAGGATCAATGGATGCATCATCATCAAATTTAAATAGGTTTTCTATTGGTGTTTGTTTTGTTAGGATCTGACAATATTTGGCTGATGCAACTATTTGGAAACCTGGAATCTAAAGTTGAGAAAATGCCCTTTATTACTGCATATTACTAATCAAAAATGAAGTTTTGATATATTTACTGTAGGACATTTACAAAATATATTTATGCAACATGATTAAATTTAAAATGTATAGTGTATGGTTGGCTATTGCTACAAAAATGGTGCAACTTATGACTGGTTTTATGTTGCAGGGTCGCTTATTATTTTTGCATGCTGATTTGCTGCTTAAGAGAAAAATCTTGTTATCATTTTATATCATATTATGATTTCTGAAAGATCATGTAAGAAGACCGGAATGATAGGAGAGTTCCTATAACTGCTGAAAATTCATAGGATTAATGTGCATTTATAAAATATATTTTAATATATTTAATAAAAGTTACTTTAAAGAATTTCATAGTGTAAAATTTCTACTCCAAAAGTGCTACATTTACTTGTATTAAAATATCAGCGTTTTTGTGTGTGTGTGTGTGTATGAATATATATATATATATATATAATTAAAATGATTGTTAATTGTGACATGTCAGATTGTGGTGTGAAATTTTCTTTCACTTGTAAATTTTAGTAGTTTCTTTAAGTTTTTTTTTTCTTTATTGCCCTTCTGTACTACCAATTTTAAAATTGTCAGGACTTTTCTTTGCCTTGCTGCTGGCAGAGTCCTGACTCACATTGCTGACTGTGCACCTGCTGGAGACAGAAAGAAAGAAAAAGAGGGAGAGAGAGAGAGAGAGAGAGAGAGCAAGAGAGAGAGCACTCCCAGCCTTGCTGTAGTGCTAGCAGAATCTTTCACTCCTTCATTCTGTGTGAGCAGTCCAGGGAAAGATGGGAAACTCTCAGAGAAAGATACCTGGCTGTGGCTTGAAAAAGAGAAGGAGAACAAAGAGGGCTAGTAAAAACGCAGGCCACAGAGCAAGCACAACAGGTAAGATGAATAGATTTTAAACAAGGATAGTGATCTAGGTTCCCTGCAGAGGTGAATGCAGTAGTAAATGAATGAGAAAACAGATGACCATCATTTCAATGTTTGAAGTCGCTTACTTTGCATTCTGGTGCAATTATACTGCAGTGTACTGCTGTCTTACTAAGCCCTGACCTCTTTACGTGAATCAAACTCTCCTGTAACTGTGGGTTTTCAATGCCACTGAACAGAACATTGACATTTTGATGTTTCTTTGATTACAATTTTGAAATTGCTTGAAAAGGTGTCTATGTGTATAAGCTTCACTGTGACTCATGACATAATAAGAGTCTCAGACGGTATGCACATAAAAAGCATTCTTTTTCTTTGACTGAATTAATTTGTAGAAAATGAGTGCAAAGGGAGTGATTAAGACGCATATATATTCAGAGGTCACCTAAATGTGCCGCATGAAGATCAGTACTTGATAATGCGGGGCAAAAGCGAAAGAAAGAGAAGAGCGTTGCTGACTAATAGAGTCTGTTTACTGCATTCGCACATCATCACAGCACAAGTCTAAATGGAGGGAGGGCAGATGAGGGTAGGGCTTTCATTAAAATACTAACTCAACAATTATTTTCAAAGCAGATACATTTATTGTACTCAGTGTTTCTCTCACTTTGTACTTTTTTTTTTCACTGACGTTTTTACAGTGCATTCTGGGACTGCTTTTTTGTGAAGAAGTCTACTGCTGATGCTTTTATAGTAGCATTATTTTGAAAGTAACATTACTGATAGGGTTTATTATATTACTGTATATTTGTTGACTTTATTATGACTTTTATTTTTTGGAATCATTACTTTTATTCAGCAAGGTTGCATTAAATCAGTCAAAGGTGACAGTGTTTCTTTTTCAAATATATGCAGTTCTTTTGAACATTTACATATACGAATGATTTATGTGACTGAGAAGACTGGAGCAACGGTTGATGAAAATTCAGCGCTGACACCACAGCAATAAATTACACTTGTAATATTATAAAGACAATCATAAGAGACCAAAACTAAACTTTTTCAGGAACCCCAAACTTTTGAACAATATCACCTATATAGAGTTTATTAGTATGTACATGTTATTTTACTTTGAACTAATTTGGGTTTTCTTCTGCACTTTTACTGGTTTAAAGTGAAGAAAGCAGATTTCCCGTCTTGCTAAAAATCAGTAATGAAATGAAACAAGTAGCTGAAGTAAAAACTAAAATTGGCCCACTCCCAGAGAACTGAAAGTATTACTCCACACTTGCTATCAATGGGAGTCTCTTAATTTTTATTGAAGCATGAAAGCACTTAATCCAGATTTAAATTCCTCACACTGGCTGAGGTCTGAATCCATCAGTAAAGTGTCAGTCAGCTGTCTTTAAGAAAACTGCAGTAATTTACCATTTTCCAAAGACATTTGATTTCTCTTTATGTAGAAACATTTCCGTTATTGTTGATTAGACTTTGGTTTAAAGTTAATGTAAAAATATCTAAAATATTAATAAAGTGTATTTAGCGTCATTCGTTTTCAAATGCAAAGTAGATTAATACTAGCTTTGATATGGCATGCAATGCAGTTCATTTATTTTCAAGTGTAGCCTAATTGTGTAAATACTGTGTCCGCTGTGCAAATTTATGGACACTTGTGCTCATTCCTAGTCTCCAGCTGTCTCATTCATCAGCGCAAGTTAACACTGAACACAGAAAGACATTTAACAGCGCAAAAAGCGGGTATCAGATTATCATTCTTGAGTACAACCACTCAAAACATTGTTCATTTTAATGGTTCTCTGGTTGTGGTCAGACTTAAGGTTATAGAAGGGGCTTGTATCGGATTACCAAATGCCCCTGTGTGTGTGTTTGTGTGTGTGTGTTTGGCAAGAAAGAGAGAGGCCTTGAATGTATTCATTTCTGTCAAACCAATACCATTGGCTATCGTCATGGTTTACCTCATAGTTAATAAGCACTAAAATATTTCCTTTCTGATTGTCAGTCTGAATTGTCTGCTTCATATTTAGCCGTATCTTTCAGAAAAGTAAGACCCCTTTGCGGTCTCCTCTCAGAAAACCTTTTATTTACCAGAGACTAAGAAAAGAATATTCCCAGGCCTTTTACTTGAGGAGCCACTTCTGTTTTATATTACCTTTTCAAGTAATAACTCCTATGGTTTTTATTCCAATTACATACAACAAAGAGTTTGCTGCTATAAAATCCAGTGGTTTTCTAAGCGTCCATCATTTCTTTGAGGTCTTCTAAAACAAGAAATGCATTTCTGGTATTATTCTGCTGATCACGGCCTGATAAGGATCTGCTAATTCGTTGTAAATTAGATATGAAGGGTTGCTTGGATACAGATGACTCTGGGTAGTTCAAGGGGACCACTGCGTATTGAATACTGATGGGCAGATGCTCTTTTATAGAGGAGATGAGGAGACAGGAAGCTGGGGAAAAGCGAAAAAGATACAGGGAGAAATACTAATGAACCTGTCTTTCACCTTCGTCTCCCTCGATTGCCGTTTGTTTTCTTGTAATGCATAATATTGTTACATTGAATGAATATGGAAACTTGCACTGCTGCTCGAAATGAGGTTTGGTCATATTTATTGTAATGTATTTGAAAGTCATTTGGAAAGTAAATGCATTATTGTTGAATAAATGCATGTATTTCTTTAACACTTTTAAAAGGTAGTGTATATTGCCATTCATTGATTTTTAAAGTTTTATAAAGTTTGCATAATTTGGGACAAATTATGAAGGTTTCTCATGAGAGTGTGCTGACAGGATACTGACATAATACAAATTAATTCTATTCTTTTAGAACACATAGTTCCATTTATAGAACGTCACAAAAAAAAAAATCTCTTCTGTAGAGAGTGCGTAAAATATTCAATAGAATCAAATAAGCATCAAAAAAAAAAAAAAGTATTTCACTCTATCCAGTGTGATCTAAGCCTATCTTTAGTAAATTCTTACTTGATAGAGGTTTTAATAAAAATTATGTACATATTCCTGATTTCTCATCTTGTAACTTCTTTGCTTTTCTCTGTAGCCGTATCAAATCTGGACATTGAGAGTAAGCTGACATCACACTATCAGGCTCCATGGCATCAACAACACAACCTGTTCCACACTTGTACACGGCCACCATGTTTGGAAGAGCTACACCGACATGCCAAGCTCAACCTGCGGGCACTGCACAGAGGTACAGAGTCAGGCTTCTGGGCCCACATTTTTGGGTTCCAAATCACAGTGCCGTTTGATTTTTATTATTCTTTTCATCCAAACATATCTTATATCACAATAGTTGTAACCAAATTCCCCCTGTGGTTCAGTGGCTTGCCCAGGGCCACAATGGTGATAGATCAGCGTAGAGAAGTGACAGATCAGGATAGATGAGAATTATGATCCTGGAGTTCCCCTCAGGGATCAATAAAGTGTTTCTATGTAGTCCTGAATCTGTCTAAACATCTATCAGGTTCCTGAGTCTACCTGAAAATGAACCTCAGACCTTAGTGAGAGCAGCTTAGACTATTGGGTGAATATCACCATGTTTTATCTCCCTGTTGTATCTTACTGTATGTCAGCTTAGATAGCTATTTCATTTCCGGTATATAATGAAGACAAACCGTAAGATACCATAAATAAAATTCTGTTGTTGTAGATATATTATTTTATAAATCTGTCTATATGAAGCAGGTATATGAGAACAAAACATGCTAGAAAAAAAATGATGTTAGGGGAGTTTGTTGGTGAAAATCTGATTCATACTGCCACCTTGTGTTTGAATGGTGAAGTGTTTTGGCATTGTTTCAAAATCAGTGTGAACCATCATAGCATAATTTATATTTTCCCCTTGAATCAATTTTATTTTCATTACACATAAATGAGACCAGAACATTGATTTTACATTGTCAGTATGCAGCATATCCATTAGGCCTACTACACATGAACAATTTAGTTAGCACTTGGCAGTCTGGAAATTCTATAAAACAGAAAGTTATAATTCATACTTTAGTTTAGACTAAAATAGCTCAGCCAGCTGAAGAGTGTGTGTGTGTGTGTGTGTGTGTGTGTGTGCTTTACAGACCAGCAGCAGCGTCAGCGTTCAACCAGCAGAGAGCGTGGTCGGGTCACCATATCAATATCTGTGGCCCCGCCTATGCCAACCTTCCCTTCAACTCACAAACTCAGAAGGCGGGAGCAGAGGGGCCGGCACTCACGCCTGGTAAGAACACAACAATTAATCTCCACTCATGTGGATGAGGTTCAAAAAAGCTGAGTTCTCAGCTGGTCAAATGTACAGTGGCATATAACCCGATTTGATTTTCTTAAAACAAAAAGTATTATATGACCAATAAAATATTTTTGGCCTAACCTAGCATGCTCTCTCCTGCCATGCACACCAGGAGAGGAGCGTTAGAGAGAGTGATGTGCAAAACATCCAGAGGAAGGTACAGAGTTTATTTTTGTTTATATTATGTGCACGTTCTTCATGATACCATCCCATTGAATTATATTTAGCTGGTTTTTATTTAGTTAGTTTTAACTTCCTGGAACAGGAAATATTACAAAGTTATTACAGAAATATGAATACTATTAAATGACAAATTACATTAATTCTGTTTTTTTTTCATATGTGTGTGTGTTCGGTGTCTTTTCATTTATTTTCATTTCATGTGCTTACTGCATGTAAAATAATGACAAATATTGTAAAATATCAACAATCAAGCAAAATATTAACATGTTAAATAATATAGATTAAATAATTGTGTAATTATTAGGTGTCAGTGTGTAAGTGCAACTTCACATTCAGCAAACTGGAAATTCTTGAATGAGAAAAAGTATCTTTCTTGTCGTCATAGTAACACTCCATGATAATAATAATGACAAATACCAAAGTTTAATTGAGCTTCATTCTGACATGCTAATTTTATTCATAAGTTGAGCCACAAAGCCTTTTTGTAAATGACTAATCAATATTAACCATGAGTTGTGTTGAAGTTATAAGTTGTAAATGTGCTGTACATGAAGTAAATAACTTCTTAAAGATGTGTTTGCATTGTATAAGCAGAATCAGTTAGAGAATATGCAATTTAATAAATGGCCATTTATGTCATATGTCAAATAACACCATGTTAAGTTGTGTTACATTATATTGAGATATATTTAAATATTTGTATGCTATATTGCATTTGGAGTATCATAGAGAGTTCTGATATATGTTGTGTTTAAATAAGTAAAAGTTGGCCTAACAACATAATGTTGCCATTGAGAAATAAAATATGAAACAATTTCCAGTTTACTAGGTGTTTGGAATGAGGAGGTTATTATAATATATGTTATTTATAATGTCTGTTTTACGTTGTTAAAATTTTATGTGTAAAATGGGAAGCTGCGTGTGATTTTAAAGGTGGTCAAAGATATTCTGGGATGTTTATCTGTTTTGTTTATTCCATTTACCTGCTGCAGGAGAGACCAGCCAAAGAGGCTGAATTCAAACCCGTCCTCAGAAAGGTAAATAACATCATTTGTTTGAAATATGACAACAGGGTTCCTGACCTCTGCCTTTTTTTTTTTTTTTTTACCAAAGTACAAGTTTTGCCAAGATAATTGGATGGGTGCCAGATTTATTCAAATCCTTCCATAACGATTCGATTTAGTAATTTCCTTCTCCATCAGATTACATACGTTCATTTCAGCATGTTATTTACAAAAAAAAATTCCAAAAGAGGAATGTCTGTGTTGTTTTGTGTGTGTTTGTGCCGTCCCTTTCCCTTGCAGCATGTGCTCACCATGGACAGTTCAGAAACATCACATCAGACTTTTATTTTGATTTATCAAGCACATTTTTTGTCATCTGTTAAGTTCTGTTTTCCATCTTGTAATTTTAGTTTCAGCGCTCCCGTTCCTCCTCCCCTGTTCAGTGTTGTTACTTCATTCCCTGGATTAGAAAGGTACTTTGCCCCATTGAAGACTACTTATTACCTCTAGCTCTTAATAATTTCTGTTTCTTGTTGTTTTAACATGATTAGACGAGACTTCCTTGATATGTAAATGATTCATCCATTTAGCAGTATGTTTCTGAAAACATCATCACTAAATTTTAATGATCATGAAGTAAATAACTTTTTAAGGATTTGATTGCACTGTATAAGCAGAATCAGTTAAAGAATATGCTACTGTTATGAGTTATTATATGGTACGATCAGTCCTTCTAGTTACTTAATTTTGAATATTATTCCACTGCTTTTTGTGTGAATAAAACAGATTTTGTTTAATGATTTTTCCATGGATTTCCGTACTGGATGGTGACTCCCTAGGATGCAACCTGGCCTTCATTAAAAGAAAAAATGCATGCTGTCTCTGCTTATGTTTGATTCTTTCATCTATTCTCTTTCTGTGTGTCTGCTTCATAATCAAAGCTGCATTTCTTATCAACACAGAAAAATGGGAATATGGCAATACATGTATGTATGTAGATGACTACTTGTTGCAGCTGGTCCCAAAAAGTATTTGGACACGTAAGCCTCATTTATGTATCAATGTCTGCACTGAACAGTTTTAAGAATGGAATTAAATCCTTTACTTGCCTTTGACCTAGAATTTCTTTCTCATTTTGAATGTAAAAGATATTTTGAAGGATGCAGCTAACCACAAACTTGGTGTCCCCTTTCGACATCTGGTTTGCTATTTTGTGTAATTTTTTTGTATATTTCTAATGCAGCAAAATCCATACATTAAGTGTGACTTTAAACGTGTCTGAAGGTTTTTTGGGCCACTGTATAAAACTTGTGATCCTGTAGATAAAATTTTGTGTTTATATTTAGCTTTGTGTATTACAGTATGTGAATTTGATCATATACAATCAATTGTCAATCTTGTTCCGAATACAGTTTAACATTTCTAACTTCATCCCACATTAGGCTGGAACCAACACAGAAACAGATGGTGATTTGCCAGAAATGAGCCATAGGCCTAAATGTCCTGTTCCCAATGTACCTACCACCCTGGACAAAAAGACAAACTGGTCCAAAGCACTGCCTCTTCCAACTCCAGAAGAAAGAATAAAGAATGACTCTCAAGTGATTTCCTCCTGTATCATTCCAATAAATGTTTCTGGTAAGCAGAAATACTTTAAACTGTATTAAACAATATTAAAAAAATTTATCATATATTATAAAAATGTATATGTAAAATTAAGCAAAAAAAACTTGATATTGTAAAATATAACACGCTGTCCTATTTCCACTAAGCCAGGGGTGGGGAACCTTGGCCCTCACCCTGCAAGGTTTCAATGTTTCCCTGCGCAAACACACCTGATTCAAATTAACTAGTGATTGTGCAGAACTTCATTGGCTGTTGGATCCATTT
>JAUCMT010000013.1:18359135-18373629 GCA_032357475.1 Enteromius thamalakanensis
ATAGATAGATAGATAGATAGATAGATAGATAGATAGATAGATAGATAGATAGATAGATAGATAGATAGATAGATAGCGCTAATATAATTTAAATATAATAAAATAATTCAAATAATATAAAAATTATTATATATAATATAATTTAAATAATATAAATATTTTTAAAATCCAATATATTGTTTAATATTTAAATGTTTTTTTATTTGTGGGAGGCAGTATTCATTCCACACATTATTCATAACATTTTCATTTTGTGAAACATTTATGTACCAAATATTGCAGAAACAAAATGAATAGTATGATAGCATTAAATACAGCCCACGACTTCATGACCACAAAATGTTGTGAATTACATGTCATCTCTGAGTACTTATAGGCTGAAGCATGTGTTTTATAATCACAAAGTTTTTTTGGAAACTGAACATGAGCATTTCTGAATGGGAGTGCTGGTCTAGGATTGGTCGGTCTCTCTAAAATGGAAAATAAAACTGAACCCCAAACATCACCCCCACTAAGAGATGCTATTTAAATAAATATGGCCCCCTGAGCCGCTAACAGGCTTTAATCCATATCGAAGCCTATTGTGCCACTTGACACTTGATTAAAGAAAATACATCGGGTCCTCACTCAGGCACTCTGTGTGGAACTGATATGGGTGTTTATCCCAAAATAGAAATAGATCTCAGTCTCCGAAGAGCAGCGCTGATCATGTAAGCCAAGCTGCTAGACCCAAAGCATTCAAGGCAGGTGAGCAATAAAACTGCTCTGCTCTCAGAGCTCAAACACAAGTGTAAGGTCTACAAGCACGGACACTAAAAGCTCACTGATTTTCAATAAGATTCAATAATGAGTAACTTTACTAATTCTTTAATGGGATGCCATTTTTTCTTTCTCTTTGGAGTGTTACAAGATGTTAGTTCTTGGATAAGATCCCTAAAGATTAAAGTTTCAAAACCAAAGAGATAGTCTTTAAAAAAGTTATTTTGGAGAGTATTTACTGAATGCAAACAGCGTACGTAGTTTTGTGTCAGCCGTGAGACACAGACAATGCTTCAAACACAATGCTTCAGCTTACTGATATATATATATATATATATATATATATATATATATATATATATATATCAGTATTTCAAAACCTCATGACATTGCAGTAACACTGTACAATAAGGATCTAATTTCTCAACTTTAGTTAACATATTTTTAATTAGACAATTATTATTCCAAAGTGTTAGCTATAAATCTGAGTGCTGATTTTAGGTCTGGTCATCTACAAACAGGATGGGGGACATGTTATTAATAGTGTGTGTGAAGGTGTCTAACAAAGCGTTCTTACATAGCCTACCTTCCACTCGTCTGTGTGTGCGTGCAGGGCCCAGCTCGGAGGGGTTGGAAGAGAGTCTGCGGAGGGGTGGGGGGTGAGAGGGGTAGTGGGGGCTGCTTCCGGCTGGGGTGTGATACTCAGACGTGCTCCGTAGTGCGGGGGGTCGGGGGGCAACAGAAATGGAGGCAGAGTCTACTGACTCTTCTGAGAACTGCTGGTCTGTGGTGGCACCATTTTCAGCATGGGCAATGGTTTCTGTTACAAAGCGTGAAGTGAAATGTTTTAGTTTACACTTAAGGTATAGACGCATACATGTCCCATGCAAAAGTTTGCTAGCAACATGTTCGCAGTACAGGCTTTAGTAAGCCAACTTCCAAATTTTGCTGATACAGTTATCTATGTGCTGTGCTGTTTAATGTTTTTATGGAAACAATGATGCAGTTTCATTAGGATTTTTTGATAAATAGAGAGATGATTCATGTGTTCTGAATGATTCTAAATCTGATGTAACAACTAGTAACATGTCTCAGTTTACAATACACATGTACAATCACTACCAATCATTAACATTAGTTTTTTCAATTTGTCAGCTACATCTATGAAACATTTAATAAGAGCTAAGTACACAACACCTACATCTGGCAAATTATAACAGCAGTAGAAAAATTGGCAGGTCATTCACAACGTAATAAAAATCAGACACTTAATTAGTTACAGTGTAGGCAATTTAATTAGGGGTCTGTCTGCAGTATGAGTTTTATTATGTGCAGTTAATGAGAGAATGAACAGAGGCGCCTAACTCCACCTAAAGAAAAACCGTCCTTCGTTCACCTTCTGCGTGACCCATTAGAGCTGGCTTTGATCTGTTGCAGTTATTGTGGCATTAATATCATTAACTCTCAGAGAAGATGAAGCAAAAACAATCAGAGCAGGATCGTACCGTCTGAAGGCAGAGCTTCTGTTCTCTGTAGTTTCGGTGACAGGGCAGCGGTGTAGGCCGCTGAATCTCTGTTGAAACGTCTTGTGCCTCGTGCTACAGACAAAGCTTCTGAAGTCTCCTCTTTCACTGCAACAGAAGAGAAGAGCAGATATAGATCACTTCTGGAAGAATGCAAGAGCTATAAGAAAGTAGTTTAATTCACATTTAAAGGGGACTTTAAATTTTTTTTATGAACGAAAGAATTATTTTATTTTTGAATTTTGGTATTATAAGAATATTATAACACTATAAGTATTACACATTTAATAGTAATGTTTTGCCACATTCTGATTTTAAGTATGCAGCTCGAACAAACCATATATAAAATAAAAAATTCAATTAATTTTAGCACTTAAGCCAATTTAATATTTAATTTAGTTGCATTTATAATTTTTCCGTTTTTCATTTTAGACACAAACAAACAAATATACCTGATTTACTCCTTTCATACGGCTTGTGTGTGTTAGTAGTTAGTGGACTGAACGGCTGGCTGCTGAACAGGTTATCACAATGCAGGTGGTGACAAAGAGTTTCAAGAAATCGCAGAACGAACGATGCACTGGAGGCAGTGGGGAGCTTGACATAGTGGATTCCTCCTTCTGAGCGAACTGCATGAAAGTAGAATTTGTGCAAAATTAAACGCACATAAATAATTGCATTACTCCTAAACATCACATGGAATGCATACATCTGTGAACGGCTGTATAATCTATTACGCTTTTCATGACTGTATGACACCCAAAAAAAAAAACCATTGTCCCAACCGTCAAAATACTTGCATGCGTGTTTGTGTGTGTTAAGGGGTGGGGGGGTGGTTGTTGGCACTAAATGGGTGCCGATTAAGGGGCCATGGCGTCGCGGCAGATGGCCCCACAGTCCTAGCGTGGGCCCCACCCCCTGCACACACACAGATATAGACACACATACACACACAGCCCCTGGGGACAGCCCAATCAAATGCTCCAAACCAGGTTACACACAGATGTCATCTCTTATTACTCGCAGTCTGATGACATCAGCTGTGCACACACACGCTTCTCTTTAAATATACGCACACCCTTCTCTTTTCAGGTCAGCCACGCACCCGTGCTCTCACTTCTACATTTATTGTAAAGCACACACTTGCTGACAGTCTTAAAATAACATACAACTACACTAACTCTAATGGAGCTCAAGTCTTACAGCAATATGCCATTCAGCTCTCAAAACCCTTTGGATTATGGATCATTCTTTCTTTAGGAGCACTCCTGACCACCTGACGTTTTGAAAAATTCACTTCTTAAAAAAATGCTTTAGGTTTGTCAAAACATCTATCTGTGAGTTAATACCAGGAGTGCTAGCAATTGCAGTTTTCAGAGAATTTAAAAGTAAAGTTAAATAGCATAAAAAATTTTAAACTTTAAGAAAAGTCATATTTTTGGATTTATTCCTTTTTTTTATCGTACCTATATACAGTCAAACCAACATTTTTTCAAACATCTTTAACAATTCTCACATTTATTTAGAAATTATATTTAGAAAATAATAAAATATGACAAGAACTTAAATTGTTATGACAAAAGTTAAATTGTTATAGAACAAATTCATCTTGATAATGCCGTGCTTAAGCAAAACATGGTCAGGTGAAAGAGTCTAAATGATTTTTTTGGGACTGTATAAAGAATTTTTTGGGTATAATATGTGACGTTTACTTTATTTTACTATCCTTACTAACATTTATGAACTATAGTGTCCTGCACTCAAAAATCCTATCTAATGTCTGAATAATGTTTACATTAAATATTAAGTTTCATAGATATTATATATTATATTATGACTTCATTCCTGGCAGAAATGTTTTTCTAATCAAAGAATCACTTTTAAAATTAAACCCTAATCACAATCTGAAGTACTGAAGCAGGTCCAAACTAACCTCTGATGATTTCCCCACCATCAGACTGAGACTGCAGGAAGCTGAAGAGAGCTTTGGGTTGAAACGCACAGTCCACGCAGGCTTGGACCGCATGCTGGAGGATCGTGTTCACGGGACCCGGTCCGAAATGATCAGGCAGCTGCAATAACAGTTTACGGTCCAGGTGTGGCCCTGGGTCTCCATGTTTATTCACATACACACAAACTACAAGAAGAGGGAGTGGATAGTCAGGTGAAGCATACAAAACTACAAAGCCATCAGAATATTGTGGAGCAATAAAGGAGGAAAATAAAGGCAGGAAGATAAAAGCCTACCTGTGGACACAACTCCTGATTCTCTTGTTGTCTGCAGACTAGACAGTCTCCCTTCTGACACTGAGGAAGACAACGTGGGGCTTGAAAGTGAATGAGAAACCTTTTGTTTCCTCTGTAATGGTGGAAGACAGAGAGCGAGAGATAAACAACCGTATTGTTTGCCCGCCTTCTTAATGGCAGAGAACTACAAGTGCCTTATCTTGATTGCGACTGACAAACGATGTGAATACAGCATGTTTAATGTACCGTTCATGGGGAAGAATTATAATAGAAGTGTTAATGTTTAATATGAATAATTGCTCATGACATACGGCCCAAAATCAAACAAAAGCAGCATAATGATCAGTGGCTGAGGAAATCCCCCTTTATTACTTTAAGAAATTCCCATTACATTGGCTACCAATGACAAATAAAAAAATACAAGTCAAAATATCTTATTTTGAGTTCCTCAGAAAAAAGAAAATTGTGCTTTTAAAGATTATTCCTATTTAGCTTTAATTTCTTTGTAGGTCCATTGCACTACGGGTGTCTCGTTTTCAAGTCCTAGCTTGCAGACTTTTTCCTGATCCCCTCCACCCTCTTCTGTCTAACTACGTTGTATCAAATCAAGGCAAAATGCAGTTGTACCTTGCTGCCGGGTTTGGGTCCTCTCTTTTTATATGGTTTGGGTGTGAGCGGTGAGCTCATGGGGCTCTTGGCTGCATTGGACTGCGTTTGGCCATTCAGTGACGTCCCGGCTGCAGCTGCCTCGGCTGCTGCTTTTAGCATGGCAATGGTCTGGCTCTTGGGTCTCCTCCCTCGTACCCCCTTGCGCACTGGCAGAGGGGGCAGGGGGTGCGGCAGGCGGTACGGGGACTGCATGGAGCGCCAAGACTGACTGGACTGGCCCAGTGTCGGATTAACAGTCTTTGAAAACGTGACTGAAGGTGGGGAAGAAAAAGATTATTTTAAGTATTATAACAAAAATCTAAAGAGCAAATTTTACTGTAAAGATATTATGCAAATCATTTGATGATAAACAAAAGTTCAAATATCAAAAAGTATTTTAATTTCCCATAACAGATGTTTATATATAGTCCACAAGACAAAAACAATAACTAAATTCACAAAAAAAATTATCCTGTTCAAAAGTTTACATACCCCTATACCTTAATAATCCCTGTTGCTTTCTGGATGACATTTAGTATTAAATAAACAATAATATGCCAATTTAATGATCCCACTTATTTTGTTTGAATTATTAACAATTTGCATATTCTGCAAGAGTATTTTGGCCACCACTATATTAAAGTAATAAAATTCCATTACTGCATGATTTTTTTTTTTTTTTATATATTTTTGAAGGAAAAAGCATTTTGAAGACAGGTCTCGTTTGATACCATTATATCACCTGGTGATTCATCACCAGTACAGTATATTATAACCTAAAAGATTATTTTATTTAACCATTTATTAAACCTTATTGCTATATGTGCAATATCCACAAATTAAATGAGATTATTTTTACTGCATTAATTTCACCTGGGTCTTACACACATCTCATTGGTAACCATACAAACCCCCACCACTCAACTTACTCAGATAACTAACAATAATAATACTACATAATTATTCATTAAAAAAAAAAACCTTGTGACTTATACATAATAAAAAGTCACTTTTTCAGTTTGGTTCAAATTAGTTTGTATGCGGAATGGATTGAGTGAATTAAACAGAGTTGGGCCGCAAATTTTGATATTTTATCCTTAGAATTTGACCACTCAAAGGCTCGTAATACTGCTGAACTCTCTTCCTCAGGGGCCATTTTAGATTTTGCATATTAGAAGCATCACATTACAACCCTGAAAGCGGCTGTTTAATAACGGCCAGTGCAAAAATTGAGTTATCCAGGGATCCTCTTCAAAAAGGAGTGAGGCGAGACTGTTATAGCTGGCCATTGTGCCCCACAGGAGGCATGTGCTTTTCAGCACCCTATTGTTTTGCAGGCCTCCCCCCAATAGCGCTCTGGTCAAAGGCTTCTTTTCTGGGGCCAACAGGTAATCCTCATTATGAAGAAAGACTAACCCCCTTTCCCATTTATATAAGTGCGTTATCAAGCTGTGGGACAAGATGTTATGGGTATATAACCGCTATGAAAAGAGTTGCAGTTTGAAATGCATCTCTGCAGTTTATTTCAAAATCATGTTATCATGCACAGAACGACAAACAATTTTCTATTAATATTACTGAGCTGGAATGTTAATGTATTATTCATTTTGTTGCTGGTTCAAAATGCAGTGCCTGCTTTATGGTCTAATTTAAAAAAACAGCTCGTGGTTATCTTTTGAAGCGCCCATTAAAGCCCTTTAGATTTTCTCTAAACGTATGTATGCATAAAAGAGTGTAATATACAAAAAAACTAATAGAATTTATTTTACAAAAATGTGAAAGCAGATGTATAAGAAACAGCTCTGCAAAACTACAAATAAATAAAAAGTTTAAAAAAAAGACACTAGACAGTGCTTTGAGTTATAAGTTCATTGTAAATTCATCAAATGCATCCATGCGAGTTTGCTAATAAAAAATTTATCTCCAATGCGCACACCCTGCCTTGCAAACCAAATATTTTTAATATTCACCAATCCTTTTCCCTTTCCTCTCCTTGAAAAACAACAATATCAAATATCTGCAGTTCAGCATCATCAAATCCATCAGTTGTGTAAAATAGCCTGTGCTTTCTGAGCATCAAACAACAATAAAGTGAAATCTCCAATGCATACACACCTCTTTCAGACCAATGGCACCAAATTCTCCTATTATTCCTCTGTATGGGCCATCTCTATCAGCTAATCTTCTCATATTACAGGGTGACTGACGGGCGGTCGGCAGTAGTCGGCTTTGCTAAGTACATCTGGGAGCTTTCACAGAGTCCTACGTGCAGCTGCTCTCCTGGGCCTCGAGAGGGGAACGTTAAGAAAAATGAAGCTCGAGACGCATACGTTTAATGAGGAGAAAGAGCGTGCAAGGAATGGACAAGTGTTATCTTTCATTTAAGAGTGGCCGATTCTCATTCAAATATCTAATGAATATAAGCAGGCACAATAGGAATCAAGCATAATGGGCATGCAAAACCACCATCCACCCTGATCGCATGTAAGGTGAAGTGTATTTCTCAATCTAGTGACCCGGTGACCCCTAGATTGACTCCGAGAGCACAGACGCACACCCTTCAGCACAGCGTAGAAGCTGAGGGGCGCCTGGTCACGGGAGAGGTTGCGACCGATGTGCAACGAAGGTGTCCGGGCAAAACCAGTCTAATTACTTCACCTCTTCCACAATATTTACATTTCGCCCCACACCAGACCCGAACGCCAGAGCAATCCGTCTACGGCTGACTGCAGCTTCAACTCAGCAGGAACTAGAACCACATGTTGTGGGGGAGTAAAGAGTGTGTGTGTGTGTGTCTGCGTCCATGCATATGCGTGTGTGTGGTAAAAGGGGATATAGGGTTCCCTGAGCCCTAGGCAATTTAATGAAACAATGCAATCTGTTAAAGAGCCGAAGTCAAAACTGTGTTTCAACAAAAGCTTCTTATATTTTTGTGGCTTTTGTACTTCACTTTTTAGATTTAACTTTTACGAGTCAACAGGATTTTTCCATTCAGATGAAAATTAGTTAAAGCTTGAAATCACTCTACCTGATGCATATACATTTTCTTGCTCAATCAAATTTCAGATTATATATATAAATATAATAATAACTTTATGACTGACCGCATATAAAAATCAAATTTTGTGGCAAGCTATGTTTACAATTAATACAGGTACTAGTAATATATTTCGATTACTAATAAGTGCGAGTAGCATCTTACTATGTAGTAAATAAGCATTAGTGACCAGTTGAATAGCTTAGTACTAACAGATTTTCCCTTGCTGTTATGGTGAAAATAACTGTTTCTTCATTACTGTAAAACATTTCCTTTTCCATGTTGAATTCAATGGTGATCTGTGGTTCAGATATTAACTGAATAGTGTGTATTCCAATTATTGTGGTTAGCGATTTAATAACATTTAACCAACCATATGTATTAGCCATTCTAATTTGTCACTGCATACTGAAAAAGTAGTGCATTTTTGCAATTAAAGAATACATTTTTATTGATTAAATAAATACTAATTACTATTAGAATAATTGCTAGCATCAACTAAACAATACTACTGTAATTAAAAAAGACACTAGTCACTATTGCATTACTTGTCAAACAACAACAAAACTAATAACGTAAATATAGATACTACTTGATTTAAAAGAATAAATATTAAAACGGCTTGCCACAGTTTTCAGCTCAATGAATGGTTTTCACAAATAGAGAAATAAAAGTGGAGTGTTTGTGCAACACGAAGCAAATAAAAGCAACAGGAATTAAACCCATGCAAAAAAACACACTTCAATTAACCTCACGTGACCTCAATGCACAAGCCACTAAAACAAAGCAACAGACAGCAGAGACAAAAGCCTCGGAAATACACCAGAGAAACTCACCAAAACGCCAACTTTCAACTATATCCGCGTTGTGAACTAACGATTCCGGTGTTAATCTATCTCTCGGTGGAGAATGACTCTTTTTAAAGCAACACAACAACCGGAGCTCGCGCTCACTTTCGCGCCCGGTTTGAACAGCAGCGGTAGCGGCAGAAGCGCATGACAAAGCCCGTGCCGGTGGAGCCCTGATCGGGCAATATCTGATTAATATGGAGGCGGGGACGAGGAGAGGAGGAGGCGGGGGAGAAAGAGGAGGAGGTGGGAGACTGGGGGTCGTATTCATGTCATCAGCCAGACTGACTGTCCTTAACTATAAGGCGCTGAATATAAAAATGTGATTAGATTAAAATGCAGATAATAAAATCCTTTCTTAGATAAAATTGTTTTTGTATCCTAAAGAAAAATAACTTCTATTTTAAGATGTAGTTTTTCTAAGATTTGGTCTACATGTGATGTAACATTCAGAAATGATAACTGTTTGTGACCCTGGAACACAAAACCAGTCATAAGATATTATACTTACACCAAGCTGATCTATAAGCCTTCCACTGATATATGGTTTGTTAGGATAGGACAATATTTGGCCAAGATACAACTATTTATAAATCTAGAATCTGAAGGTGCAAAAAATCTAAATATTGAGAAAAGTGGTCCAAATGAAGTTCTTATTAATGCACATAATTAACAAAAATTACAACAGAAATTTACAAACTATCTTTGTGGAAAATGATCTTTACTTAATATCCAAAAGATTTTTGCATAAAAGAAAAATCGACTCATACAATGAAATTTTGGTTTAAAATATACCTGTGTGAATGATGACTGGTTTTGTGCTTCAGGTCACAAATAAATAATAATTATTATATAACTAAATTATAAATGAATACATAAATTAGATTTAGTCTACATTTTAATGCATTACTCATAAATAACACTAACAACAAAGTCATTATTATTTATGAATAATAACAACATTCATAAATAATCATATTTATGAATGTTACACTAAAACGTAGATTTTACCTTGTAAATGTAAATATTAAAATAAAAAAATACTGTTATCATCATTAGTTATGCATAACACTAAATATTTTATTAATAAAAAAAAATCCTTGTATGCATGCATAAAAAACCAGGCATTTAAAATCTATAAACAACACTGCACAATTGTTTAAATATATTATTTGCAAAAATGGGGTAGTTTTATCAGCAACCGAAAAACTACTACATTTTACAAAATCCAAACCCCTATAATCATCAGTCTCCTGCCATTTCAAAGCTCCTCCCAGGCTTTTAGGGCTGCAGGGGGTAAAAGGTTAATGCAGATCAGATTCAGAGTTTGACGCAAATAAGTAAAGAGAGTGAATAACGCTCCTGCTGACTGTATTTATGTACCCGGCAGGTATATTCTCATATCCACACCTCAGTCTAGCACAGAATTCCCTGCTAAAACCCTGCTAAAACTCATGTCTTTGATATTTGCCATGAAATTATGCAAATGTATAGTAAAGATTGTTACAAATACACAAACAGGCTACAGCCAAAGTAGTTTTGTCTGCTTTGTCTCACACATGTATTCTAAATGCCTTAAGCCACCTTGGTGTGTGAGATGTGTGAAAGCGTCAACACTTAACAAGAAAACTTGCCCTGTTCTTCTCACTTTAGGTGTGAGAACAGGACCAGAGGTGAATGCATACAGTAACTAATAAGTGGAGCTTACCTAGGGCTAATAAACAGCTCTAAAAATAACTAAATGAGGGATGAAGAACATAATTTAGGCAAAGCATACCACATTTTGAATTACTGATTTTAAACAAAAGCATTTTATGATTATCATTAAGAAACAATATAATTAAATTAATCATTGAATCCAGAGAAAATCATAAAATGCCAAACAAAAATATGCTTAATATGAAAGCCCGGAGTTCCTTAACTTTTTACCATAAACAGACCTTTGTACTGTATGTCGTTTTCCAGACGGCAAGGTATGCTCATATTTAGCTACTCTTTAGCATGATAATCCATTTGCGTGTTACAATAGAAGATTCTGAGCAAGTATAAAATCTGAATGCACGTGTTATGCTATCATACTAACTCAGAAACAAGGTTGCTTCGTTACCCACAATAGATATTAACCATAAAAATACATGTTTTTGGTTTTCTGGCTTACTCTTTCTGCTTATTTTATTAATTTCCATTACACAATTATTGCAGGATGGAAGAATTCATATTTTTTTGAGGGAGAGGAATATTAAAAAGACTGGAGGATGATAAGGTAATACTGAACCATGACAGTTCACCTAAAAATACCCACATTTGAAATAGGCTACAGTTTTTGAACCTTAAATGTAATATCAGTTTAATTATTTTGATGGTACCCTTTAAACAGCTGTTAATCAGTAACTATGCAACTAGCCTTCGTTAGAGTATTAGTAGTGTGCTAAATATATGTTAACTCATACAGACATACTGAGTATAGGAGACTTTACAAGTATGTGAATATTCTACCTACCCTACCTAGGTCTACTAATACTCTTAGCTTTCTATAATAATCATTACATTATTTTTTTCCATTAAAAGCTCACATTAGCCTCACAGCAAACACTCAAATTACACTCAGCACCTAACCACTTACAAGATGTTGATATTAAGTAAACAATGTCAAGATTTATACTTTATATTTACAATTGTTCATGACTCTGTATTACAGGTAAAAAAATTAATCAGTAGCTTATAATTTTTTGCTTGGGGGCTAGATATAAAATGCATTTAATGACCCCTTTAATATGCAGTATATTTAGAAATTATTTAGATATCAGTAAGACAACATATAAAGCATACATTTGGGCTTACTTTCGAACTGTCAATTAAACACAAAAGTAGAAATTCAGGAATCTTAATTTTATTGATATTTTTCACAATACAGTAAGCGTATTGACACTTTCAGCACAAGTACGGTCAGGTAGCATGCAAACACTGAATTGTTAAGACTAATGAATAGGATAAAACACAGCCCTTGTGAGGAACGATGTACTTTATATTGTATTGTTTTGTAATGTGTGAAGGTTGTAATTCATTAGCTGCTAAATATGTAGAATAATAACTAAGACCATAAAATGACGATTAAGCAATTAATCGTATTCCAGGAGGAGCACGCACGAACGATCGCAGCTGCCACCGATCTCCTTATTACTGATAACCCTGTGAATCTCCTTTCCTCCACATTAAATACCGCTCACTCCCTATCCTCGGCTTCTGCATTTTTTGTCTTCCTCTACCTCCCCTTCCGCTGCCGAAGCCGACCCTCGCAAAGGGTACCTCGTTTTGCCAAGTACTCCACTTCCTCCGGGGGGCACGCGGGGACCAGGCTGGGCTCCGAGCTTCTGTTAACCCTAGCCTCAGAGGGTTAAACCTCCTAGGGCTCGGAGGCCGCCGGGCTCCCTGCCCGTCCCCCGGACAGTTCGCCAAACAAGCTATTTTATCGCCGAGGTAGTGGGAACTAGCGAAATAGTAATGTAAGTACTACTTATACCAGAAACTAGTATGTTAATGACTATGATGATTAATTAAAATAATATGATAGTAAAAAACTATTTGTAGTATCACGCAGCTTAATGGACTGTACAACTTTAATTACTGAAAGTGAATGACTTGTGTCACATTAAAGGGTGAGATTTTAGTTTAGCTACCAATTTTCTGTATTAATAATTAGTTGCTTATTAACATGCTTAACATATCGGGTGTTAATTAGTGCTTATACAATTGTGACTTTATATCTCACAATTCTAAATTTATAACTCTTTTGAGAAAAAAGGTCTGAATTGTGAGATAGAAAGACACAATACCCTTTTTTTATTTTTTATTCAGGTGGCGGAAACATGCGTCCATAGGCTTTAATACGCAGCTGAATCTTAATTCACTGAAATATATTCTAAGACAAAGCAGCACTACTCTAGATTACAGGAAATCTAAGCACATTTCTTTTCTTTTTAGGTAGAAATTAATTTGAAAACATATTTTAATTAATAAGAAAAAAACGTTCATCCTCTGTCTTGTGTCCTTGACTTTCCATTGTCCCAAGCACTCATTACTGTTGTTCTTTGCTTCATTATTAATACATGCACACACAGTGAAAAATAAATAAGACATCCTTCAAACACCCACAGGGACATTTTTTCATCGCTCATTAGAAAGGTGGCGCTCACTAATGATCAGTTAAAACTATGCAAGGCAAATGAAGACAAATCACACAAAGAAAAGGATAATGCACAGTTCCTGCTCTTAAAGCTCTCTCCATCAGAATTTCTCTGAACTATATTTGCTAAATAAATATATATAAAATGTGCCTATTGGCTTATTAAATGTAATTACTTAAATAAACAAACAAAAAAGTATATATATGACTCTTATTTATTCAAAGGGAAATCGGAACAAGCTTTTGGACAAGAAGTGGAAAAAAGAAAATTGTTCCTTGTCTAAATGGTAACCACAGCTGCTTATTAACTGCTAATATGAACTCAAAGACACTTCATACTTGTAGGCTCTGGTGTCTGACTAGGATAACTGGTAAACATCTCCCAACAACATCCTTTCTGTCTGGTCGTGTCCGCTCTGGTAAAAGCAGGAAGAAAGCAGTAAACATGCCTTAAAAAGTAGGAAGAGGAGGAAGTACTGATAGCATATACATAACTATCATCATTCATCAAAAACTCAGTTTTTATTCACTTCACATCAATTATTCTGCCAGAGCCACACAAACTGCTTAGGCACAGGTTAAACATTTTAATAGCAACAACAGACAGCGATAAACTATCATATCCTAGATTTATGGCACATCAGAAAATGATATGTATAGTCCTGCAATGTAAACCTTGTGTCTGTAGTGTGTCTGCTTGTTGCACAGTCTTAGAAATAAAAAAGAAAAAGAGAGAGATTTAAATTTTAAGAGCTTTATTTTAGATTATAGATTATGTTAAATTTTATAAAATAATTAGGTCATTATAAATAAAACAAGAACACTACTTAAATATAACTTAAATGAGACAAATAAACTTAAAAATATCTACCCTAAGTTTGGTTAATTAAAATCCATTTGTAAAACAATGTAATTAAATTGAACAAAAATTTAAAAACGGAAGCATGTAAATGCATTTTACAATGATATTTTGAAATGAAAAAAGAAACAAAAAAATGAAAAAGACTGTGCAATTAAAGCCACGTTCCATAATATGAAGAGTATAAGCTTTTTTTATATAGCAAGTATAGATGAAGGGGAAAAGTCATGACATGATTATAGGTGTTAAATGGCCAATTTTAAATCTTTAATATGTTCTAGAACTTCAAAATTCTTTAAAAAGCTATTGTATATCTTGCAAATGTTCTAATATATTTGACATGAATGGACATTTCTGTGTTTTTAGGAAGCATGAAACAACTGAAAAAAA
>JAUCMT010000013.1:18374822-18389489 GCA_032357475.1 Enteromius thamalakanensis
TGTTTTTATATATATATATATTTATATATATATTTTTTTTTTTTTTTTTTTCTATAAAGAGCTGAAGAGTTGATTTGAATCATTGTGCATGGTGTGTAGCACAATAAAACCCAATAAATACATGGTAACATAATAAAAAAAAAACATGATTTTTGACCATTTAAAAAAACTGAGTCATCTGTTTTTGCAAACAAACAAAATAAAAATATATAAAATTATATTACAACAGAAAACAGTTATTAAAGTTATTTTAAATTGTAATATTTCACAATATTAGTACTTTACTGTGTTTTGATCAAATAAATGCAGCCTCAGTAAGCATAAGAGACTTGTCATAAAACAGTCAAATAAATTTTCATTTAATTATTCCAAACCTTTGACTGGTAATGTATGCTTGTATGCTAGTTTGTTGTATTATTTTCAACATTAATTTATCTTGTTCAACAAACCCACTACTTTCCATTTATTTCAGGCTTTATTCATGGATCTATGAAAAATCTGTTAACAAGGCTTGCAAATTGAAGCAATTACCTTTTTAAAGGCTGGAGCTGGAGCCATCTCTGCCCCACTTAATGTTTTTAATAAGAACATGGGCCATGAAGAGGCATTCATTCTGAACCCTAATAATGGGAAATAAATATACAACCAGAAGTGTTTAATGAACAAAAAGGCATAAAAATGCACATTGCTATAAATACTTACAGCCAAGGGGGAAAAAAAATCACTTTTTAAATCCTTATTACGCTGTATTTAAGAAATCTTTGCAAATCATTTTAACAAGAAAAAGCACTGACCACAAAACCAGTTTATTTAGACCTGTTATTATTATATTTGTGAAAAACTACTTTACCCAGTGGCGGCTGTAACATGTCTCCGCTCTTCTCACACGTGCCGATAGGCTGAATGTCAGAGGAGTCAACCAGTCGCCAGAAATCATTGGTGCTGTCACTGCCATCCAGTCTGAGCCGCAGACGCACACCCATTAATCCCATCACTGACGCGATACACATCGAGCTGGAATTCCTCGGGTCACAAGCCTCCACTTTCATTCCCACTCTAAAATCATTACTGGGAGGGACTCTGGACTGGAGAAAAAACAAAGAGGACATAAGTAAAGACAAGAAATCTTCATCAAATAGCGTGAAGATTATAGCAATAATAATAATTGCATTTAGACACATTATTTTGGGGTCTGTGGAGTCAGTGTCACATAATAATTTCAATAAGCAGATTTTTGCTAATAAAAAAAAGGTTGTCATCGTTTGTAACAATGTAAAGTTATTTCCACTACTGCTGATCTCCAGACTTTTTATTTTCATAAAGAACAACAAATATATTGGTTAAAACAAATTAATCCACAACCAATCATGGATGACCCTCTATTTGGTCAGAAAGGCAGCAGTATTATTAATAGACTGAAGAGCTCTACCTGTCTGAAGCAGCTGGGGGAAGCAGGACAGGATGAAGTCTCTCTCAAGTATATTTCCCAGCTGAACGGCTCTGAATGAGCAGGCGAGTGAAATGTTCATCAGCAAAACAAGATCAATATTTGTTTCTTTGCAGGTTAATAAAGAAAGAGAAGGCGGTACCGATGAGCTTTTGTGAAGGACGTGAATCCTCATTATTCCTCCCTGATTTCTCCTTATAACTGTATTTTTTGTCTGCAATAAAAAAGATCAAAACATTTCTGAGAACAGTAACAAGTACTTATTAAAAGATTCATTTTTAAATGTCAAAGTAGCACCTTTCTGATGGGATTTGCCCATGGTGACCTGAAGCACCACATGAAGTGGACAGAAACTGGACAGCCAGCACAGCTCTTAAACAGCCAACTGAAAGAAAGAAAGACTTCAGCAATACAAATAACAATTCATGTTTTTTAATTTTTTTTTTTATTACACTACCATCCAGAAGATTAGTTTTTTTATTATTTTCTGGAAAGAAATAAATACATTTATTTAGCAAGGAATCATTAAATAACCAAAAACAGCAGTAAGACCTTTAGAATCAGTTTTTAACATTGCACATAATGAGGAAAGTTTCTTCAGAACCAAATCAGCCTATCAGAATCATTTCTGAAACTCAGCTTCATTATTACAGGAATAAATTACATTTTAAATTATACTCAAATTTAAGTTTAATTAAAAAATTTTAACACTGTATTTTTAATCAAACAAATGCTTCATTGGTGAGCATATGATTCCTCTTTCAAAAGCATTCAAAAACACCCGACTCAACCCTAAACAGTACACTATAAATATAATATTCTCACAAAAACACCAAACTATTCATAAAGTCCAAACATTTAAGAATTATTTTAAAAACATAACAAAACCTATAAGTTCATTACATATTTAAATCAGTAAGATCCTGCTATCCTTCATCACAAGAGAGATTGGCTCATGAGTTCATGAACCTGCAGCAGAAACCATACTGCAGCATTACGGAAGACAGGGATTACTTTAAACTCCCTCCTGCCATCTGAGTGCAATTTATTCCAAACATTCACTGTCCAAAAAAAAAGATTTTCAAGATTATCACTAAATCACAAATACCTTTAGAGAATCAAAGCACGACTAAGAAAAGCTTTTCTTCTGTTTGACATAATAATAAGTTACTGCAGCTTCTGAGGGGACCCTGTGCTCTCTGATCAAAGCCCCGGCTCGCTCAGCGAGTGATAAGTCACATCTCAATTTGGAGAAAACTGGCTGCAGCTGACGTCCTGTGCGAGCTGACTGCAGGATGAGGAACTTTCTTTTTATTCCTCTGTTAGTCCACTAAATGTTTCTCAAAGGGATATTCAACAAAGCTAAATGAAAACTAAAAACAGGGTCTTGGCTACCATTTTAGTCTCATCAACACTTAATCTTTTGAGAAACACTTTTTCTTTTGTAGTTTGCAAAAGTTAAATTTACAAATATATGGCTTTATAAGCCTTGTTATTACATCTTTCATCCATAAATATTCATTTAAGACTGGTTGTTAAGGTCCAACTACCCAAAAACTATGACTGAAAAAATTGCTACTAAATTTGACAAAGAACGAAATGTTAAATTCTGAAAAAGCCAGAGAGTATTTACTTCAAACAGCCTAAATAATTAAAATATACTCCAATTATATTTACATCTTCCCAACAAATATTTTTTTTCATAGAATTTAGATATAGGCCTATTATTTAGCATTGCCAGAAAACATTTAAAAATAAATATAACTGGAAATATAAAGGTAATTATAGGCATATCTTAATTACAAGGTACATCTTTTAAAAGCTTTAAACAAAAAATGCATTTTTACTTTTTTCTTACTTGTTTATCCAGCCACAGGATTCAGGGAAACTCCAGATGGTGCTAAAACCAATAATTCCCAAAAAACAAGTCCATTTTGCAAGAAAAAAAAGATACAGTCCTTTCAATGTCGCACTGGTGTTTCTGCTCTGAAACTACTAGCCACTTGTGTCTAGATAGCAGACAAGCTCTCTCTCCCCCCCTCGTCTCCTCATTCTTCTGTCTGAAGCTGTGAATCCCATTCAGAGAGTCGTCATAAAGATTCCAAACTGCCATAAAAAGGTCATTAGCCAGTGTGCGCTTGTGGGAGTCTGCAGCAGCACATGAAAAGGATTCCAACACCTCCCATTAACAGATGATGTCTACATTTTGTGCTCTCTCTCTCTCTCTCTGTCCGTCTGTCTTTTCAAGGCCCTAGCACCCCCCTCCCAGCCATGACATGGCTGCTTGAAAGCAGGGAGGGGGTGAAAATGGATATTAGGAATTCACAGATGAAGAGAATCTGCCTAGATGTAATTAATCTCATGAATCGATGTGATAGGATATTTTATTCCTTAAAAAAAGTTGTGGTTTCATCAGAAAGTATAAAAAATAAAATAAGGACTAAAGTTATAAATGCAAACCCTATTTTCTAGTGCTGTTTTGCTACAGGATTTGCATAAATATTTTTCAATTTTATTTTCATACTGTTTTCTTGTGTAAAAATATTGATCTGCATTACAATTATTAACTAAATCATTAAAAACTTTATTGCTTCACATAAAAAAAGAAAACAGATGCCAATGCAACTTTAAAATGGAAATATTAAAATAAAATAATAATAAAACTAAAATAATATCTCAGTGATATCCTAAACTAACAATTGAATGACGTATTTAAAGTATCCTTCAGTTTAATTAAATATTTTATTATATTTAACATGTTAAAATAAAGAAAAAAATTAAGTAAATTGTATAAATAACTTTTTCCGAGACAAAATAACTAAAACAACGTGTGTCACAGCCAAACAGTCAATTTTCCTTCTACAATAAATGTGACAGACGCTCCTGAAACTCATTTTCTAATTATTTGCATTGTTTTATTAAGCAAATACATGCATGTAATGTATTACAAATAGGCTATATTAGAAATACTTTCCGCATGCACTCAGGACTAGTGTACCAATTAAAGAGAAGCAGCTGTTAGTTCAGGGAAGAATACACAGGACGCGCATACACAAAACATCATCATCTTACATGTAAACGCGCATGCAACTTCCGCATAATTACTGTAAAATTTAACAAACGATGCACAATACACTGCAGCACCATTTATTCACCCCAAGAATTATGAAAAATGTGCCACTAATATTTTGCTCACCGTGTAAGGTCGGATATGGCTGCTGTTCTGCTTTACTTTCCAATGGGTCTATAGGCCGCCATGTTTCTCACATCCGCGCATGTCCAGCAGCATCTGCGCCTTCGCATGTATATCAATGGAACATTGAAGAACTACAAATCGTTCAATATTGGTGAAAGTGAATTCCAAAGGTTTAATATTCCTTTACAAATCCAAGTTCACAAGCGGAAACGATCTGAACTGAATATCAAAGTAGCAGCTATGGATGTGTGATATTTCTTACAGATTGTTATTGAGTTGCGGGGATGGACATGTGAAGTTGTTTAATGTGCATTGCTGTTGCAATTAAACATGAAAAAAGCAATTTCTGAAGCATTCATAATAGGTAGCCACAATGGGATGCATTATCTGGTTTAAAAGGCCTATCGCAGGATGCATAATTTATCATCACGTCTCTTTAATTATTTAAGTTCTATATTGACAACTTAAAAAAGGTTTTTGCTTGAAATATGAGTGCATGCTGCTATAAAAACCACGTAGGCTGTTAACAAAAATATTTCTGTTAGAACCATACAATAAAAAATAGAGCCTACAATGCTATTTCTATTGTCTAGTCTTGTTGGAATATCAATTATTGATTTATTGGTAAGTTTCATGTATTACATCTAATATTACGTTTCAGGACAATCGCTAGATGGCATCAATGCACTTTTCCCAGAGAATGACTTAACGCATGTCCGCTTGTCCCGCGTTTTCCAATAAGCTATTTGGAAATTATTTTATTATTTTTAATGATTTCTTTTTGCATGTAAAATAAGTACCTGCGATGTGACATGCTATAATACTTACTAATTGTGCTAATAAATAGCCTAATAACGACAATAATAGGAATTAAAAAAATTAAGTAACAAAGCCGAAGATCGATCGCAATACTATATATATATATATATATATATATATATATATAGTATTGCGATATATACATATATATATATATATATATATATATATATATAGTTCAAAACAAAACAACTATTAACTATAATAATAGTTATAATAATAACAACTATTATTATAGTTTAATAATAAATTGTTTCAGTAATAATTTACAATTTTTTCTTTAAGGCTTGTTCTTCTTCTCAGCAGAATAAACAGTGAGAGCTGTCTGCTAAATTGATCTTCCAGATCAACCCACTCACACACACACCAAGCACCGCCTCGCCAAACGAGCACATCAATTTGGATGTATGCATGTATGAAATGTAACACATCCGAGCAGGAATGCATATTATCATTGCTCAGTCGAACCCGGCCCTCACTTCTGGACCATTCTGAGCATTCCTTCATCGTGATTGGCCACAGGCGGGTTCGGTTCGGACGCGATTGGTGTGAGCAGTCCGCCACTCACCCGGTTTGGTGCCGCTTCGCCTGAACGCGAATTTATAGACCCTACTATAGCAAAGGCCTGGCTCATGAATAATAATTAGATTACGTGACCGGACGCATTAGCAAGGTTCCCAGGCAACGTCAGCGCGACTTACTTAATATTCATGAAGCGAGCCTTTGCCATACTGCGATCCGTAATTTGGCGTTGTTAGGTTGTCAATGGCTCAGAATGAAGGTGGATACTGTTGCAGCTGTGATGATGGGTTACCACTGCAGGTGAAAATGAAAACATCGTTACTTGGTGACGCGAGGGGACAGTTTGCGCATCGTTGTCTTGGACATAAGTGAGTATTCTGGTCGGTGCTTTTTCCGTAAATGTACAGTATTGACGGTGCGCTTGGTTTTTACGCTGGATGTTATATGCTTGTGGCTGGTACATCGTTGCTGTTTCGCACAAACACGCGCACGTCCTGCCCACACACTCCAGGAGACCGAAGTCACCTGTTATCAGTTATGGCACACGTTTAAGACAGTACTGGTTATGTAAATGATCTTTATATTGGTTAGGCACTTTGTTATACATCGTTGTGATTTTTACCGCACCGTATTTTTTTACGGTTCATTTAAGAGTGTGTGTGGGAGCGGTGTGGGCTGTCAGTCATTTTTTGATACTGTCAGGTGGATAAGATGCTTAAAATAATGATAGAACTTTCATCCACCTACGAATATTTCCAGCGCGCGCACACACACACTTACGCACGCACGCGCGCTCGCGCATACCGCACAACACATCAGATGCAGACATGCGCCGCGTTTATGCACAACGAACAAACATACAAGGAGCTGACAGTGTCACGACATGACCCGCGAAACGCTTCTGAAAACGCATTTAAGTGTAAATGCAGCGCGTACTGCCTTCAAATCGAGCGCAGTTGATACCTGTCGCACATCTTGGGTGATTGAGATAATGTCTATCTGGGTTTTCAGAACATCACATCAGTCACTTCTGGTTTGGGAGAGGATTCTCAGACCGTTCTTGTTCACCCACCTGTAATTCTCATCTCTGCGTTGTTTTACTATTCTCCCAACCTGCTGAAAATGCATGATGATTCGTCTTGAAGAACTGTGCCTCTTGTTTGTTGTCAACACAGACAATCCGAATCATGACAATCCTACACATATCCTGTCTGAGTGAAATGAGACAGAATATGAGCCGCAATCAATGACATCTGATGCACGTTATGTATGCATTAGATGTAAACATTGGATGTGCCTCTGATTCATGCATGTGAAATATATAATATAACGATGCAGCATGCAAGAATGAACCTACATAACCCTTTCTATGCAAAACTGTTCTCTTTCTCTTCAGGTGAGCAAGTGTGTGTGCATGTGTAGTGTGTTGGTTTGCAGGAATGTGTGTCAGTGTGTGTGGATTATGAGAAGAGCATTGTGACCAGCAGATTTTTGCTGCAATGACCCGTTCAAGCACAGATTTCTGTCCCGTCCTCTGGCCTTCCACTCTTCACATCCCAGACATGCACCACCTCGGCATCTTTTGACTTCATGAAGATTCCTGACATCGGTAATGTGATGAATAAATTTGAGGTCCTTGGGATTGTAGGAGAGGGTGAGTGCATCTTTTTAAATATAATTCGATAAAGAGAAAAAAAGCATTAATCTTAGGGCTTATAAAACAGCTGCATGTGCTTATAGGCTATTTATGGTATACATCAAGCTTATAAAGCTTTTTCTTTGTTTGCAAAGGAGCCTATGGGGTGGTCCTGAAATGCAGACACAAGGTAAGACATGATTATGCAGTAACCTGTTGGTCAGCATGCTAAGTAGAACTGCAGAAACTCCAAATTGCACAGTGTGTAGTATATGATCCATGAAAATTTGTTATATTATGGAAACTTGGTCATATTTGATTCTGTTTTAAAACATAATGAAGTTTATATCCACCTAGAAGATCACTCATTGACCTATACTGCTTATGCAAAAAAAACAACACGCCTTGTTAATGTAATTTGTAGAGTCAATGCTAGTTTCTCATTTTACCCTTAAGATAAAACTGCCTAACAGAGTTAACCTTTATGGGCCTCGTGATTGTAACTTTCCCAGAAGAGTCGCACAACACATTTAAACTCTTTAAGCGGGACATTTGTTGAGAGATTTCTTTTAGAAATATATTTTCAATTGTAATATGGCATGGTTCCCTAGCAACTGGTTCTTTTAAAATTGTGGGCTTCTCCAAATGCATTGCTTGTGGCCTAGTTGGCAGATTTGCTTTATTGTTTGGGAGGCATTTTCAGACATTCGAACATTGCTAGACTAACTCACAATAAGGTAAATATAGGCATATTTTCAAGCAGCAGGAACATCTTTTATTGAAATTGCTGTTGTGCGGTTGGGAGGTGCTGGGCACTGTTATATCATCCATTATGCAGTGATTTCTGGACCTTTAAAGCTAAAAGATTTTGAAGGCCGATACCGATACAAATCCGATATATCGGCCGATTTTATATATTTTTTTTTAAATTTCAGAAACACTCAATGAAACATTAACAGATTTCCTTAACATTAGTTATTTGTAGTTATTTATAAGTTTTAACTAACATAATATGATAATGCATTTTACAAAGAAACTGGTTTCTTTTATTGTCACAACAGAACAGAGGAACGACAAAATATATTAAAGTTCTGATAAATAAAATGTATAAAAATACAAACTTAAGATATAAGTTAAGTTATATAAGATATAAGTTATATTTATAAAGTATACTTCAAAAATACAACTCTGAATAGGACTGGAGAAAAATCTGTTAAGTTCGGATAAATAACAACAACAACAACAGCAAAATATAAACTGCTAACAGTATATGAGGTAGTGTACTTAATCAGTCAATCCTCAATAGCTCCAGTCCAGCAGAGGCAGGTTTTAGTACAAGAATAGTTATTTGTAATTGAGTATTCACTAAAATATTATTGTCACAAAGAAACAGAGGAACATCCAAATATATTAAAGTTCTGATGAATAAAATGTATAAAAATAGAAACTTTAGATATTAAACTTTAAAGTCCTTTGAACAAAAACACAATAACAACAACAACCAAATCAAAGTTATCAGTAAGGCTGCTTCGTCCATTTTTATTTTATTTTTGAAATAATTATTTATCGGCCATTATAAATGCCTATACCGATAGTTTGGCCTGCCGATATATCGGTCGGGCTCTATTTAAAGATTTAGGTGCTCAGTCCATACTATTTAGCCTATGACACTGCTATTGATGTGTTTGTTCAGTATACACAATAGCTTGCATCTGAATTGAACCAGTGACACAGAGTTTGAAATACTGTACATATACCAGATTTAGTGTCAGAGTACATTTCAGTTTTGAATAAATGCTAAGGGTATGATATTCAAAAGGCGCAGTTTTGTATTATCATAACTACTTGTCTTTTAAGGTTATTTTTATAGTCTGTTTGCTGTGTGTCCTCGATGCTGTTGGTATTTGAGTCATGGTTGCATGCCCAGGATGTGTCTTCACGCCTGGGCAGACAGCAGCAGTGTGGTTGGATGCCTGGCTAGATGATGAATGACAGTACAGTGCAACAGAATTGTTAGGGCTCATTACACTTTAGATTTCACTGACCTCGACGCACACACCCCGGAGTTACCACTGATACCATGCACAATATTCATGCTCTTATCTGTACAGTTTCGTGTAGTTACATATCTTTTCGAAAGGGCAAAATGAAAGTCAGAAGGTTGTTAGTTTAAATGTTTGCATATGGAGCTGCCACTAAATCAGAGACCAGTATATTTATTGATTTTGACGTAAGTTCTGTCAAATAATCAGCATAGATTGAATAACAGAGAATTAATGATGGGAAGGAAATAAACCAATCATATTTCTATGCATAATTACATTGTTGCACTCCAAGTTCCCATGCATCATTGTAATGATAATGAGGCTGATAAATTCAGCAGCTAGTATACTTCTCAGCCTGTGCCAAAACAGAAACTAGGCTTGTGCTTTTAGTAATTGGTCAGTCAGCGCTTTCCCTCCTTCATTAAGTGCATTCAAAATTGCAGCTGAAATCAAGAGTGACTGTTTCTTTTTGGTTGCATTGGGTCTTGGGTATTTTTCACCATCAATTTTCTCCAATGCAAATATGCCTGCAATCTATTTACAGAGATTCAAAATAAATGCGGATCTCTTTACATACCTGTGTAAGAACTGTAATGAGTCTGGGAAAATAGGACTGTTCAACCTCATTAGGAGGCTAGATTAAATTTGTTGGCTTTTGGTGCTGTGTAGAGTTACCATTTGCCTTTGGATATTTTGTTATAGAATAGAATAAATAGAATATAGTTCTGGTCATTTAATTTGAATGGACAAGCTTTCTGAGTACCATATGTTTTATAACAAATAATTGCTTGTTTCACATTGTTTGTTTTTTAGTAACAAATTGTTATATTTACATTAAAATGTGTCACAGAATATTTTATTTTAAATGAATGCCGTTCTCTGTAAAAGGATAGTTCACCCAAAAATTAACATTCATTAATTACTCATCCTCATGTCGTTTCAAACCATAAGAGCATTCATCTTTGGAACACTAATGAAGCTTTTTGACCCTCCACAGACTGCAAACCATGTTTAAGTTTTAGAAAGGTACCAAGAACAATGACAAAATAGTCACGTGACATCAGTGGTTTAACTCTGGGCTGGGTAATATATCGTACAATATATATGAGTTCAGTTTTGTGGGCAATTCATTTGCGAGACTGATACTGATATTGCACAGCTTGTCAGTGATCTACAGCTCTGTGTATTAACTACCGCTCTATTTGAAAACAGGTGATGGTGATTTACCGCTAATCAAAGAACTGGCTTTATTGATGAAATGTGCATGAATATATTGTGGGATATATTGCCCAGTTCTAGTTTAACCGCAATGTTTTGTTATGTTGTGCAAAGAACAAGAAATATTGTTCCATTCTTGTTCCATGTCAGCATCACTATATGCGTGTGTTGTTTACGTTCAGATCAAAGCACGCATGTGCATCATGATACTTTCCAAAATGAGTAGAACTTTACTTAGATTAGTTGTTTTGCACAAATTTTTTTTTTTATTTTGTATTTTGTTAATGGTCTTCATACCTGATGATAGGATTTTATTGTTTTCTAGATATCGTTAGTGTGAATTAATTACAGAATTTTCATTTTTGGATGAACTACCCCTTCAACATTTTGTTCATCAAAATATCTTTTTAAAAAGTCATGAATTCCACTAAATTTTTAGGCAGCACATGTATTGCTGCTTATTTAATTTATTTAATTTTAATAATGGTTTTTGAAGGATGACGTGACACTGAAAATTCAGTTTCGTCATAGCAGAAATAGATTTGAATACATATTATAATAGAACAGTTCTTTAAAATTGTAACAATATTTAGCTATATTACAGTGTTTTACTTTTTTTAATCAAATGCACACTGTAAATAAAAATATTTTTGAGTTTATAAATATAGATGATGAGAGTATGTTTTACAAGAAAACACAATTTCTTACATTTTCAGTATGTCTTTCTACTTTAAATAACTTTAAAGAGAATTGGTATTACTTTAATATAAGGACCAATTCTCACTATTAACTGCTTGCTGATTTGCATGCCTATTATTAACATATTTCAAAACACATATTCTGCATTACCATATTCTAGATCCCTAATATCTAAAACTTAACAACTACCTACTAACTAAAAAGCAACAAAGGAGTTTATTGAAGCCAAAGTCATAGTTGATGGTTTCAATAAAATAAACAACTAATTTTACTAACCCCAGACTTTTAAGTGGTAATGTATACCTAAAATAAAATAACTTGCCATGTTGTGTCTAAAATGTAAATGACTAAATATGTCCTTCTTGTTAACAGAATTATTGTATAAAAGCAATCAATACAGTCGATACCAACGATAATGTTGTTCTATTGTGCTTAATAGGCTTTTATTTCCATGCACTCTTTTGCATACCAACATATATAGTGCAATATTGAAACAAGCACTATTTATGTGAATATTGATTGTCATAAAAGCACATTCCCTACACATATCTGACAAACCCATATTCAGCTAAAGCATGCATCTTGTATCCCCACATCCTCATACAAACAATCCTTTGTTACACATCCACTTAGACCCTTAATGGACATTGCATGTATTGTTCAATATTTTAATAGGCACTTATGAAAACCCAAAGCTGTTAAGTCTGCTATGGTAAAAACGTTGAATCTTGTATTAGAATGTACAGTAAAATTGTTGTTTATTAACTCCAGTATTTGTCATAGTGGTATTTACAAAGCAATATATTATTAAATTAGCTTAACATGAACAAATAAATTATCATTAATATGTGTAAAGCAAAACATATTCATTGTATTGTAGTATGTACTTTCCTGAAAATGCATTTTGAGACACAGACTTTACAAGCAAACCTTTTAAAAGCTCAGCGCTTCACTCCCTGCTGAAAACACACTTGTTTCTGACTACTGGCATTGGCTTCTCTATTGTTTCCCTCAAGTCTACCCAAGTGATGTTATCCCAGCCAATAGGGGCTGTGAAAGGCCCTTTGTGCGTGACCAAACACAGCAAGAACTGCTGCTTGTTCTCGTCTTAGGTTGAGATATTCTCGTGTAGGTTTCATTTAGTAGTTTTTGCATCTGAAAATTCAAAAAGCAGTTAATATTTAGTGTATTTGTCAGCCAGAAAGTCTAGTTCGGTCACTACTTAAATTCTATTAGCGTATCCACACTTTGTTATAAAGCTTGCTTCATTAAAATGACAGAAAAAAAAAAAAAAAACATCAAATGCATGCAGCTAGGCAGCAATTTATTTATTTGTCAGCAATGTGCAATCACACCCACACTGATTAGCATTTGAGCATCTCATGTTTTAAGATCTATTAAATGACTGTTTGATTTTGCGGTTGATGTGAAGCTCAATAAGGGTACTTTATATGCTCTCTTCAGACGTGTGTAGACCTGCGAGGCCTGTGCGGTCCTGTGAGTGACGGGGATCATCTGAATTTAAAAGCTTGTTCCCTTGGAGAAGAATATTTATTTTTATAGCGTAGCCGTCGAATTGAGGGCAGAGGAGGAAGAGGGGACGTGAGTGTGCATTAGTATTAAATAGGTCACCTTGAGTGGGATCGCTGGTTGTGGAGGGCTGTGTTGAGATGACAATGCAAGGCACCGTGGACAAGATTGTGTGTGACAGAAATGCCAAGAAGAGAGAGATATCGTTTTATTAGGAAAGATAGCTTTTGGGACGTGAAGCTGGAGAAAGAGATATTATGTTCAAACATGCTGCTCTTATTTGTGATGGCTTTATTTTTATTGTTTGTGCAAATATAGTGATTGAAGTTGTATTAGTTCTTGCGAGGCAGAACTAAATTGATATTCCTGAAACATTTTGGTTGTTTTTTTTTTGGGGGGGGGGAGGGGTTGTTTTCCAAGCCTAAAATATTACAGGTCTGCAGTCATTTTAACCAGAATAAACAGCTTTCACAAAAATGTTTTCAAAATTGTTAAAAGTAATTTCTGAAAATGTCTGGAAGCTTTGTTTGGGAGTTTTAGGTGTGTTATTTTTGGCATCTGTAAATTTCTTCTTCTTTTTCTTTTTTATAAAACTTTTTATAATTTAAAGATCATTGACGCAGTCATCTGAAAATCAAAAGTCTAAAAAAAAGGCCATGGGCAGATATGCAGACACAAATTAAATTGTGAGCAGTGATTAATTTTAGTGTTGGGCTGGCTGGGCTTAATCTACAACCATCAAGTGAGCCTATGTTATAAATGAAATAGTTGTTTGTTTCTTTCACCCGAGCATTATTTTATGAGCAGGAATGGTGCATTAAATCCAGCATCCGGCTTGGTAATAAATTGAAAACATCACGAAGGCTTAAAATGGATTCTAATCACCGTTTACAGGATATTATTTAGCACTTAAACGTGCCTGTGTCACAGTGCTTGGCTCTCAAGGCTAAGCTGCCCCACCATGTGTCTAATGTAAACATGTCTGTGGTATTAATAGAACATCGGCTGCGTAGTCAGTGGAACACAATCAATATGTGGGACACTCTGGTTCCATTGTATGGATCTTATAGAAGACAACATGCAATGCTATATACTCTACTGCTCAGAGCTCACACAGCCTTGCAGGAATGCCAGAGAATAGGGTTTGTGGAAAGACAAAAGCTGAATCAACTTGGTCAACAAAGTGTTTTATTTAACAATCAGAATTTACTTTATTTATGGTCCATAAAATAATCAGCGCACGCTGTATCAAAGAAAACGTGTGTGTTCATCATTTTTCTTACATTTACATTAAGATTACCTTTGCCATCATTTAATATTCACTAAAGATAATCATTAGAAATTTTAATTAAACTATTAAATTAGATTAAATTTGGGTCCCGCTTTTATGAAAAAATTTGGACCGCCCCGCACCACTGTATCTATTTTTACAACCCCCCCCCTCACCCGCGAACATTAAATAGACATACTATAGGCACTGTAATTCAAACGAAAACAGCCTTTATTTAGGCCTGAAAGTGCTTAGAAACATCGCCCTGTAAACTGGTATCAACAT
>JAUCMT010000013.1:18389589-18419096 GCA_032357475.1 Enteromius thamalakanensis
TAGCGTTTTTACGTTCGCTGTGCAAAAAAAGAAATGGCATCCACTGTACCGGGGTTTAACTTATTTCGCCTGGACTCTAGCACCCGGGCAGCAGAGCTGAATGTGCGCTCGCTTGATGCGCTTGTGGCTGGCAGCGTCAGCTGCTTGGCGCTTTTGTGACTTGTCACATAACGTAATCTTATCAAAGAACTTAATAAAATATGAAAATACTCAATATAGGCTATAGGCAATTGCACGCAACATAACTGGATTTTTTATTTAATTTAGTTTTTAATGACCCACCCCAACCCGCCCCGCAAATGAAGTGACAATTTCTTAACCCGCCCCAACCCGCGGGTTGCCCGCGGGGTCTGCGGGTTACGAGACGTTCCGCGCATCACTATATTAAATATAATTTCTGACAAACTTGTAGTATTCACCCATCTAAACATGACTGATTTTAGTTTTTAGTGTAACTGAAATAAACTACTGTCAGTATTTTTAATCAATATTTTTATTTATTAAGGATGCATTCAATTGATTAAACACAACATTAAAAATATATAATGTAAGAAATGATAAACAAAAATATGAAGCAGCACAGATGTTTTAAACATCGATAACAAGAAATCTCAAGTTTTCTATCACAAGAATAAAAAAAAAATTGTTTTCTCTAAAAATCGATTTAATTTAACCCCATTTCTGAATTATTTATAAACAACTCGTGAAGCAGTTCGAAGACTCATTCTGTAGTTCTGGAGTTCAGAGGAGCAAGCCAGTTCAAATAAACTGGGCACTGATCCATCTTTTAAGACTAAGCGTTTGGTGAATATCAAGTTGTTTGGGACGTGGAACTTGGGCAGACATTATGCAAATAAGTTACTAGTGACGTGGATTCATAACAGAAAACGATTTGAATTGCTGACGACTCGTTTAGGCGAATGTGACCCAAATTTTTTCTTTTTTAAAAAACAAAAACTTTATTTATTGTGCACAATTTTACTTGTTACTTTACTTTACTTTACTTTTATTTGTCAGCGTCACAACTTTGCAGATAGTTTATGTTCACATACAGCTACATGACACACTGCATGAAAGATCATATTTGAAAAGGCACAATAAGGGCACTTCAATATTGCTCTTGTGCACTTTCCTGTATTTTTGATCAAGTGAATGCTGGCTTGGAGACGAGGCTTCTTTTTTGCCATCTAAAATTTACATTCAAAATTTGCAACTTAAAACTCTCCTTAATTGTTCCCTTAAAGAAGCGCTGACAAAAGTCAGAGGATTCAGTACAGATAACTCTTTAAGAGACCCAATGAATGGAAAAGATATCAAATTTAGTGGTGAAAGTACTCTGTTTCTCCTGGAGGCAAATGGGGTTTGAGTTCACGATACCTTGCCAGCTCAGGAACCCAGCTTGGCATGAGAGATGTTTTGTTTCCCGTCTTAGCAGCAAAGACAGTTAAGGTTGTGCCAGCTTTGTTGGCAATATGAAATTAGATCCGTGCTGTTTTTCAGCAGTGTAGCTGTACCAACCATACAGATGTTAGAACGAATGCCAACATCATTATTAGTGTAAACGATACTAAAAGTTGCTCGACTATGCATTCTGACGTGTTTATCTGTAAATTTGCATGTAATTATTCCTAAACAAGTTACAATAACAGTACCATACACTTAGTAGGAACATGTCTATGCACAGGTCACTGCACTATTGACTTTTTGCACTCATGTTGAGAGAAATAGCCTCTCAAATGATCTGACCTCCCACCATCTGAATGCCACAATGGCTATGAAGAAAGCTGCAACAAATTAAAACTACAAGCTTGCCTCTTGTAATCCTACTATCTGCCCATGCTTGATTTATAGACGCACAGGCTCTCATGGACCCCCTCGTGAGTGACAGTAATGATATATTGAGTGGTCTGAGTGGTTTGGACCCCCAACAGCCCCTTTATGTTCCCATCAACAAACCAAAGTCAACAGTCTGTCTTTCACAAGTACACCTGACCTATACATTAACATGCTGTAATCCAAAACGGAAACAACAAGCTAAAGATCAGATTACACGTCACCAAATAGCAGATATGTCATTGTTTGATGTCACTCTGTATTATCACAGGATTTATGTCTGGAAGGTAAAGGCGTATTTTTAGTGCATATTCACTTTTGTAAATACAATTATGGCTTGGTCTCCATGGTTATTAGAAATATGAGACACGGACGCTGTGTGTGTGGTGGGTTTCGAAGCTGTGAAAGTCTCAGCTTCTCCATAAACACCTTTCAGATCTCCCCAACCCTTCCGCTTTCTTCACTGTCCATGACTCATTCAGCCCCTATTTATATACTCCAAGAGACAGACAGGTTCGACAACTAAGTGAAGACGCTAAAAATTTGTGATTCCTAAATTTGTTTTTGTTGTTGTTGTTTTTTCTCAGTTTGTTCCACAATGCTGAAGCAAATCTTTACAGATTATAATGCATTTTCTTTACCTTTTGATTTAAGGGGCTGCGTCCAAATTCATGTACTTTCACAGCGTGTACTTCTCATGTTCTTTAAAACTTGTATGCATTTACTTTTTCCTGTGAAAACACAAAAGGAGATGTTTTGAAAGGAGACCAATTGACATTGAACCAGGGTTAATATAGTTAGCTAAAACTATTTCAACAGATTTAGTAATTCAGATAGTTGGAATGAAATAAATAAATATTTGATGAACAACTTCAAACTGAACAAAAATTTGAAATGAGAGAAAAATTTAGTAAAATGTAAATGATGTATAGGCAACTAACTGAAATTATTTAAAGTTAAACAGCTAAAATTACTTCAAATAAGTATTAAAACTGAAAAAAGCTGATTTTAAATATAAACCCAAAACGTAAAAATAAAAGCAAACTTAAAACTATAATAAAAAAAAAACTATAATAATACATAAAAATACTAAAAATAACACTGCCTTAGACCCCCTTGTGACACTCATTTGTGTTTTATTGAAGCCTTGAATTTGAGGAAAAAAAATTTCTTACTGTTAAAGAGCGTTTTGTACTAATCTATTTTTAGACATGCTGTACTTTATCCAACATGTTTGAACTGTGTATTTTCATTACCTTTAACATCAGTGGGTTGCATACTTTAGAATGTTCACAGATGCTCATTTAGCTATTGCTTTTTGCATACTTTCTAGCATGTATGCATATTGGGAAACTATTAAAACCCTGCAGAATCATTCTTAAGAGACTTCCTGCTCAGGGCCAACCCCATATCAGAAAATATTTCTGCTAAAAAAAGATTTTAATATCAAAGGGCAATATAACCATGGTCTGACTAGTCCAGACATATACTGAAAGCCTGACTGTTCAGTGTAATTAAAGCAGCCAGGACTACTCTGCAAGTAGTCCATGCAGGGGTCTGGGAAACTCAATATGGAAAAACTACACCCTTATCCATCCCCACATGCACGCTGAGCCACTTAATCATTTCTGATCAGGAATCATATCTGTCTATGACGAGCTGTGCTTAAAGTGAAAATGAAGAAGCATGAGGAAGCCTTCAAGGCACTTGCTTCTGCACCGGAGGCGTCAGGTAGAGCTGGATCCAGCCTTGTTGTGGGAGTTTCAGTTGGGATTTTCTTTCAGTCTAATTGCAACTGGTTTAAATGCTGGCCTAGGCGGTGTGCTGAAAGCTTCAGAGTTTGAGAATTTTATGGATTTTGTCCAAGAGTTGACACGTCTTTTAGTTGGAGAATTTTTGCCATAAAATGTGCATTGGTTTTGCTTTTTGACTTGATAAACCTTATAAAAAGTACTGAGGTGGTACTGTAGTAATATATTACACTACCATTCAAAGGTTTGATGTTGGCAAGGTCTTATCTTTTCATGGTTCTGAGAGAAGTTTCCTATGCTCACCACGACTGCATTTATTTGATGATAAATACATTTGGCCAGTCGCAATAATAAATATATCCACTTATATGTACATGACCTCAGTAATGTTCGGTGATGCAATATATCGCCCATTATATTTAAATACAAAATAAATACAACTTGTGCCTCTGTTTTTTGCAGCTTCTCGTACATAACTAGTTCAAAGTTTTTAAAAATCCTTCTACAAAAAAGCTTAATCAGCAGTTATGGCCTTATGTTTAGGGATATGTGCCCTTGTGCATATAGAGATCTGAGTGCTAAATAGGGATTGTGTTTTTCAGCAATAGTGTGAACCCTTATTTAAAAAAAAAAAAAAAAAAAAGGGAAAAATCTCCATAAAAGTTCTTTGTGTATTTGTTTTTTTTCTACTTGTAAGAGAATGTGTGTTTACTATTAAAGTTTTTTAAGGTATCTAATATTTCCATGATCCTAAATATTTTTATGAATTAAATGTTTGTTGTCAATTGAAAGCGTGTAGGCCTTCTTCCATTATTATGCGGTTCTATTATGATTATACATTCAGTGGCATAAAATGGTCTTAAAATGACTATAACATCGCTTATCACAATTATTTATAGGGCAATATATTGCACAACAAAAAGTTGTTATCATGACAGGCCTAAATACAGTACAGACTTTAATATCCTAAAATGTTATTGCATTTTAAAAATGCCTGCCTTCTGTTTTCATATATTTTAAAATGTCATTTAGGTCTATTTCTGTTTAAAGTTTAATTTTCAGCATCATTACTCCAGTCAATATTGAAAGAATTAACATTGGATTTTATATTACCATGGTAGATGTAGGAAAAAAACTGGCTATGCCTCTAATGCTGGATGTATACTTTATTCATATGCCATAGTATTTACATGGTTACACTGCTGTATTACCTTGGTACATGTGCAAAAAATATGGAAAGACCTTTTTCCACAAGTGAGTATCAGCAACTAGGCCAAATAGTTCTCTCAGTTTACATTTATCTTTCTTTTATATCAGACGTGTTTGCTCCTGACAGTTATTATACTGCCTTTGAAATACACAGGATACAGAATACAGAAGAAAAATGGTTTAATAACCATTTATCTGGGCACTATAGTCTATAATACTGGCTGGAATTTGTCCTGAGTGAGTGTTTACTGTGTAGAATTGTGATAAATGGATGGGATTTAGCAACTAGCGTGGTCATACCGCTAATGCTTTCACTGTGAAGGGTGCTGTAGTGCAAATTGAGCTCTGAATGACAAAGATAGGCAAGAGTGGCTTCGTCCAACACCACAGATGACAGGGACTCTGTGTGACTGACAGTGGGTGAACATTTTCTCCACCGCAAGGGCTGGTGAACCCACGGCTAAATATGTGCATGCAATACTTCCGCCTAATAATTAGACATCCGAATATAAAATTATCTGTTCTTTGAAAACAGGCACATTGTTCCATTTAGCAGAAGCATAGTCTGGGGCTTTGTCATGAAAAATACCCCATTGATGCATCCGGAAAGTGGTTGTTCTAGGTTCAGTTCTTTTGTGCAACTCTCAGTTGTTTGTTTTACATCTTGAGTCCATTAACAGCTTGCTAATAAAGCTTGTGTTTGAGAAAGAGCTCAAACTGATTTACATATCCGTTTTACAGGAGACAAAAGAGCTCGTGGCCATTAAGAAGTTCAAGGACAGCGAAGGTAAAAGATTGCTACAACCAAATGCTTGCTTTATTCATCCATGCAGTTTTCTGCTTGGAGACTTTGAATTGAACTACAATACTCTTGTGGTTACCATGACACAAAGTACAATTCACATAATTTACTCCAAAGCTCTGTTTGGATAGCTGTATATGCTTTACCCAATGATTGTAAGATGGTGAGCAGAAGTGTGCTGTTGTCACATAAATACATTTTTAAACCTGACTTGTGTTATATTTCTAAATTCTGTATATAAATCTAATGGACAAATGTCATCATGTTGATTAAAGGAAGGCGACACTCTTTTTCTTTTTTTTTTTTTTAAATAGTCTAATTTTCCAACTCCACTTGAGCTGGGATGTTGAGTTTTAGCATTTTTGAATCCATTCAGCTGATCTCTGGGTCTGGCGGAGCACATTTAGCCGTAGCTTAGCGTAGCTCATTGAATAAGACTGACGGTATTCCTATTTTCCGTCCGGTCTTAGTACACGATTTAACTATAGAAGACTCTTTGGTCATTTTTGTGCGAGATGCTAATGGTCTAATCAGATTGGATGATCTATGCTAAGCTACAGCTAAAAGTGCTACCGCCAGACGCAGAGAACGGCTGAATGGATTAAAAACTGGTAAAACCCAACTGTATGGAAAGTGGAAAACTCAACTGAGTTGGAAAATTAGCCTATTTTTTTTTTAAGTGGTGTGTTCCTTTAATTTGATTATAGATGGTTGATATCTTAGAGTTTCACAACAAAAAGGCATGCGATTTGCCTTCATAAAAGCACACCAAAGTTCACCTTTTATAATGTCATTTTACTTTGAGAGCTCCAAAGCACATTTGTTTTACTCAAGAAAACACAAGCCCCTTTTCAATCTTGCCTTACCCCCCTGTGTGTTCCCGCAGAGAATGAGGAAGTTAAAGAGACAACGTTACGAGAGCTCAAAATGCTCCGTACGCTGAAGCAGGACAACATCGTAGAACTAAAAGAGGCTTTCCGTCGACGGGGAAAACTCTATCTAGTGTTTGAATATGTGGAGAAGGTCAGCGCAAAATACATCTTTTATTTTCTTCTTCACTTGTAGTGGTCTGAACTATAGTTCAGCTGAAATGTTGATAGTGTCTCAGATAGTGTTTTGCTGTATATTTCAGAATATGCTGGAGTTGTTGGAGGAATTGCCTAATGGTGCACCACCTGATAAAGTACGGAGCTACATCTTTCAGCTGATCAAAGCTATTCACTGGTGCCACAAAAATGAGATCGTGCACAGGGGTATAACAAGTCTTTGTGTTGCATTCTTTTATATAGATTGCCTTCATTTATATAATTCAATATTTGTTTTTTATTGTGGTTTAGTATGCATTTTTTGTATTTCAGTTGACTCAGTAACATTTTAAAACTGAATATTATAGTATTTAAGCAAATTTTGATTTAACGATCATTAGGAATCAAATTTCTTAAGATCTGTGATGTCTTTTATCTGTTTTTATGCCAATTTCAACATCTCTTATTTATTGAGGATTCTATATTTGTGCACAAAATGGAGCCTTCTACACAATTCGCAGCCCACTAATAAAATATCCATCCTTTTTTATCTAATCTGCAGATATCAAGCCTGAAAATCTCCTCATCAGCTCCAATGATATCCTGAAGCTGTGTGATTTTGGTGAGCAAAGGCTTTCACTCGTCTGATTCAGGACCCTCCACCCCCATATTCACACTGATCTCGCTCGCTGAATGCTTGGTCTCCTTTCCAAGCGTCATGAGTCCCGCAGTGACGTCTGGAAAAAAAAATAAAAAAAGATCTGAAATTGGATTTGAGTGGAAGGGAATTAATTTTGTCCAAATTGCACAGTACTCAAATGTTTGAGTGACAGTGCTTATTCTCTGTAATGCTAATTTTAAATTGATTTTATGTCATTCCAGATGTATGATTTCATAGACTGAAATGAAAGACTGGGGAAATATCACAGAAAAGCACTGTGTTTCTATTAACTTGCATCATTTTTACATAAACAATGCAGTGTTTTTATATGATGATATTTTTGCATAAAATGATGCATAATAATAAATTGAATTAAGCGCTGCTGTTTTTGACTGTTCAAGTTACAGTTTGTATGCTACACAAACTACACATACATTTTTATAAATTAAGATTATAAATTTGAAAATGACAAGATGATAGTATTCTAGAAATATAAATGCATATAAAAATGTGTTACAATAACTTTTAGAAAATGCAAAATCACCTTAAATAACCTTGCCCAATAAATTGTCCAGTAGCTTAAATATAGTAACTTTTTTCAAAAGAATGTCTTGACTGTAATGTAAATTTTGAGTAGCTTGACAATAAGTTTTAAAGTAGCTTCCCCAACACTGACTTAGTAGTATTGTGACACAGTCTCAGTACCTGATAAATCACATATTGTGCTTCCCAGCCTCCAGGTTCTGCTCCTGATGAAATGTATATATTCACTCAGGGTTAAATTTTGCCTCCACACTGAATGCCACGGAAATTGAGCATGACTCACTCCACAGTCTTCTCTCTAAGACTTTTATTTTTAGAGGATAGATATGGCAAGATTAATTAAGATCTCTGAATGTTATGTGCAGTATGTTCCTCCCTGATACCCTTTCGCTTTACTCTTGTCCCTACAATCTTTCGATCCCGGCTGGTCAACCCCACAGGCTTTGCCCGCAATCTCTCTGAAGGCAGCGATGCTAACTACACAGAATATGTGGCGACCAGGTGGTACCGCTCACCTGAACTGCTCCTTGGGTAAGTCCTCATATCTGCACTGCCTGTTCTGAAGTGATTTTTTTTTGTTTACATGACAAGAAATCTCTGACAAAAGGCAAAAAACACCCCTAAAGTAGAAGCACTAATATTCAATGAGGGCACATCCTTTTTAAAAATGTTGATTTGATATAGCCGTTAGATGTGACATCAGGAGTGCGGTGCATGATTATTTGTCCTTGTCGCCATTGAAGCGTTGTTTTCTAGTGTGTGCCACTAGACTAGATGAATGCGGTGGAACATTTTTTGAAACTCTCACCATTTAAATTCCACCCACACAAATATTCTCTCCCTCCCTCTTGCTGTGTGTTAGTGCAAAGATTTGTGTCTCAGTGTTATGTCTATCTATCTGCCTCTGTCTCTGCATGCATTTCTCCTCATCCCTCTTTCATTTTTTAGTGACGCTATTGTTCTCAGAGTTGGGATTTGAACAAAACCTTAACCCTAAGCATGTCACTTGTCCAGCACAGACAAAAACGCTGCTTCAAATCGCGGTGCTTTGAAAAGTCTTTCTGTTACTTTTCTAAGCAAACAGACTTTTGTCTTACAGATGTGAAAAAATCCTTTGAGGGCTATAATTAGGGAATCGTTTTAGTAACTATGGAAATTTTCACTTTTTTAATTATTTTATTTTTTATTTTACAGTAATAGTTCACCCAAAAATGAAAAATCTGTCATCCTTTGCACACCCAAACTGTTTCAGTTTATTATACAAAAGTTATAAAGAACCAAACAGTTAACAGTAGCCACTGACTTCCATAGTATGGAAAAAAATGATTGAAAGCTGCCAGCTGTTTAGCTGCTTCTTCAAAATATTTTTTTTTTGTGTGTTCGGCAGAAGAAAGAAACTCATATTGGTTTGGAACAACCTGATGAGTTACTATATTACTGATCTGTTTTTTAATATAACTGCATGTATATTTAACTTAATGTATTTTAAATGCTAATAATCTTTATGGAAATTGAAAACTTGGATGAAGGTCAGTTATTGACTTATATTTGTCTTCTGCTTGGCTCTCGCAGAGCTCCATATGGGAAGGCGGTGGACATGTGGTCGGTGGGGTGTATTTTGGGAGAACTGAGTGATGGGCAGCCCCTGTTTCCGGGTGAGAGTGAAATCGACCAGCTCTTTACCATTCAGAAGGTGTTGGGCCCCTTACCACCAGAGCAGATGAAGTTATTTTACAACAACCCTCGATTTGCTGGACTAAGAGTAAGGACCTGTCTTCTTCTCTGTTCTGTTCTGTGCTTTCCTCTCCTCGCCTCTTCTCTGCTCTCCTTTCCTATGGCACGGATCCCAGTATTCTGAATAAGTGGCTGTCTATGACTCATGTATCGCTATGTACCAGTGTGAAACACAACTGGCTTTGCCTTGACAGGGCTGATCACAGAACATAATATTCACACACATGCACATACACTGACACATAGACTCAAAAAGTATTTGAACACTTTAAGTCACATTTTACATGCTGCTTTGTTTTTAGGGATGTCCCTATCAGGTTTTTTTGTGTGCCCTCGGTCCGAGTCATTGAATAATTATCTGTCGATACAGAATTTCCCTTTTACTTTTCTAGTACATGGAAGTTGGGGCAGGGGCACAGCTGTATCATCACTAATGCACACTACTATCTCTATATATGCACAAACTGTATAAAGACATTGATAGATGTAAACATTTTACAATGTTAGACAATGTAAACAGACTGTGTAGTTATAATTATTAATATGGGATAACTGATATACACTTATGTTTTATTTGCAAAATAAAGTGAAAAAAAGTTGAGTAAAGGTTAGAAAGCATGAAGTTTGCGAACGCCAGAATGCAGGTTTAATAGTCAAGTCCAAAGCAAGACATAACTCATAGCAATGCATTATGCAATGCAATTTTTCAAATAGTTTTAATTTAGGTTTTTATTTCAGCTTCAGTTTTTATATGCTTCTGTTTAGTAATTCTAATGCTTTAGCCTATTCTAATGCTTTCACATCCTAATGCAATTAAACAATCACAAGTAATTCCATATTTATTTGATTGTTCCACTTTATTCTATAGTCCTGCCTATTTCTTTAATTAAATATATATGTGTGTTTTGTTGCAGTTTCCTTCTGTAAGTCATCCTCAGACGCTTGATCGAAGGTACCTGGGCATCATCAATGGACTCATGTTGGATTTAATGAAGGTAAAATGGTCTACAATATTCTTTAGAGAACGGTATTCCCTTTCAAATCTCTGCAGTTGTGATATATTTGCTGTTGATTTATTTTAAAATAAACTGCAGATGGCATATCACCCCAAGTGCAAAGTGTTATTAAAGACTGAATGCAAATGAGTTTTATTGTTCTAGTGTGGCATGACTTGCCTCATTCTCTTTTCACTGTATTAGAACCTGCTGTGCCTGAACCCCACCGAACGCTTTCTGACTGAACAGTGTCTGAACCACCCAGTGTTTCAAGGCCTTAGAGGGCCAGAGCGGCCAGCTGCCCCATCGCCCACTCCTCCTCGCTCCTCGAAGAGAAAACCATACCATGGAGACAACACCATACCCAGCCGGTCAGTAATAACTGCTCTATGAAATAGGTTAATGTGTGATTTTCAAGCCACTAGTGGCAGCAAAGGGAGCTGCCAAAATGACACGCTTCTTAATCACTACGACATGTTGACTATGCCCCTGAATTAGCATTGTTCAAAAAAAAAAAAAAGTCCTTCACTATTGGTTGAGCCAGAATCTGACATGTTGAGCAATGTTTTAAAAGTGCCACAGGAAGTCTTTTTCAGGAAGCCAACCTGTCCTAAATAACCTACGCTGCCACTGAAATGTAAGTGTGACTCATAAATAGAACAGCTGGCATTTTGTAAAATGTATTTGTTTGTAAAGGTATATGTATTGACTTCATTTATTTATCATGTACCTAAAAAACACTGAAAGTAAAGGTTTGAAATGTAAATTAGTTAAAATTAGTATTGTATAAGCTTTTCTGAGCTCAAGGTTGTTTCAAAGTAAGTTCAAATTTTACATTACAGAAAAAACACTTAGATAATAACAATATTAGAATAATAATAATAATAACATAATATTTCAGTTCCAGTGTTATTTTAGTATTTATTTAATTTTATTTAATGTTCAGTTTTAATTTAAATTCTTGTTTTAAATTGTAGAAATTTTGTGCTGAATAGTCTATTTGACTATTTTTATTTTTAGTAGGTTTGAGAAGTTTTAGTATCCATTATTCAGCTAGTCTGGTTAGTTGCTAAAACATTTTTTGTAAATTTAATTTTAAATTTAAAATTTTTCAAAAAAAAAAATTATTTAAATGTTTTCTTCTTCAGCCTTAGTTAAATGATTTGTTTTCTTGAATAATTAGTTAACAATAATAACAGTGAACCGAGAAATCATGAAAACCAAAATGAAAATGAATTTACAGTGTTATTTATAATCACCCTAGGTTGCACCTCTAGAAGATACATGTTCAAAAAATGTCCAGAATATAACCATTTTGTGTTTAACCCTGCAGGAGCCACGGCAGTAAGAGTTCAGGTCACCGGCACGCTAACAGCAAGGACTGCTCGTCTCTACCACGCCATGAGGACCTCCATCGGAGCACTGACAGCTTCCTAAATGGCAGCAACATGCCGACCTCATCCACCTTGAGTCCCACGCTACACCCCAAGAGCTACCAGGCCCAGACCCTAAGTCGCTCGGCCTCATCTAACAAAGACCTGGCCAACAACAACCTTCCCCACCTCCTCAGCCCCAAAGACAATAAAGGAAAGACCGAGTTTGATTTCAACCTGGGGTCTAAATCTGGAGGTGCCACTGGGGTAGGAGACACCTCTACCGGAAAATACCTTAAGTCATCCAAACAAGGCCGCCACTCGTCCTTCCTGGAAGGGAAGACCAGCACTCTGCAGTCTGGGGACAAACACAGTCGCCATAACTACATGGAGTCCTCGCACGGATCCATGCCTTCCACATCGTCCTCCAAAAGCTCCTCGTCCTTCCTCAGCCTGTCCAAGAGCCACGGAGCTCTGAACGATGCTAAGTCTGTGAGCAACCTGGCTGAGACACGACTCCACCTGGACGATCCCATGGTGGGATCAGGCTCAGGCTCCCGCTACTTCCCGTCCAGCTGTCTGGATCTAAACGCAGCTCCTGGGAGCCCCAGAGGAGAACGGCATGCTGGGACGGAGCGGCAGGGTCACAGCCCCAGCGGTCGGGGGAACACACGATTAGAAGGGGGCACTCTGGACTCGCGACGTTCTTCGGGTCGGAAAAAGACCCCGGATGAACCCAAGCCTACCGACACGCTGGACCCTAGCAGGGCTGTGGGGGCAGGGGCCGGCCAGGCTCACAACCTGCCCTCCCCCCATGAGTCCTATCCTTATGGTCTCGGCTACACCAGCCCGTTTTCCTCGCAGCAGCGACCTCATCGTCACTCCATGTATGTGCGAAGAGAGCGACACCGACCGCACGGCCAGGAGACAAATTTGGTGGTGGGGCAGGGAGTGCCAACACGCGCCAGCAGCCTACAACTCCTCTCTCCGCAGCTCCAGCATCGCACACTCCCACGCCATAACACCAGTTCCTCTCGAGAAGAACTCACGCAAGATCTGAGCAGGGTCAGTGACCTGCTCTCGTTTTATCTCACTGTCCTGTAGCATATTACAGCAGACGCATCTCCGTTGGTTCCCCTGATCAGCATTTGAATATTTCTATCCAAGCAAGGATGCCCTCTTGTTCATCTGTTTTCTCTACTGTTCACAAACAGGATTATGACAAATGGTGCTTGTTCACCGTAATAATTTCAGGAGATTGGATTTGTGGCGTGTTTGCATGTGTGTATGTGATCTAATTTAGGATATGGCTCTGCTGCATCCTGCATTCATGCATTTTGTTTTGTTCTCTCTGATTATTACATGCACACTCCCAGTGTCTCCCAGTGTCTGCTTATTTTGCTGTGTGCTTATGTCTGCAGAATGACCAGTCTCCCAAAGAGAAGCCTCATTCTCGACCCCCGATTAAAGATTCTACGAGGGACAACACAGCTTCCTTCCACTCACAACGCCCAAAAAACGAGGTCCGAGGTCTCAACAGGACCCCCAGAACGCACACGTCAACTTACACACTCACTACTTGCTACTGTTTCATGCATCGTCTTATCTTTGTTTTTTTTTAATGCATTGATCATAAAAGCGATTCACGTTTAGCTTTCATCGATATGGATGTTTTATAAATGTTCATGTCATTACATAAACTGCTAGCTCATGTCTGTAGCGTTAAATATCTAGGTTCTTAGTGAAAAAAGACAGTTCACCCAAAAAATGACATTTCTGTTATTTACACACAATCATGTTGTTCTAAATTTACCTTTCTTAAAAAATGTAGGGACTGAAGCTTTCAAACTCCAAAATGGAGACTAAGCAAAAAGTGATACAATTTGCATAAGTTGGCTTATGTTCCATGACCCACAAACCGAAAACAAACCAGTCAAAAGCCTTTTCTTTAGTGTTCTATTGGAGAAAGAAAGTCACATCGGTTTGGAATGATATGAGGGTGAATATATAATGACAGAAATACAATTTTTGTGGGAACTTTCAGTTTAACCCCTCTTTCTCACTGATTCTTCTCTTTCTTAATCATTCCTTTCTCCCCAAGCAAATATACAGTTAGACTGTTTGTGCAGTAAGTTGTAGGAACTGCTGTAGTGTGACCATCCTTTTGTAACTCAGGCTGGGATGTACCATGACACTCATATGGAGGATGGAACCTCATCCAAGGAAAACAGAATGATCTACAGTGACTCGATGCCTCGCAGAGTGGGAAGCTTTTACAGAGGTACTCAAAAAATGTACTAGACATATTGTAAAATATTATTGTTTTCGATTTTAAAATTCAATTTATTCCTGTGATAGCAGAATACTGAATTTTCAAAGCAGCAATTATTCTATTGTTGAGTGTTTAACATGATCCATAACCAAAAATGAATCTAATGTGCTGATTTGCTGCTCAAGAAACATTTCTTATTGTTATTCATGTTAAAAATCATTTGATGTTTTTGTGGAAACCATGATAATTTTTTATTTCTTTAATGTACAAGTTCAAATGAAATAGCATGTATTTGAAATAGCGACCACTTGTAACATTATAAATGTCTTTAGTGACACTTTTGATATAATTAATGTGTGTGTGTGTGTATATATATATATATATATATATATATATATAAACATACAGATTCTTTAATATTTTATACACATTAATTTATTATATAACATATATACCAATTATATTTCCAAATTGTAGATGTATTTTTTTAGTCTATATGTCTATGTGTGTATAGTTTTTATTGTATATTATTTACAATAATTCTAATAACCATGACACTGTCTGTTTTCTTCCAGTGCTGCTGCACACGGCGACAGCCAACGGTTTTCAGATGGTGACCAGTGGAGCTCAGAGTAAAGCTGTCAGCGACTGGGCCATAACTAGTCTAGAGGTGAATATAACAGACTCGTTTACCCATAAACACAGCTTCTCTCATCACAGACTCACCCATGTGTATTCTCTTACTTTATTAAACACCCAAAAATGGACGAATTATTTTAACCATTTAAGTATTTACTACTTTATTTGTGCTCTCAGGGTCGTCTCACGGGTTCGGGAGGAGAAGAGCTGCCCACTATCGTCCTGGTGGCTCACTACGACTCTTTCGGAGTCGCTCCGGTAAGGACGTGATGCCGCTCTTATTCCTTATGCTCGTTTGTGAGTTATTCGTTGCGCTTATTGGATGCGTGTTGTGTTTCAGTGGCTGTCGTACGGCGCCGACTCGAACGGCAGCGGTGTCGCCATACTTCTGGAGCTCGCGCGGCTCTTTTCCAGACTCTACTCCTACAAACGCACTCATGCAGGGTAACGCTGACCACTTATTTTTCATTCATTCAGTCAGGCTTTATTGTGAAAATGTGGCTTTAGGATTGCGTTATCTGGCAAAAAATTGTAATGTAAATATAGTGCTTTACCGATTTTTGATGTTTAAATAGTTGACTTGAAAATGCAGTTACTTTTTTTATTTATTTCTCTAGTTCTCACCTGAAAACACCTGAGGTTGTTCACTAAAATTGGAAAAATCACAAGCAAGCTTTTTTTTGTAGATATAACCTGCTGTTTTTCTTGTCGGGAGGAGGGAAGTTCAACTACCAAGGCACGAAACGCTGGTTGGAGGACAACCTGGATCACACAGGTACGAATATTGCTTCACATCCCAGTGAAGCCAGTCTTTTTGAGTAGTACTAACTAGGGTTGGGTCGATAGACGATGCCATCGTCCATCGCCGATAGACATCACGATGCTGAGCCGGCATCGCGATGCTCCGCTCCGTCGCAGAAGCAGCAACAAGCTCGCGAAAAACACACTTAATCTATGGCGGCAAATCTATGCCATTAATAAGCGAGTGCACCACTGATGCCAGCGAGCGCGGTAAATTATTTCCGCGACAGGAAAACAGATGTACATGGGAAGAAACGGGGCCGCGAGCTCATATCAATCCCTCGCGCGCACTTGATGTGTCATCCGCGCGCAATTCAAGCACTCGCGCGATCACTCCTGCACTCAATCCTATCTCTCATCTGCTCGTGTGAACACTGTTTTGTCAGTCGTGGGGCGGGGCTTGGTGTTTTAGTCACAACTAGACCCGCCCCCTATGGTGATGACGATATCATCGTCCATCGCGATGTTTCACATTAGACATCGTACGATGCCAAATAGTCGACATCGCCCAACCCTAATGCAAAGAAACGGGGCCCGCGAGCTCATTTAAAACCCTCGCACACACTTGATATGTCATCCACGCGCAAGTCAAGCAATCGCACGCGATTCCTGCGCTCGATCTTCTCTTACCTGCTCGCTTTTTTTTTCTTTTTCCTTGTAGCCCAAATGTGGTGTCTTAACTTTGGAACAATAAAGCCTGAATCGGTATATCATTACTGTGTAAACAGTTTCTTCTACCTCCTAACTCGTTTTACCTCTCTCTTTCTGCAGACGAGCGTGAAGGAAGGTCTGCTTCTGAAACAGACGAGCTCGTTCCAGCGCTGGAAAAAGCGTTATTTCAAATTGCGGGGACGGACGCTCTACTATGCCAAGGATGCCAAGGTGAGTTATTCTTTCATTACAGTATATCCTGATTCTACACCCTCACTACACAGTAAAAAATTTGCTTGCTGCCTTGAAAAAAAAAGTTGCACTTGTTAATTTTATTATATTACCTTTAAAGAAACTCAGTTGTGTTCAAAAACTTTTTTTATATAACAATGCTAACATTTTTTACAGTGTAAAGTAAGACCCCTACAATAAGCCCCCTGTAAGCCCTACAGACTGAACTAAGGTAAGAGGGTAAAAAAACCCTGCTTGACCATGGTTCCTCCCAGGACCCTGAGTTAGTGGGCATGCCTGTGCTGAGAGGGGCTGCACATGGGCACCTGCATAGCACCTTCTGCCATGCCTTTAACATCACTGTGTGTGTGTGTGTGGTTGCACTACGGCAGGCGGGTGGTGTTTTGGCCCGCTGGCAGTATCGGGTCTCTCGTAGCCGTGTGTGTTGGAGAGTGCTTTCCGTCTGCTGGACCGGTGCCCGCCGTCCGCCGCCCGTTCTTGGCGCCAGTGGATCGGAGGAAGGCTTGGTGGCGATTCGGGTCAGCAACAGCAGCGGCCCACTCTTTATCTCTCTAGTTTTCATCAATGACATTGCTGACCGCCCATCACCCTGCTGGCATTGTTCGGGATGCCCGTTCTCCTCATTGGACAGTCGAAGTGGCATCACATCATATCCGCGTCTGCTTGTGTGTTTAAGCATCAGAAGAGGAGGTCCTGGAGCTGTGCCTTGTATGTCATTGTCCATGTCTCAGGGGAGATGTTTCACCCACAAGTGTGTTCGCCTCCATTCGTATGTTTTCTGCCCATCGTATGGTTAATACAGATGGCATTCAGGTGTTGGGTCTGATCTGAATCAGGAGATGAAGAGTGGCTTGAGTCTTAAAAAAAGTCGGCAGTTCATAGCTATGCAGCTGCTGTGATGCAAGCTAGCACTTCCTGCATAGCTCCTGAATGACATGGAGTGGCACGAACGCATGGCGGCAGAGAGCTGGGAGTTACAGACCTCACAGGCAGAAACAAGGTGGTGAAGGGGTTTGGTTTGCGTTTGGCATTGCACCCGGGTTTGTGACAGACTCATACTGTACAGCAGCCAAGCCTACACATCATAAATAGGATGTCACGCTGTTTACACTGCCTGAGTATGCAACCATCATTTACTCAAATATCTGCCAATCAGCACCCAAAACACCGGGCCTACACTCATCGAAACTGAAACTTGGTAGAAAGGTCTTAGGAAGCCTGGAAATACTTATTTTATGCTATAAATGCATATCTCTTGTTGAAGAGCATGCTTGAATGTGATTATACACAGGGCTGGGTGGTATGATATATTGGGTGTGTTCACACAGCAACAGAATACGGTTGTAAGTACAGTGCTAAATAAAACACGGTTTTCTGCTGCTGTGTGAACGCAGCCGTTGTGGTGCCATAACAGGCGTTTGTATGCGTATCTTTGAGGTCAATAGCATGATGCTCCTTTTCAGTTTTATTTTGGCCAGACAAAAAATTTTTCAATAAAATGAGATGAATTTATTAATAAATGCAGAAGCATGCAGGACAAAAATGTTAAAAAGTAATATGATACGATACCTTCATGACTATGTGAAAGTCAAATACAATTAATGAATATGTTTTATTACATAGTTTAAAATGCTGTACGAGTTCTCTAAAAAGTAATAATAATGAATATATATTTGTTTATAGAGCCCCACCGATTTATCGGCAGTCCGATATTAGACATTTTCCAAACTATCAGTATCTGCATTTATAATGGCCAATAAATGAATATTTCAAAAATAAAATAAAAACGGACAAACACCCTTACTGATAACTTTGATTTGGTTGTTGTTGTTATGTTTTTGTTCAAAGGACTTTTAAGTTTTATATCTAAAGTTTCTATTTTTATACATTTTATTTATCAGAACATTAATATATTTTGATGTTCCTCTATTCCGTTGTGACAATAATATTTTTGTGAATACTCAACTACAAATAACTATTCTAGTCCTAAAAGCTGCCTTTGCTGGACTGGAGCTATTGAGGATTGACTGATTCAGTACACTACCTCATATACTGTTAGCGATTTATATTTTGCTGTTGTTGTTATTTATCAGAACTTAACAGAATTTGTCTCCAGTCCTATGCAAAGTTATATTTATGAAGCTTACCAAGTCTTTTAAGAATGGTAACTTTGATTTGGTTGTTGTTGTTTTTGTTCAAAGGACTTTAAAGTTTCATATCTTAAGTTTGTATTTTTATACATTTTATTTATCAAAACTTTAATATATTTTGATGGTCCTCTGTTCTGTTGTGACAATAAACGAAAGAATGTTTCTTTTTAAAATGCATTATCATATTATGTTAGTTAAAACTCATAAATAACTAATGTTAGGGAAATTTGTTAATGTTTGTTGCTCGCTTCTGAAATTTAAAAAAATCAATAAATAGAAATATCGGCCGATATATCGGAATGTCGGATTTTAAAACCAACAAATATTTGTATCGGTATCGGCCTTCAAAATCCTTTATTGGTTGGGCTCTATTTATTTACTGTATTTCTGAATTTAATAATAATAATAAAAACCTGGTAACACTTTAGAATTAGGTGTCATATGTTAAGATTAGGTAATGTATTAACTAACGGACAATGATCAATACGTATATTGCAGTATTAATTAATCTAAAGTTTTTGCCACTAGAGGTCGCATTTTCAAAACAATAACAGAGGGGAAGTTCAATGACGAATTGACGGAGCGTTGAACGTTGATACCGTTTTCACAAATTATGTTCTCGGATGAAAAGCTAATTTATATCTGTTTTATCACCCAAACACCTGCACATGACTATTATTTGCACAATGAATAATGAATAATATAAATTTGATCGTTGTTAGTTCAGGTTAGTTCACGCTGCATTAACTAATGTTAACAAATGTTAATGTTTGCATTAGTAAACATTGAAATTAATATGAACTAATATTAATACATGCTGTAGAAGTAATGTTCAGTCTTAGTTTGTTAACTAATGTAATGAGTTAATGAAGTAAAGTGTTACCAAAAAACTTAACCTAGAAATATCTTTACCTTTTTAAATAAAGATTATGTACACTTACAGTTAACAATAAAATCAAATGTGACAGTATATTGTTATAAATGTCAGTTATAAAAGTCAGTTTTTAATAGGAAATGAATACATTTATTTAGCAAGGATGCATTCAATTGATCAAAAGTGACTGTGACTAAAACATATATAACATTACAAGTAAATGATATTACCAAAAACTTTAAATAAATGAATAAACTTTCTGTTCATCAAAGATTCCTGTGAAAATGCATTACTAATATTAGAAAATGTTTCTTATATTAAGCAGCACAGCTGTTGAATGTCAATGCTAATAATAAACAAATGTTTTTGAACACCAAATAATAATATTAGATCATGTCACATTAAAGACTATAGAGTAATGATACTAAAAATTCAGCTTTTAGAGCAAAATAATTATTTACATTGTAAACTCTATTACAGTAAAAAAACTTTCTTTTATATTGTAATATTATATCACTATTATTATTATATATATTTTTAATTAAATTCATGTAGCTTTGGTAAACGTAAGACTTCTTTTTACTTGATTAATTGATTTAATTTGTTGAGTGGTTTAAATATTTCTAAATATTTATAAGCACCTATTTTATACTATTTTTATTCTGTATTTTATTTTTATTAAGCTCTCTGATTTGTTGTTGACCCATTGACTGTTTTAAATCTCTTTTGCAGAAATTGCAGTCAAAAGTGTGAGTGTGTTTTTTTTTTTACATAATAAAGTAGTTTTTAAACTGAATCATTGGGTTTGCATCCATCAAAGAAAAAATAATCAAATGAGATGAAGTGCCTTTATTATCTAAAAACATTAAGCCAAATAAAATACATTTCCATGATGATATACACCATTACCGTTTGCATAAACGACTCACAATAATATAAAATGTAATAATATGTTTGCTCGTACTCTCCAGCCCTAATTATCACTGAAGAAAATGACATTGTTACATCGTTGACAAATGTTTAGTCAACAGTAGTTTCTGAGATGCTGGCTCGCACTGAAAGTGGTGTGTGGCGTTATTAATATATCAGGCCTTCAGTTCCTGCTCTCTGCGCTCATGGAGGAGGTCATAACACACCCAGCTGTCTGCAATCCATCTTGAACTCATATAGCACACACGCATGCTAGTGCATAGGATAAGCAGTAGCTCAATAAGCTCATTTCCGTGTCATGTCAGTAGAACGGTATTCAGCCTCAGTGTGCATAAGATCTCCGTTTATGAGCGTAAGCTAAATCCGTTGCGTTGCTGTGATGTTTACTGTTCTTCTGCTGGTTATCCTCCACAGTCTCTTATTTTCGACGAGGTGGATCTTTCAGATGCCAGTGTTGCCGAATCAAGCACAAAGAATGTCAACAACAGTTTCACGGTAAGCGTCCATTTCCATGCTTTATGTCAACATGGGTGGATATGCACAATAAACTACAAATAGACAGCACATTAGATGTGTAAGATTGACTATACTACAGGGTCATGCAGTTCTCATAGCAACAAGTCAGTCAATTCTACATATGTCGAGGTGAAGTGTGTCGTTTTTGGCTTGATGCAGTGTTACATGGTGTTTGTCCATTCACTGATTACATTACTTGCCCCGCTGTTTTGTTTAATAGTAAATATGACTATTATTTATCCTATAATTATTAACTAAAAGCTAAGATTTGACGAGAGTGATAACTGACAAGATGATGATGGTCCAAGCAAACCGTAAAAGTTTTTGTTTAAATAATATATATGTCTACTGTGTATATTTATCATGCAATTTTTTTTATATTTACATAATATAATTTATATTATATATAAATATATTTAATAAATAAACAACAATTTTAATAAATTTATGCATGCATGTGTGTGTATTTGTCACGAACGGCGTGTGTGCAAGCCACAAAGAGAGCTGGAGACGCGAGCAGATGAGTTAATCAATCAAACATTCCAGAGAAACCAAAAAACAAACGCTGTCGAGGCAGCAAAAAAAGGCACACGCAAGGAACACAAAGACATAGGAACCAGCGACATTAACAGGACATTAATGCAAACGAAAAAACAGAGGAATATAAAGGTTTACAAATTATCACAAAAGTGCAGGCAGCTAGCAGAAATAACAGGTGAGACAGATCAACTGATGAGGGAGAAACCAAAGTGACAGGACTAGACCAAAATACACAAAAACACGGGGGAGCACGACACAAGACAGACAGAACGTTACAGTATTTATGTATAAATAATAAACATACACAACACACATACATATATTATGTAAACAAAACTTTTATTTTGAATGTGATTAATCGTGATTAATTGTTTGACAGCACTAATTATTATATTGTATTATATTATATTAATTTAATATTCTATTTTTTTCAGATATGTCGTTATATATTTCTGCCATCCTTAACATTTCAGAACAGACAAATATTGTAAATTGTATATCCATGTGTTTCCTGAGTTATTTGCATTATAAATCGAGAAAAACATTCTGTTTATTTTAAAAATAAGAAGTGGACATTATTTGTTTTACTATATTAATTATTACAAATTTGATTAATTTAGTTATGAATTACTATATTAAATTACCAAAAAGAAACATTAGTGCTGCACAAAAGAAGTGCAGCACATTTTTCTTTTTTGGAAACATGATTGTGGATGTTTTCAAAAACAAAAAGAGGAACTTGATACTTCAGTTGCTATTGGAGCAAATACTGTTGGAAAACACAGAAATACTTAGTAGCTAATGTACTAATACTAATGTAGTCTTCAGTTTACCATTATAGTTTTACAATGACTTACACTTCAGAGAACCCGGAAAAGTCCATTATTAGAAAATCATTGAAAGTGGCTTATTTCCTGTACTGTGAAATATGCAAATGCTAGCGAACAAATAAACAATTGTCGTCATCGGAGATCAAACGGGTTGAGGAGCAGCGACTCTGGTCGTGTCTTTCTAAAAACTGCAGGCCGGCTCCCCAGGCACGGCTATAAAAAGAAATAACGGAGGACCAAGAAAGCTCAGAGGAGAGCGAGGGGTTATTCTTAGCAGCAGAGATGTTAGTGCTCCACTGAGCATGTTTTGGATGATTTGATCGCTGGCATATTGTTTAACAGTGGGCCGCGTGTGTAACGCACATGCTCTGAGGTAACTGCTACGCTCCGCCCGCTCTAACAAACGCTTTTTCCCCTCAGAAAAAAAGAAACAACCCACTGCCAAGAAAAACAACAGATGCTCATTATAATATAAATTATTGAGAGGCCCATGTAGGTGCTATTTTTAGGAATAAAGTGTGTGTTCCTTTTCTTCAGAGCAAGCGTGGCGATCTGCAGATCTGCACCAAACCCACTCTAAACCCGTTTAAAAACATTGTTTTTTGTGATTGCACTGACACTGTCGTGCAGAAATAACACCCTTCTCTTTGAGGGAGTTTGCTCTGTGGTAGTTAATGGTCCTCCTGAGGCTCTTGAAGGTTTGCCCACAGGAGAATGATATTGCTCTTTTATGTCCCTGGAGACTTAATTGAGTTGTCTGTAATGTTTCACTGAAGTAGCAATAGATAAAGTGTCGTCTAGAATTCTGTAGTAGAAATAAAAATAGTCACATATTGATATAAAGCAATGAAGCTTAATGACTTTATTGATATGATGTAATTAAAAATGATTCGAAAAATTGTCAAAAAAATTATATATATATATAACATCAAATGTGTTAAATTAATTTGAATAGCATAGCTTGGATCATTTGGCCTTGTTCGAAATATCTGACTACAATATCTTGAGCACAAAGAAATTGTGAGAGACTTAAAAAAGCTTTTTCAGAGTTTTCAGAATATGATTTTCCATATGTTTGCATGTGCATACTCGACACAAAACGAATTGTTGAAATTATAATATGTTAAAATTTGCGTTTTAAGTTTGTATCTTGTAGGTGCATTTTTAATTTTTTTTTTTCTCCAATGCACTTAAACCAAAATGATGTAGGATTTCCCTTGAAACCATTCTCACTCTAGTGAATCCAACATAACTCAAAAAGTTCAAAGCCTGAAACAATATTTTCTTTGAATGAGTGGATTTTTTTCTTTTCTAAAACAATTCCACTAGAATTGATAACAAAATATTTGTTATTGTGTAGTTTACATGGTCCTGCTAGTGTAAATTTTTTTATATTAATTTAATATTACATATTTTATTTAATCTATTTATTTTTAAAAGTCTTTTTCATGTACTTTCTAGAATTGTTCATCTATATTCGTCTCTATTAATTATTATCAAAGTAGTCTTTATAATTATTGAGATATCCCTAATACTTAAAAATAATAATACAATAATACAAATAAAAATAGTCTTTTATAAACTTCTAGATGTAATTAGGTTTATCACATTATTTTATTTTATTTTATTTTATTTTATTTTATTTTATTTTATTTTATTTTATTTTATTTTATTTTATTTTATTTTATTTCAGCCAAAAGAAATGTTACATTTGAAAGAAAAACGTCAGAGGCTTTTGCATCTGAACTTTTCATATATTCTTGATTTTCATTAGAAGGAATAAAAACAGTTGCAAATAAAATAGTGACCAAGAAATGGTATGATATATAAAATGAATATGGATAGCATAGCTTGGATCATTTGTTACTGGAATATTATGATGCAAAATATGATATTGTTTATATTGAAGACTTTTGATTGCAGATTTCTAGTAGAGCATCTTGAGTTTGTGGCATTGTTGAGAGATGGCTGGGTTTATCCCCCAGAGAATAAAGCTAAAGTCTCCATTTGCGCTTCATCTCAGTGCACTTGATAGGAGAAAGTATCGAGACAAAATGGATTTCCCTTGCGATTTTTCTTTTCTACAGCAGGCATTTTCTTTTCATACTGAGCAGCCACTTCAGGCTCCATTTTTTGCTGTATTTTTCTCGGTGTAGGAACCTACTGCTTTGTGGTCGTGCTGTTTTTTTTCCTTCTGTTGCTAAAAATAGCTTACAGCACTGTGCGTTTCTGAGAGAGAGAGAGAGAGAGAGAGAGAGAGAGAGATCTGTCTGCGGAAAACAAAAGGAAATCCTCAGAGTGATGTCACTCACAAACACCTCCCGGTGAAGGGCTGCAGTCAGAAGCAGAGGGGGAGTGAAAGTACAGGGATGATGAGAAGAGGTGAGTGCTAGCCTGCTCTCCTCAGTGATCGCTTCTGCTCGACTTGGCCAGCGGTCTGCAGGGAGCTGTAATGGAGAACAGGGTTCAGCCTAAACACACGCGGTGTCTTAAAACGCCTACTTAGCATGCAGGAATTGTTCTTTATTGGACCATTTGCCCTCGTGTGTTTGGCCATGTGGAAGCACTCCGTGTGGCGGTGCATGTGACATTGCATGTGTCTCCGGTGGGCTGTTCCTTAAGCGGCGGAGGCTTCTGCAGCGGTTGGGGAGGGCAAGAGAGACCCAGAGAAGCCAGCCTTAACACACACTCACAGGCATCAGCTCACGACTACAGAAGAGCGGATCGCTGGTGAGTGCACTGCACACACACACATGGCATGTGCATGAATACTGCGTCGCTTGACATCTGGGTTCTGCTCCCTGCTGGAACGGAAACTTGTCTGTAGATCCTGGTTGAGCTCTCTGCTGGTTTTCTGAGCGTGTGAGAGGACAGCCTGGACGCTGCACCTTGAGGTACACGTGAGCGAGGCACAGCTTCCAGTAGCAAGTGCTTTTCACCCCCAGCTTTCCAGAACAAGATTCTATTATCCTTTTAAGGGGCTGCATGCAAATGGATTTGTCATTTCGTATTTGTGCTGCTAAGTTTTAATGGTTCAGACTAATGCGTCTCGTATCGTTGAGATGGTACGGAAACGGCAGAGACTTAGCTTCAGTGCAGCGTTTAGTTAATGTCATTTTCTGCATGTTTGCGTGCTTGACATCAAATGGGCCTGCAGAATTTTTAGGATTTAAAAATGTCTGTGTCTTAGGTCCGTGTTTAGTCAACTTTTTTCCCTCACTAAATATAATGTAGGATTTCCTTTTTTTTCACTATAGTAAATAAGCTGGTAAATTTCACAAATAATTAAACCTGAACTAAAAATGATATATGTTTTCTGTACAAATGTTCATTTAGTCTCTATTCATTATTCAATGTGGTCTTTAAAATTATAAAGACATGCCTAATAATTCCAATAGTGTAAATGGAATTAGTTTGTTATACCATACCGTAGTACATTAAGCTGTATTAATAGCCGAATACGCTGTCGGGATCATTTTGACCGTCCTTTGTGACGTCCTGACTAATGTAGCTTATTTAATGATGAAGTCAGGTACGGCACGCCAGATCAATACAGGAACAATGATAATGAAATCTACATGATAAAAGCAGATTGATATTGAATATGCTATTATTAAATGACTTTGTTGATATGCACCTAATGATGCTTCGCTGAACAAAATAGGGCTAACATGCCTGAGATTAAAGTCCATAAATAGAGCGAGCTAGATCTAATGAAATAATAATCAATTTTGTCCAGAGGGAATCCGCTGGCTCAGTAATGTGAAATAATGTAGACTTGAAGAGGGAGTGCTTTAATTAAATGCAGTATCTCTTTCCTGTGGTATGAAAACACTGTGTGCCAGTGTAAACTGACAGAGATAATTTTCTGTATTGGCTGTAGTTAACCTTGATGGAGCAGGTGCTTCTTACACATAACAGTGACCGGACAGCGAAATATTACCGCTTTCATTATTTATGGTACAGTAGGTTACCTTAGCTGACAATTAGTGCTGTCAAACAATTAATAGAGATTAATCACATCCAAAATAGATGTATATATACTGTGTATATTTTTCACATACAGGATACATCTTAAAAATATATCCACATGTGTGTATACATTTATATTCTTAAATGATATATACATTTTTCATATATAAACATGATTTATTGTCCTTAAAGATATACATGCATGTGTTTGTATTTTTATTTACATAATAAATAAACCGTGTACACACATATAATATGTAAAAATAACAATTATTTTGGATGCAATTAATCACGAATAATCATTGGCCCGCATAACTGCTCATATTGTACATACACCAAAGATAAAGAAGCGTCTTATGCTCCCCAAGTTACAACACAACAGTAATTTTTAGAAAATATATATATAATTTAATATTAAGGGTTGTTAAAATGTAATTTATTCCTTTGTTCAAAGCTGTAGTATGCTGATTTGCTGCTCAAGAAACATTTCTTATTATTATAAATAAGGGCTGTGCAATTAATCGCAATCGCAAAAAAATCACAGTTTAAGCACATGCAATTTCTAAACCGCATAAGGCTGCAATTTTATCTATTAATTATTTAGATTTTTATTCAGAAACGGCACAAAGAAATTACCCACGCAATTACCTATCATATGTGCACAGATATGATGCATGCGCACATCGGCAGTAAATGTTATTTAATACATTGTGAAATGTTTTGTTATGCACTTCTTATGCACTGAATACATTTAGAATGTATATATGAAGCTTGTTTGAAAAAGCAAATAAAATTGCAATCGCGATATTCATTCATTCAAAAAAATAAAAAATAAAAAAAATCGCAATAGGATTATTTTTTCCATATTGCACAGCCCTACCCCCTTGTATGTTTTGCTTATATATTTATTAATTTTCAGTGGGTTTATTTATCTCAAGCCTCCAAATCTTACTGGCAAAAATAAAATCACATTTCAACTGCAGGAATATGTATTGCTATTATCAGTTTTTAGTTCAAGCTAAACTGAATTCATTAGCTTTCTGAGGTACAGGCCTGTAATCCCTCTCAGTAGTGAGCTTTTTTAGTTTTTAAAGAAAAACCCTTGAAATAATCTCATCCTTTTAGCTGCTGGCATGCTGTGGTAGCCAACAGAGCCATAGAAACCAGAGAGTGGCTAAAGATGCACACCTGCATTCAATCATTCACAGCATTTCACACTAAAATTCCATTTGTGCGTTCTCAGTACCAGCCTATAGGCTAATTCTGTAAAACATTGCCTACTGGTTTGTAACAACAAACATACTGTTTATGAGAAAGTACTTGCAAAAATACATAAAGAACCTGATTCAGTAATCTAAAATAGCAACAGTTCTTACTGTTCTTCACAATGACTGAATCTAATTGAACGAGACAACATTCTAGCTATGTCAAAGGCTTTATCAGCCCTAAAAAATTAAAGAGGAGGTTGGCAAAGCTTCTTGCTGTCACATCTCATGGATGAAAAATGCTAATTTTGAGGATGAGAAGGACAATCTTCCTTGTTTGTTTTCATCCATTGCATTTCATGTTTTGAGACTTAAGTGGCATTAACGTCCAATCCACAAACAGTAGAAACGGCAGTGTCGCCAGTTGTGCATTTAATTCCCTTCACTGCATAGACAACCCAGAGGGAAACATAAAAAGGATTTTGCCAGCTAACAAATGCCTGCAAAATGTCAGCTACGTATTGCAAATTACTGAGCAAACCCTCAGTGGCACCATCCCAGCTAACATAAATGTTTAAGTCTTTGATGTCTTTTGAAAATTGGGCATAATCTGAAGAATTAATGGTTATAAACCCCACATAGCTTGGACTTCCCTAGGTGCATTGCCTCATATGTTCATATATTCTAAAACAGACAGTTAGCTTCCACCACTTAATAATTTTCATATTACTTATTAATAATCAGCTGTTCCTTTTTTATTATCAAATTTTCAAAAAGTCCAAAATACTCCCAACATTTGGCTTATACTGTGGCCTATGTGATGATTAAATCAATATCGCACTCCATCTCATACATAATTTAGCCAAAAACAATAATAGTAAAAAAATAAAATAATAAAATCAGCAAAGTGGTTAAAAAAAAATAAAATAAAAATAAGATTAGTTTTTAATAAGGAACTGTCAGGAGTTCCAAGCAAGTCCATTTCTAAATTGAGTCTATTTTGGTTTCAGGTAACATTTACATCCGTTTTAATGTTCAGTCTGTCTCTCTCATGGGACTTAACACCCACATCGCTTCAGAGATGTTTCGCCTACACCACTCTGCCAGTGATTATTTGAAATAACTTCACTCAGCTCAATGACTCTGCACAATAATCACTCAAAGACAGTATAGGCTTGATGAAACACAAATCAACAAAACAGTGTTCAGAGAAATATACAGCGCTCTCATAATAAAGGCTGTTTTCAGATTAACATACTAACATGCTGCTCATCACAGTTTCTGCAGTATGTACAGTATGCTTTGTGCAGCATATGCATTTCCTGGATTTATGGAATACCCAGGTGACCACATCTACCGTATACAACACACACTGCAAGGAATACTGCAATGCCTCTAATTATCTAATGTGATGATTAAATTAGAAATAAAATCAGCAGTGATTTGTAATAACCATTTTGACTCATTATTTGAACAAACTGACTAATCTTACAACATTTTACACAATATCTATTTATAAATAAATGTATTTATTTATTTATGTATTTATTAGAACGATAAATGTGAAGTCATGTGGTCAAGGTCATGTGCATAACCCTTAAGCCCCGTTCACACTAGAAACACACTAGAAACACGGCAAGCCCCGTGTCTTGCATGTCGCCAGAGGCTGGAGATGAGGTCGCTAGTGGGCGTTCTCATTCTGGTCGCTTAGTTACGTCATTGTTGACAGAGAATCAGGTTTCTTGCCGCAAAATACATACTTTTTGGAGGCAAAAGACTGAATATAAGTATCGTCCATACATACAAACCAAAATGAATGAGAAACAAAGAGTACTTTTTCCATTGCGTGCGTTTATCTACGGCAAAAACGCCAACGCCGTTCCGAGTATGATCACATGAGCACTATCGTCTTCTTTCCTATTGGCTGTCGCTCCCGAAAGTCGCTCTTC
>JAUCMT010000013.1:18437452-18447539 GCA_032357475.1 Enteromius thamalakanensis
TGAGACCCCGAACCCGAGACTCCAAATAATAATAATTGTATATATTTGGTGAGCTCAGACCTAGTAGATATTTTTTTCCTCTTGTTTTTTTTTATTTTACAAATCCAAGGAACGGGTTACAAAACCACATAATAATTGAGTGTATTATAACATCAATGAACTTATCTCGTATGAACCTCATGGCGGGGGAGATTCTAGTTTTGTATGGAGGAAAGCTACATCTAAATACTCTTTAAAAACTACGCAGACAAGCATTTTAATGCATTATAAACTGACACTTATATGGATTCTTGAATGAAACTCTTCAAATCGACTCAATGTCGCCGCCTACTGAAGCGAGCCAGTGAATGAATCTTTTGCTGAACCAATCCAAACGATTCGACTCGCCGGGATGAATCAAACCTCCTCACTAGACTCACACGAGTCAGGGGGACGTGTTCTCAAATCGTCAGACTGCCACGGCGTTTCGCCAGGCTAGCCTTGTCTGACACCTGTGGTGTTTAGCTGTTGCATCCTTCCACGTTTGGTAATTAATGTTTGATATTTTTTTTAATTTACTTCTTATCCGATCCTAGTTTCTCAACGTCCATGTCATAGCCTACTGAATGCTGGACATCGGAAAGGTAACTTATGCGTCTCGTTTTCAGTGTAATGTTTTGATTGTGTTCCGAGCCTAATTGTACGATTGTTTATTCTGTATATTTGTTCAGCATTTTTTGTTGTAAAGTAATGCAGTCTGCATCAATAATCTAGTACATCTTAAAGAGTTTTATTACTTAAAAATAATAAGCATCTCCCCAGAAGTTGGGGTAACATATTTATTATAACACTATTATTATTATTATTGCTGTATTTGTAACGTTGTGAAGATGACAATCAACAGCCTACATGTCTCTCCCTGTGTCCCCCCACAGAGACTGATCATTGTTAAAAGGGCCTTTTGAAAGGCTCTTTAGGGCACAGATTAAAGTCCAGCATGATTTGCTGTAAGTATCTTTTGTTGCTTTATTCCACAGAGACACGCTACTGTGATGCTGCATTAATTCAAGGCAGTACTGCTTTTTTTTCTAATGCCATTTCACTTCATTATGAATTTCAAAACCTCACTGAAATATTAGATCTAATAGCCATGAGGATGCAGAACTATTACCCTGAATCCTATATGTTTGCAGTCTTTGTACTGATTAATTAATCTGTTAAATTTTAAGTTTAATTCTGTTTTTTTGTACAGACATTTCTGGATACTAAACAAAGAAGAGAACCTAAAGAATTTGGCGTTTACATGACTAGAAGCAAGTCCCATCATGGGATGTGGCACATCCATTGCTGTTGAGAACCAAACACGACCCTCAGAAACTGGTAATATTGGTTCTTCATCCCTAATGCAATATGCAGTATTGCTTTGCTCGACCTCTTTTTTCTCTCACCTTTGCAACAACTCTGGTATCAAAAAGTTTGCGTTAGTTATTTGTTGGAAAAATATGGCAATGCTCACGTAGCATTTAGTCCCCAGCCCTGTCTTTTTTTTCCACCTCCCAGATATTACTTAAATTATTCAATTTAATTGAATCACCTCTCACACAGATGGCTCCATCAAGCAGCCCAGCCCAGCTCTGAGTAAGGCACTTTCTTCAGCATCTGTCATCACTGTCTGTGTCTCATTCGTGGCTATAGAGAAGTACTAGTTGGCATGAAAGCACCAATGTAGATTTGTTGAAAAACTACCGTATTTTTGGAGGTAAACCTATAAATGTGATTTTTTTGAATAAATTAAATGGATTAGCAATTGCCCCTTCCTTCTCAAGCAAAGCTTATCATTTCTTTATGGATATGTACTCTTGAGCAAAGCCTTGTCTCTAATGTCTGTGTTGTTTTCTTTCTCCTTAACTGCTCCTAGCACTTCTTTAATTAGCACCTGTGATATTGACCTCCTGAGACAAGGTGTATTTTTAGCACAGTCTTTGCCGTCAAGTGTTCTGGAAAAGATGCAAGTGTTCCTGTACCAAGAGCTGCATGTGCATTAAAGCATATTGTTAACATGTCTACGTGAATCTGATGAGACAAACGAGAATCAGTTATAGCAACAGAACAAAGGTTGTCGTGGGACAAATGCACTGTTTTAAATCTTACATGTTTTATATATGCACATGTGTTTCCCAGAAATTCTACATTTGCCTTTTTAGCATTGCCTTTTGACTCATTTGACAACAATTTGTTAAACAAGCTTTAAACCAAAGCGCTCATTGCCTGCATTGCATTGGTAAACCTCGTTGTTTGCATTTCTCTACTCGAATAGTTTTTGTCTCACAGTTATGGTCACAGAAATATTGCTTCAAAGATACTGTTTACACCAGCCACTTGCATTCTTTGTGTGTCCTTAACATATTCAGCCATGAAAGCTGCCATACTGATCCAGCGTTGGTACAGACGCTATGTTGCTCGTCTGGAGATGAGAAGACGCTATACGTGGAACATCTTTCAGTCCATTGAGTATGCAGGGGAACAGGACCAGCTACAGGTATAAAAGACACTTGCTTGTTATGGCCAGTCCATAAACAGAAAAAATAAATATCTTATCTTACACTTAATAAACTCAGATTTTTCACATTCATTTTAATGTATACATCTTTGTAATGTTTATAGCTCTCCAGTTTCTTCAGTTTCATGTTGGACAACTTCACACAGATGAATGGCAATGGACCAGGTAATAATTGTTAAAAGATGCAAAAGATGTGTAATTGAATAATTGACCATTTGAAACACTCTCGTCTGTCATTGGTTAGACAAACAGATTAAACGCACTATTGGTTTGGTAAAGCCATGGTGGTTTGTCAGGTTCTGTTGTAGTTTAAAACAGCAAAATTTCATTTTCTTTAGTGATTGTTTATTCATTATCATCTGAATTTGGCCGTCCCTAAGCACACCTTTGGAAAGCCCCTAGCTCATGTGATTTTTGCATCAAACGATCTCCCTCCAGAGTGTTGCACACCTATCCTTTGAGAGATTCCAAAAAAATGCTATATGGAGACACAGTTGCTTAGCAACCTTGGGAGATCCCATTTTGAGTGGTGGTAATGTGCAGAGAGCCAGAAATGCAGGAACCAGCCTCCACAGGCAGCTGTCCAAAGTGCAGAATTACAGAAGACAATTAGTCCCATCTTTAGTCAAGCAGAACAGCGGAAACTCAAATGAGATCACCAAGAACACAGCAGAAGACTCTAGAGAGAGATTATGCATCGAATGTTTCTGAAGAACCATAACAGTCGTGAAAACAACATATTAATTTTTACTCATAGTGAAAGTTCCTTTTACTATTTTGTATTCTTCACATGGGGTTCTTTGCTCCAGCCTGTGATGACACTGAATTGGCTTTCCTCTGGGAAAACTGTGTTTAAGCAGTTGAGTGGGCTGCAAGTGCACATGACTGGTCTTGTCAGGTAATCATGGTCTAGGGATTGGATGGTTTTCAGCCGCTTGTTTCTGTGGCTTTAGAATCTTTGCCTGATGACAATTAGGAAGTATGTAATTATATTATGGTAAATGATATGTGTATCTTTATATTTATTATTGAAAGGTCTGCAGTCACAACTATAATGCAGCCTAATCGGTTGCCATGGGTTCTGAGCACTAAAGGCCCATTCACACCAAGCAGGATAACTATAAAGATAACTACTGTATAATGTCATAACGATATCTTCTGTTTATTCTCAGCGCACTGCTGCTTTAAATTCTAGGGCTTGTGAGAACAGGATGGATTCTGATTGGCTGTCAGTCGTTCATCAGCTGGAAAAAAATCCTTCTGAAAATAATTCCGACCTATAATTTCTCTGTGCCTTTATTGTTATATTTGTAGTGTGGACTCTGCTAATTATTAATATTACAAATGATTTTTAGAGCTATGTCTTCTACAGTTTATCTTATCAGTTATCGTCCTTGGTGTGAACGGGCCTTAAGGCTTATATGTTCATCTTAAATACATTTTGTTAGCCATTCTCTCATACTCACCAAGGCTACATGTATGTGGTCATAAACACAGTAAAAAAAGTAATATTATTTTTTTTTTTATGCCAAAGGTCATTAGGATGTTAAATAAAGATCATGTTTCATGGAGATATTTTATAAATTTCTTACGATAAATATATAAAAACTTAGTAATATGCATTGCTACGAACTTCATTTGGACATCTCTAAAAGAACAGTTCACCCAAAAATGAAAATTCTGCCATCATTTACTCACCCTCTAGTAGGTCCTAAACTCTATTAGGAGGATATTTTGTAACAAGGTTGTTTTGGGTCACCATTGTCTTTCTTCAGAATATCTTCCTTTGTGTTCGGCAGAACAAAAAGAATCTTACAAATTTGGAACTAATAGAGGGTGAGTAAATGATGACAGAATTTTCATTTTTGGTTGAACTATTGCTTTTTCTCAAATTTTCTCAATTTAAATTTTTTTGCAACCTCAGATTTCAAATTTTCAAATAGTTGCATCTCAACCAAATACTGTCAGATCCAGTTTTTTTTTTTTTTTTTTCAGTTTTTCTTTTTAAAAATGTACCCTTTTAACTGGTTTTGTAGTCCAGGGTCACATATAATATTATATGTTTAAGCATAAATTAGTTGCATTTTCTGCAATCAATATTGAAAACAGTTGCGTCCTTAATACGTATCAGTTTCCAAAAAAAATCAACCTTACTAACCAATGTTTGTGATTTTGTACTAAAAATCACAGAAAAGGTTTGAATATTGCCTAATTTTCAGTCAGACAGTAGAGTTGAATAATGTTTGTTTATCACTATCAATCTAAAGTAGTCAGGAATGATGTCCAGTAGATATTGGCTAAATGAAGGCAATACAAAATTATTTTGCATTTGCTCTCTCCTCAATACAAACATCTGTTCCTGAAATTCAAGTCTCCCTGCATTAATTTACGGAAAACACTGCAAATTTACATTTTCAAGAATGACACAATGGGTCAGCACTCCTCAAATCCCTGTGCAGGGCCAGACGCTATGCAAATTGAAGTATTCTACATTGTGTCATGGCACTGTGTACTGCGTATTTTGATGGGCCTTTCATAATAGATTCCAGGTTGAGAATTAATCATTTATTTAATAACTGAAAACTGAAACGGATATGCCTGTCTGCATGTGTTGATGTTCTCATGTTCTCATCTTGTCACATGCCCAGTGCTGCCTAACAATAACACAAACCTTTTGATGTTCCAAAGTGTTTCCTGATTCACATTTCCATTATTTTTTTTATGCAGATTGTAATAATAACATGATAATGGAGAAAAAAGGTTAACATTTTTATTCCATTTTGGATCATAAAAAAGTTCACCATTTATTTTAAATTTCATGATTTTTAAATTCATTTCACCTTTTCTACTTCATTTTAAAAGGTTGGCCGGGCTAAAAGGCTGTAATTCCAGAGATGATGCATTTTCCATGCAATGTCCCATCATCTATGCACCACAAAATTGGTTCTGCTGAATCATACCAAGATAATCAAGTTGCTTGTCACACTTGCTTTCTGTGATGATTCTTTCATTCCTCCCACACACGAGTCACCACAGCAGCCATGTTCTCTTTCCCCCAGACTTGATCTCTCACCTCCTGGACTCTGTGGTCGACCCGTTAACTGAGGAGGTCAGGCAGTTGAAGTACGAGCAGATTGCCGTGCCGGAATCGTACAGCGGTCCTCGTCTCTCCTTCCCGCTGAGCGTGACTGATACCAATGCCCTACTCAGCGCCTTTAAAGAAGAGCAGGTACAACACTATAAAACTTTCACTAATAGTCGGAACAATTATGAACCTTCTGGCAAAAACCAGGTTCATCTTGTACATTATTTATCTCTGTCTAGGAGGCTTAAACCGTATAAAATGAGTTATACTACCGTTCAAAAGTTTGGGGTTTGTTTAGATTTTTACAGTGAGCATTTATATACAGGACATAAAATAATATTGCATTTTTAAAATAAATACATTTAAAAATGTAATTTATTCCTGCAGAAAAGGTCATTTTTTGGAGCTATTTTGTTGCTCAAGAAACATAATCTTTTTATTTTAATCTTTTTTTACATTTTATTCTTTGGTTACATATCTTTAATATGTTAAATGTCTTTACGATCACTTTTGATCAATATAATGCACATTTATGAACAAAATATTATATTCTTTCAAACCCCAAACCTCTGAACAGTATTATATATTTATAAAATTAATTTGTTGTAGTTCTGTCAAGCTATTAATCCAGAATAAAAGTTATTGATTACATAATATATGTGTGTGTATTTTTTTGAATATTTATTATGTGAATACAAACACATAAAATGTATTTAAGAAATATGTTTTTTTTTTTTTTTTTTTGATTGATTGATTGAAACTTTTATTTTGGATGTAATTAATCACTAGTAAAAATTTGACAGCACTTTTTTTTATATAATTGTAAGCTTAACTGTAACTTTATCTCTTTTCTACAATTTTAGCCATTATTTAATTCTATTGCTTTTTAATTTAGAAACAGCAAACGTAAAAATGCAGTGACCTATAAGCATCTAACTCATTTTCAGACCCTTCACGGCAAATACGTGCTCCAGCTACTGTATGAAACAAAGAAGTTCTTGAAACAGATGCCAAACGTCATATACCTGTCGACGTCCTATGCCAAAGAGATAACTATATGTGGTGAGACACTATAAATTGTATGAAAAAAATAATGCAAGTTGCAAAAGTGCATTTGAGAGATGTTCAATATTTCTGATAGCTTGAATGGAAAACTATTGATGCGGCATGAATGAATGAGTGCTTATTTATTTTGCACTTCATAAAGCACTTCAATGTACCTCAATAGGCTCCTCGCAGCCAACCTGCACCATTTCATACTCAACAGCGCTCCTGATTCAATTAGTACAGAAAAGCATGCATGAATAACTGAATTCCCATCTTCGAATGCTCTAAAAGAGATCGCGTTGTAGCATTTAAAGTGTTTATATTTTGCATATTTTCATCACAGATTCCAATATTTGATTTTTATTCTCTGGAATGATAACCAGCTTTTATGTGCCACATTTCTCTTTCTCGCAGGCGATCTGCATGGTAGACTGGATGACTTATTGCTTATATTTTACAAGGTAAATGCAGATTGATTGTTTGGATGTAGAATATTGTTTCGAGTAATTACATTTTAGCATATTGGTGCCGGGGTAATGTACCTAAGCAAATCCAGAGACTGAGGTCATTAAAGCCACTTGGGCATCACTTGTGAATTATTACACTCAAGATGTATTGCCTTATTACCCAGAACGGTCTGCCCTCTGCTGAGAACCCCTATATATTCAATGGAGACTTTGTTGATCGAGGAAAGAAATCTACAGAGATCATCATCATTCTGTTTGCCTTCCTACTGCTTTACCCCGACCACATGCATCTGAACAGAGGCAACCACGAAGACCACATCATGAATCTCAGGTAACACGCTAAATCACCCATTCAGACTAATGATGAAGGCATGAGCTTCCATGCTCTGTGCATCCTCTGTGCATACAAGTAGTATGCCCTAAAAACCGTCTTATTTTCCAAACTGAATTAAAAGTATGATTTATATTATTAGTGTGTGCTTTTGATGTTCTTGCAGATACGGATTCACAAAAGAAGTCATGCAGAAGTATAAGGTATATTGTTATATGTGCTTTTTAGCTTTTGCTTAAGTTAAATGTACAGTTGCTTTTTCTAATGTTCGTAAAAACTGCTGCAATAAATACTCTGCTTGTTTACAGAGGGTTAATAAAGGTTTACTGTTAAATATTAGATGCTACTGCCATCTATTGGACATAAAAGAAATGCACATAAACTTCTACTGTGTTTCTTAACAGACTCATGGCAGGGAAATCCTGCAGCTTCTCCAGGATGTGTTCAGCCTTCTTCCTCTTGCAACTGTCGTTGATAACAAAGTGCTAATTGTTCACGGTGGCATATCGGACAAAACTGATCTGGACTTTCTGAGCACTGTTGAAAGGCATAAAGTAGGTGTTTTTTTTATTTAGATTCTTCACATAATAAAATTATTTCAGTTTTAAGTCTATAATTCACATGCATTCGTTTATTTTTTTGGCTTTTGAGCACAGCTGTGAGTAGTACTTTCAAACGATTAATTGTGATTAATCCCATCTGAAATAAAACATAACGTGTGTGTTTTTTGTAAATGTATTATATATATATATAAATACACACACAATATTTGAAAATATTTACATGTTTATATTCTTACAGTTAATATTTTTTATATATATGTGTGTGTGTTTGTATGTAAATATACTCTTCTAAAATATATACTTGCATGTAGTGTCAAACAATTAATCGCAATGAATCACATTCAAAATAAAAGCTTTTGTTTACATAATATATGGATGTGTACTGTGTATATTTATTATGTACATATAAAACGCACACACATACAGCTTATATTTAGAAACTATTTGCATGTATTTACATTTATATATATTTATTCTGATATAATTTATATTATATATACATTTATTTAATATATAAAAATTCCATATTTTTCTTTATATACATGCAAGTGTTTGTATGTAAATATACATAATGAATATAGACGATGAATCATTTGACAGCACTAATATAAACATAATAAATATACACAGTACACAAAAATAAATTATGCAAACCAAAACTTTTATTTTGAAATGCGATTAATCATGATTAATCATTTGACAGCACTAGTTGTGAGGCATAAAGTTTATTTATAAAAGCTTATTTTAGAAGCCTATTTATAGAATTCTTACATAATAAAATAATTACTGTTTAAATCGACATGTTTGTTAAGGTAAGTAGAAATGTGACTATCAGGATCATGTAAAAATGATTATCCTTCACATTGCAGGTGAAGTCTGCTCTCAGGTTTCCCAAACGCAGCACTGATCATCTCAGCGTCCGAGCTTGCAGTCGCAGCAGCAGCAGACACAGCGGAAGATCCAGACAGGACAGCCCTTGCTCCTCGGGCCGCACCAGTCGTGCTTCCCGCAGGAGGAAGAAGCATTTCACTAAGCAGGGGAGCTACTCCTCATCTTCTTCATCGTCTTCCTCATCATCATCCGTGTGCTCCCCTCGGGTCTCGTCACAGAACACTCCGCGCCGCCCTCTGCCCTCTCCTAGTCTACCAAGCCCCACCGATGTGCTCCAAGTGCCCTTCTTGGACTCCTTCGTCTCCCTAGAGCCCCCCGAGCCACCCAGAGAAGAACTGGAATGGCAGCAAGTGAGTTGAAACCGTTCCCAGAATGTGTGACAAATAATGTCTGTCTTGGATGTGAAACTGTTCTGTGTAGAACTCCATTTAGCTTAAACCTCCACAGTACACTGTGACTCACTTTATTGCAGGAGATGTGAGAATTTTGCTGAAACTTACTGAACTTCAAGAAAAAGGTGTTTATTAATTATAAATGAGCATACTGTAGAACTCTGGCTTTGAGCTTAGAAATATATAAAACATGTATAAAAAAGAATCAATATAAAATGTAGGGTATTTTTATTTGAAATATATATATATATATATATATATATATAAATATACATTACAAGCTGTTAAAGATCCACCAGTAGTTTTCTTTTCATTTAATAAAAAAAGTTGCCCCTTCGTATATCAAGCCATTCTCAAATGCATGTGGCGTCACACTGACAGAGAGCACTCACACAATAGTTGATTGACAGCAGAGTGTCACACAGACTGAACTGGTGTCTTATATCAGAACCGCCCTGAGTGAGCCGTCATCAGACCGAGACACAGAGACAAGCAAGATTGAGGTGTATTGTTGTTGAATGTATTAATGAACAGAGTAGTGGTCATTTACTCCCAACATCTGAGTGACTAAAGACGCAGTGGATTAATGCTACGGTTGGTTCTGAAGGGAAACATGCCCTTGATCAACGGAAATGCATTTATGTTTGCGCAAATCATTCATGATCCAGCCTCACCTACAGAAGAGTGTAATGTCTTTTAACCCTTGTATGGTGTTCATATTTTTGTTACTCAGCCAGTGTTCGTGGGTCTGGTGGACCCGCTGCAGTTTTGT
>JAUCMT010000013.1:18464977-18485107 GCA_032357475.1 Enteromius thamalakanensis
CCGTGCGTTGAACTATCTGCAATACCAGGCATTACCACAAGGAAACGGTCGTACGCCAAGCTGGAATCTGACGTGGACATAAGTACTTTTCCACGTCAAAGACGGTTTTTATAATTCTGTACTTTGATGTGGATTCGATCGTACGAACACTCTAAGATCAAATCAGTGCGTAAGAAAGTTTTATAAATGAGGCCCCAGGTCTTTTGTTTTATGTAAACAAAAGACTACTGCAAGAAAATGTATTGTTCATTCATAACACTTAACGATTAAACATTTTTGCATTGACCACTTAATCACTTTCTGTCATAAACAATGACCATACCTCTGATGTCCCTTCAGAAAGATAAAATGTAATGCACGCAGGTAAACCGACTGGTGGCAAGACCCTTCCAGGAGCTTTGCCTCTGCTCTGCACACGCTCCAAAGGACATCTGCCGACTCTGGGATACTTCTAGAATAGTGGCATGTTGGTGCATCCGTCTCAAGGTATTCATCCATTGAGAGGTCCTCTGTGGTCCTGTAGATCTGGGTAAAGAACAGTTTGGGTTTACCACATAGAGAGGGACATTTGGTTGGGCTGAAGAGCTGCTTGAGTTCCTCCAGCCTGATGCCAGTGCGGGTAGAGTCTGTAGCCAATAAATGAGTGTCCGTTCCCCTGCTGATGATGCAGCAGACAAAGAGATTGGCCATCTGAAGGATCCTGTTGCGGGTCAGGTCTTCCAAGACCTTCTGGGTTTCTTTTAGACCCAAGAGAGGGTGAAAAACGACCTTGAAACCCAGACACTCGAATGTCTGATTTATCATCTCTGAAAGGACACAATGGAGATTTTTAATTTCAGCACACAAATTGTGTTCCCAATTAAAAATACTCATTTTCAATTTGTAATTAAAAGGAAAAAAAACGAAATGTTATGATGAAAATTATAACTTGCTGTATAAAATCAGAGGTCAAGGGGAGTTTTTTTTTCTTTATTTTTTCTAAAGATTATGACATCGTTGTGGTTGCAAATAAAATTTCCCCCTCCAAAAAAACGAAGGTCAAAACCAACCATATTTGATACACGACTCTTATTACACACTCTATATGGCATTTTAATTTTGATACATCATGACACCCTTACTTCCATCAAAGCCAACGCAGTCAATAATCACACACAGACCCCTTTGCTCAGGATTCATTTCATACTGCTCCATCAAAGCCTAGCAGACATACAGACAGTGGAAGGAACGTCTTTTAACCTACTCATAAATAAAATAACCATCAGAAAAGATGATAGACTTTGCCATGATTACGATTTACAGTGATAATTAAGAAGCTAGTTTCTTGCCTGTTGATGTTGTGACCCTGTTTCAGGTACTGAAAGCTTCAAATTTTGAAAGTCTAAAAAAAAATAAAAATAAAGAATGTGCAAGTCTTAAATTTTATTTAAAAGGTGCACACACACACACATATACATATCTATCTATATATATATATATGCATTAAAAAACCTCACCAGAGTGTAGTGTTCTTTTCCTTTGTTGAACAGAAGATTGACTTTGGACAGGGGTTAACTAAAATGTAGAGTAGAGTAGAGAGAAATATTACAATAACTAGTAAAAAATAGCATCATGCATCATACAGTATTAATCTATTTATTTAATATAGACATTTGTTTCCTTAAAATCTATGTCTTACCTTAAAGGATGTCTGAGCTTTAGAGACTGTGCATGGTACATTTTGACCTGAAATGGTAATTATTATATGTGCATTAATTAATTTTCACCATACATGTGCAAACACTTCATACCTGTTCTCACTTTAATGTCTACATTATTTATTGTGTTTTTGTGCTACTTTGTACACTTTTTTGTATATAATTCTTTTTATTTCGTGCCTTGTCTTGTCACTGTCATTCTGTTGCACTGTAGTGCTCTGTAAGAAAACAAATTCCTCATATGTGTAAACATACCTCATTCTGATTATTTGTTTAAAATCTTTTTCCATTCAAGCTTCTTTACTGATGCCATGAACATAATCGTCTACAAATGTCAACCATGAGTGCACTAGGTGTTTGAATAAAAATAAAAAATATATATATAATTTTTTTTTTTTTTTTTAAGTCTGTAACTTTTGCCACTAAGGGTTGAGCAGAACTGCATGCAACTTGTGGATGAACATTGTAACCGGAGCTACAATTCTCTGTTAATATCTGTGATGGATCACACAGGTACTGGGCTACTCTGTAAAGGTACCTAACCGAACCGGTCTAAATCGCCTGAATATAAACACATACCGCAGTGATTCAAGACAAACCAAAAACGTGGTTTAAAAAAATAGACTCATGGAGTAAAACCTCTTCACTTAAGAGCATTGCAAACATATGCCATTTCCCCAACTGATAAGCAATTCAAGCAACAACCAAAAGACACTGACCTCTATTCTTGTAGGCCTGAATCCTTCTGACAAGGTCTATTCTTTTAATGTTTTTCAAACACTGTTCGAGCAGGTCTAGTTTATCACATGATAGTTCATCTAACTTCTCCAACTCCACCACTACATCTAAAAAGCTCTATAAGAAATCAAATCAAACATGAAATAAACATACACATTACATAAAGGCATCAAAAACAGACAAATTGCAGTTTGGTCTCATGACTTACAGTAGCTCTAACAAGTCTTTCTTTGGGAAGTTGTGTGCTCAGGAGAAATATAAGAGACTTTAAGTCCTCATTGCCCAGGTTTTCGCTCACATCTGCCATTAGAACCCTGCATAAAACAGATCAGTTCAAAATATTTGTGTGGGTGAAAATAACATTCATTGGTATTTCTGCTTGGGTTTTTCATGAGAGAGTGACCTGATAACCCCCAAAATGTCAGACTCTAAAATAAGGTTTTCCATTACTGTAAGTACACCACATGGGTTGTTTTTCTTATACAAGAAGGAATGATATTAGTATAACTTACCTGTAATCTGAGAGGACAGCTTCTTTCTTCAAAGTACTTTCTACCTGTTGTCTGTTGGTGTGAAAAACTTTCTTTAGGATATCAAAGCGCTTCAGTCGGAACATGAGCTCCATCAGCAGGGCATTACCAGCCTGTGCTTGACCTGCTTGAGCTTGTGCCTTTTGGGCAAATGCCAACAAAGCTCCTCTCAGATCTTCAACGCAAACATTGTTGAACAGATCTGTACAAAGGTACAGGAGGGTCTTACACTCCTCTTTTTCAAGAGATGCAGTCACATTGTTGACCATGTTAGAAAATCCATCCGCCATTTCACTGTATGATCCTGTATAGATGCTGTAGGTTATAGTTTGGGTCATTTTAAAAAATGGGAGGGCTGAATTATATCATGCATTTTAAAACATCTATTTGTTTACTTCAGGGAAAAGTGGGGGAAAATGTGCTGTTTTTTTTTGGTGCAATTATTAGATGAAAATTGCATTTATCAAGATAGCAAAAAGAAAAATCCACTGTAGCCTCATTCATCACATTCTTGTAGAAATCAATAGCCACTTTGGATTTACACCTATAAAGAAAAAAAGCACACACAAAACATTACAAATTACATTTCTCTATTACAAACAGCGTAAACAAATGGAAGACAACTGCAAGGGTCAGACATACCTTCAACGTCCTTAATTTAGAGAGCCAAAAGTCTTGGAGGTGTTGCCTGCAGACAGGCTTATCTCCTGGTGATATGAAAAAATTAAAATGAAAAATATGCCATAAAATGTGACACTGAACTTTGATGGATATCAAGTACTTGCATATCCTCAAGAAATAAACAGCGCTTTGAAAATCTACATAAATTTGATATTGTACATTAGGGTGGATTGACTTGCTTGGGATTTATTTTGCATTTTGGACAATTTTTGTGTACAGGTTATGATTTATATTAGTAGTCCAAAAGCGAAACAAGAATTCAAGGGGAATTCCGTGAAGACTTTGCCTTCCAACGGGATCTAATGACATAACTTGGCTCATGCGAGGAGAACCCACGCGCGTTTCTTTAGTGCTTTATAATACAAGATTCACTGAAAAGATTCGACTCAAAAGAATGATTCGAGCAAAAAGATAGAAGTCTTTACGAGTCTATAGACTTAGTGTCGTGCGCAAAATTACTAGAACAACCTTTAACCACTGATAAAATAAATTAGATACAACCCTAACGTTATAGTCGATTCGAAAAGCACACAATAAGCAACTACGTAGCGTTAAGGAACTCAAACAATATACATATTCTACTTTTAAAACTAACGTTAACATTAGATCAAATTACCTTTGACAGACTGAGCGACCTTTGTCTGGGTAACTACGTATTTTATTGAAACGGCACGAAAGCTAATAATATAAACAAATAGTAAGCTAAACTATTACAACATTACCAAACTAGGCAATTATAACTAACAGACAGCAAAATATAACGTTTGTATTACCGTTGACGCTGTGTGGCTTCATCGCTCCAACAGACAAACCGAAAAGCAAAAACGAAAGTGACGTGTGCGGCACACGCCCTCAAGAAGATTCTTCTGATCGTTTTACTGGCGCTTAATCTTTCTACACAATTTTTATTTTCAATACACTTAATTAGTGGTGATTCTGTTACAGACCGGTGGAATTAAGGAGGGTCAAGGGTGTGACTGTTGTTGACAAGCCGCGATAACGTTTGTAAAAACGGTTCGGTGATTATATAAAATTGTGGCACACCTTTCACGGTTTGTGGGAGCTGTATGTACCTTTTAAGTCTTAAAGTTATGACCTTTTTTGACGGTGGAAAAATAACACAATTGAAAGAACGACATATTCTTTATTATAAATTGTTGAAAGCTGAAAAACAAACACCAAGTGCATACTTGTGAAAACAAGACATTATGGCATGTCATGCTGTAAAAACAGTTTGTGCTTTGAAACCATGTTTGCAGATAAACAGGAAACAGTATTTCATGTGATGTACAATAGGCTATCAGTGTTGTGTAACAGTTGTGAAAAAACGGGTCAGGGTCTTAAGCAGCCTGATGAGTGCTGGAAAAGTCCCAAAAGATAAACACAAAGCAATCTCTTCTGCATCAGACTGAAACTTTGATCACAATTATTTACTTCAAAGTCGGTTTACATAAAAGTTGCACATTCAGATACAATACAATAACTGCATGAATGCAATTTTTCCAGATAAAAGAGTACAACCCTTTTTGACTAACCTACATACTTGCGAATACATTTCAGGTGAATCAGTTTTAATGAATAATGAATCATTCCTTTGTAACTTAATGATTCTCACAAATTATTTGTATTTTTTAGTAAATGAAAGCATTAAAGCTCTATACAGGGAAAATACAATTTTAACATTTCAGTTAAAATGGGAAGCCTGTATTTAGTAATGTTACTAATACAAGAGTATGCCTAGATTAACAACAGATAAAGCTGTAAATGAGAATGGTATATGAAGAGGAGTGCTATAATTCATAACTCAAAGCTATGAACTGCAGTGCATTGCAGTGGTTCTGAAACCTGTCCTGGAGCACCCCCAGAACATTTTGTATGTATCCCTCATCTATAACACATGATTCAACTCATCTGCTCATTAGTAGACACTGCAAGAACTGAAGTGTGTGTGTCAGATATAAAGAGACATACAAACTGATCTGGCTGCGTTTCCAAAAAGCATTGTAAGCTGAAGTACATTATAGACCCATTGAAACCAATGGAGCTACATACTTAGGGCAATTTAGGCTTGCATTTGAAGTAGATGTATCAACCAATAATCTGTGAACTTTCTTTTTAAAAGGTTTTTGAAATCCAAGATGATCTTCTGGGACAACTGAGCCATTATCTTTAATGTGTGTAAAACAGTCTGTGGGTTTTAATGGCTGACATCCTTGTTGAACACTATTATAATAACTAATAACTAATATAGCACCATTGTTGTTACACCTGTAAAAAATTTCAAACACTAACACAACAGTTTAATATTTTGAGACATATCCATCCTTGGACATGAACAGAATATAAAAAAAGAAAAGTATACAAAGTGTAAAATCACAAAGTGCAAAAGTTAATTTGCCTGCTTTGAGTGTAGACTGTTGCTGTTTGTTCAAGTGAAAGTATCGATCAGACAAAGAGGAAACATTATCTGCTTATCAAGTATCATCAAAGACTGTGTGGAATGTGTATTACGCAGATAAATATGTAGCATACTTCTGATTGCACAGTTAACACAATGGCATTTCCTTCCTAATCATATCAGAGCTGACTGACTTAAGATTACTGATAAGTCCTACAAGATATATATATATATATATAAGCAAGTAAGTCTTTGGATAAAATCTTGAAGTATGAAACCAAATTGAACTTGAATGCTCTGAATATAAATCATTGCTGCAGGCTGACCAGAGTTCAGATTAATGCTGCAGTTCTAACCCCATTTACACAGGTTTTACTTTTCAGAAACTTATATCAGAAAACCTCTTTAGTGAATTACATATTGTTTTAAAACTAATGAAAAATTAGTTTTTCGTTATGATCAACTGCATCAACATTAGTGTTTCGCCATTCATTTGTATAGTATTTATAATACATGTGATATGGAAAGATAATGTGCTAAATATTTTTCAGTTTCTTCAAATTTTCTTAAAATTAGCCAAAATGTGTTTCTGAGTATTTCATGAATGATTCCCTAGCAATGTGTAAAAGTCACCCTCATGTCATTCCAAATGACTATTTTGTTGTTGTTCATATTGAAGTTGAAGGTCCAGTTACCAACATTCTTCAAAATGTTTGATACAACATAAGGGTGAGAACAACATGGCAGTATTATTAATTTCGAGTGAATATGAATGTTCAGGCTTGGAAACAAGTTAAATGCTGTTAAAGATCATTTTGACTGGTTTTTATGTAGAAAAGAAAAATCTTAATACTTAAAGTTTGCTAAAAAAAAGTCTGGTCTTGTCCAAGTCAAAATGAACTCACAGAACGTAACATGTATTAACCCAGAACATTCCTTAAATTAAAAAGATCCATCTTTTCAAGTTCACAAAGTAGAAGTGTGCTCATCATCTTCTATCCTCTTCCCCTGGAGTGTCCCAGACAGATTGTCAGAGTCCAGCAGCTCAACTATATTATACGGGGCACAGTCCTCCAACCCCAGCTTACCACACATCCACCCACAGAAGCCCTTCTCCAGGTCCCTCACCGCCAACCACCATTCTCCGAAAACCCAGGACAGCTGGGTCACGGCGGCGTACACCCCCATACAGACACACAACATCATGATCAGCACTGGATATAACAGAATGAGCAAGGGACACACCGTGATCTTGTGCAGAAAGCTGCGTTCCTCATTGTAAACCAGGAAGACATTGTACCAGGTGAGCGTCCCGTAGTAAAACGATGTGATGAAGGAGAGAAGGAAGATGAACGGGGAGCAGGAAAGGCTCCAGAGGAGAACATGAGGGCCCTGGCTGACCCCCAGTGCACAGGGTTTTTGCTTGGCTTCCGCGACCCCGTCACACTCTGCATCCAGACGCTCTTTGGAGCGTGCCATGTCTCTCAGCTCTTTGTCAGTAAGCGTCATATAGATGTCTACCATTTGGCCTTTCCGCTTTCCCCTCGTGATGGTGCCAGTGAGGGTCACAAAACGGCTGTCAGGAGGGATATCCTCTTCTTCTGTGAATGAAAGATAAAAACTGAGAAGGATATTGCACAAAACTAAACAAACAATAAATTAATCCATCAATTACATGGGAAAGAAAGAGAAAATGCAATATATATTGGAATGTGTACAGTCCTTGTCAGCAGACACAAAAAAATGCCTTGAATTAATTACCAATTACAAAAAACGAGTAATGCTATAGTGTACTTCATTTGTATTTATTAAACAAAATGTATTAAACATTTACTGACAAACATTGCAATTATTAAATGCTTTTATATATACACGTTTTGTTTTGTCAAAAAAGGGCTACTGTTCAAAAGTTAGGGAATATCATGCACACCATTCATTTGATCAAAAATAGAATAAATATTATTTTGAAAATACTGTTATAATTTAAAACAACTTTTATATTTTAATATTTGTTTTACTTATTAATGTGATGACATTTTGTATTATATATATATATTTTTTTATTATATATATATATTAAATTATTCTAATAATTAATTTTAATCATTTATTTGGTGCTTAAGAAATGTTTGTTATCCATATGTTGAGTACAACTCTTGTGCTGCTTAATATTTGGAAACTGTGGTACACTTTTTTTTTTTAAGGATTCCTTAATGAATAGAAAGTTTAAATGAACAGCAATTACAATTTCCAATTTTAAGACACCTTTTCTAGGACTAGAAATTACAAATATAGTATTTCCTAATATTGCAAGATTTAGCTTGGAATAAATCTATCGACCAGAAGATTGTAACTCAATACTTAGGTTATTTTCAAAAACTGATCTGCAAGGTTAAAACTAAAAAAAATATCATGTCATATTTAATATGAGGACATTTAACTCATGGTCTCAATCTGGTGAGTTCTGGGAAGAACGCACACGTGGTACGGAGCTGGTGACATCATCTGTTTTAACCCATTACAGCAAGCAAACAAACAAAAGATGAATTTCACAGCACTTCAACAAACATGACAAAATAAGTTTCATATTTTCACCTTCGTCAAGTGGAGGACTAAAGGCTCCATCCACATCTGCAGAGGTTCCCTCCCCAGCATCCTCCACCTCCAGGTCAGAGCGGTAGATAATCTCTTTCTTTTTCTTTTTCTTCTTCCTCCTGGTGCTGGTTCCCTCCTCATCTGCGGATCTCTCAAGCGTGTTCACTGGGGTCTCCTCTTTCTCAATGACTCCCTCCAGCTCGAAACCAGTTATGTCTCCAGACGCCCCTTCTCTCATGTCTATGAACCCTGCGAGATTCCTGTAGGATGTCTGTTTACAGCTGGACACACCTGCTTGGTGTTTATCCCCCTTTTAAGATGTTTCCTTCAAGAATGAAGGGGGAAAAATCAAAACCGCCTGTTATATGTTACTTTGTTTTGCATTGCATTGCAACACATCCCATTTTAGGACCTGGCACTGTCTGAAGGCACACCCCACGCTTAACGTTACTATCTGCTGTTAAACAATGCTGATGTGAGAATGCACGGTCCTTACCTCGAATCAATTCCCAAGCTAATGCATGCAGCAGAGGTCGCTTGCGTATTCAGTTAATCATTTTCAAGTGCTCACCACGTGCAACATTTTGGCGCTGGGTTTATTTTTTTTCGGACAGTGCCACACCGAGGACAACGCATCCCCCTCGCGCCGCTAATGCCATTGTTTGTCCAATAGCCGGCTTGCGCGCAGCGCTCAGTGCGCATGCTCGCGTCATGCGGCGCTCTGCCTAGCAACCGGTGCTCTGCGGGGAGCCTCAATTTTTGTTTAGTTGACCCCCCCCCACTGAAATAAAAAAAAAATTTATAATAATTTTAATGCAATTATTATTTTATATTTTAACAAGCAAAAACAACCACTACCATATTTGGATATCACTCATAATTTCAAAATTGGTAACTAATTTACAGGTATTTCCCGTGTCCTAAATTAATTTTTTTTTCAAGGTTGTCGGATGGGGTAATAGTGGTATTGAGTAACAGGGACCTCCCATCCCACACCCAAAAAATATACTCCAGACTAAATCATAAGCAACAACAGTACATACGCAAGGTGCGATAAAAGTCAAATTTATCATCTAACGTAAAATTGTAAGAGAAGTTATGAGGGCTTAAACACTGGCTAGTCTCGCTTCTCATTAGAGTGCGTTCACTGCATGATTCAGTATAATACACTTCAAGACGGGGAAGAAAATATGTCTATTTGAATAATTTCATATATTAATATCACACAAAGAGTGTAATTTTTTCTGCAAAAATAACAAAAAAATTTGATATTTTATGATATTTTTAACAGTCCAATAAACAAAAAGTGAATAAACTTACGATTCTTTCATTGCAGCTATTATAGCTGTTTTGCGTATCCGAGCAACATAACAGTGTGTTTATGAATGAACCAACCCCTTTAAATGATTCGGTTCATTCGAAATGACTCACTTAATACCAGCGACTTCCTGCCACCTACTGGCGGGTTTCATTTACATTCACCGTACAAGTCATTTCAAATATAAAAACATTTATGTGTAACTGCAGGTAAAATGCATTTATGTCTTGCAATTAAAAGAAAATTTATTTTTTAAACAATACATTACATACTGTCTTAGTAATCTCATTTTTATAACTGATAAATGCTGTTTTTCAAAATATCATACAATTACACTTATTTACACCGCTTAAGAAATTAGAGTTCAGTTATACAATGATGATAATGAAATTCAGTGAGCATCGCTCAAGTCAAGATGTGTTAAAATTTCCTAGCAAAAACAAAAAAACATTTGTGGTCCGCCCACACTGTGATGAAGAGCAGCTGTTTGACAGTCTAGACTTGTTTTGTTATGATTCACAGCTTGGATTTGGTCGTGTCCAGAATTTCTCTCAATATGTCTGTATTTTCTCCCTCTGGGGCTGGAGGCCAGGCTGAGTGATCTGATTAGAGAGAAAAAGTCAAACAGAAACATACATGAATAGCCAACATCGGTTTTCAATAGAAAGAATGATCTGATTAGAAAATGGGTACCTGGTATTTCCCAAATAGAGTGGTAGAGGCTCTGTCCTGCATCGACTTTCAGGGTTGCTCCAGTAATGTAGCTGGCAGCCGGAGACAGCAAGAAGCATACAGCTGGCGATATCTGACACAAATAATGTAAATATCTCATGATATTTAAACACTAATTCTGTTATTCTGCGTAAGAGTGCATAAAGTGTATATATAATACATATAGCCAGAGCTGGGTAGTGACTGATTACGTGTAATCTGGATGACGTAATACCAAAATCAACATACTAATAATTAGATTAAATTACATTTTAAAATAAATGAAATTGGGGTAGTTATTTGATTACATATTATTAACACAACAGCAATATTGTCTTCCTTGTTAATTGCATGAATGGAATATATTTTCTTACTTTCTGCTGTATTTTTCATCAATATGGCACAAGATTATCTTATTTAAATCAATGTATATAAATGAGTTAGGTCAAAAATAATCTAAAAGTAGATTATATTTCCTAAAATGTACACTTAATGGATTACGCTACTAATATTTGTCAAGTCATTTGGAATCGGTAATGGATTACAATTGGTAAGTAATCTACCAAGCTCGACGTACAGCTATAAATATTATATATGCTTTGGCACATGATACCTCTTCAGGAACGCCAAGTCTTTTGGCTGGACTGAATGGCACTGACATCTTAAACATTGTTGGACCAATTTCTTTGTAGTTTTCCATCGCAGTTTTGGAGATGATAGTTCCCTGCATTCAGTAAACACAAAACAAATGCACATGCACTGTTTCTGTGGTATGAGACCTAATGGAAGTTTACACTGAATCTTGCATTACAGATAATAAACACAGGCCTTTTTTAGTAAAAACCTATTTGAGGCCATAATACTTTTCATGCAAGGGGATTTTCCCACATTTCATTTGCTTATATTTATTTTTGTTTCATCCGAAGCAACATTCAAATGAGGAAAATACTGTAAATTAAACCCTTTTTTAAACATCCCTGATTAGAGAGCACTACCCAAATACAATACATGCTTTTAAATCGGTGGCACTAACTGGAGCCACAGAGTTGATCCGGACCCCGCTGTCAGACCACTCAATGGCCAGGCTCTTGGTCAGGTTGTCCACCGCTGCTCTGGCCGCTCCTGTGTGCCTGTCATAAAAAAAGAGGATTTAACCAGCCAAACAATTTAAATTAACAAACCATATTTTTATCATATTGTTATAACTCACGCCATTCCAGGGAAACCCTTCCACATGTCTGCAATGATGTTCACAATTGCTCCTCCATGATCTTTCATCCATACATTGTATGCTATGAATTAAGAGCAATAATCGCCAATAATCGAATCATGCAGGAATGTCAACATTTCAATTCAGAAATTTACAATTTGCACATTTCGATCAAAACAAGCAGCAGATGAACTGCTGAACTGCACGCCTCGAACCTTCTTTGCAGCATAAGAACGTTCCATTGAGGTTGGTGTCAATCACAGCTTTCCAGCCTTTTGAACTCATCAAGTTCACTGGGCTGGAAAACTGGCCACCTCCATTATTCACCAAAAAGTCAATCCTCCCATGAAGCTTCAGAGTGGAGGCCATCAGGTTCTTCACCTGTTACAAACAGGAGCTAAATAATCAAACTGCATTATAATCCATACCTACAGTATACTGCTATTACTTACCATATTTTCAGAGAAACCCTAACAGAATGAACATGCTAAAAGCAAAGTATTTTACACACACATTTCTGGCATAAAGGTGTAAAATACAGGTTTATGAGACTGTCACCTCTTCTTCATTGCGGATGTTGCACTGTATAGGGGTCACTTTAGCTGGACTAGATGGGGGGATTTTCTGTATCAGCTCTTCAGCTGCTGACTCCAGACGCTCAAGCTTCCTGGAGGATATGACCACACTGCAACCTACAACATTAGTGATATTTGATACTGAGTATAATACTAATCATTGAGGTTTCTGTTTGAATACTTTAAGTGGAAGATATTTATTTAATAGTTAAGGAAAAAACTATAAAAAAAAAAAAGCAAAACAAAGTAACTGAACTTTTTGATGACGACGACAACAAGTTCTCGCAAATAGTTTATATCATGCAATTCTAAGAAAAAAAGCCAACTTTTGCAAGTTGTAAAGTCAGAATTGTCAGGAAAAAAATAGTGAGATAAAAAAGTCGTGGTTACCAATAAAAAAATGTTTACAGACAAAAAGTACTGGTAATTTTTTTCTCATGCACTTCCGTAGCATGTATGTATACCACACTTTACTGTTTTACATGTATACATATCTACAGTCTGGAGATATTTTATATATGATTTACCTAATTTACCTCATTTTTTTCTAAAACATTATGCATTTTTTCTTTCTTCTTTTGGACATTGATAGTATTTTTTTAATTTATGGAGTGATAAAAAATATTCTAAATCATGTATAAAAAACTTAATATATGAACAAAACGAATGAAAAAAAACTAAGCTTGAAATGTATTAAAATGAATAAAAAGACTGTGATATGTTACTTGCATATTTAAACGTAACAGAAAAGGAAAACATAATAAAATATTTCAAATATATTCGTTTGATTTCCCTTCAATGTTTAATTACTAATATCTGATATGTAAAATGTGAAAATGAATATTTTATAAATTAACGTTAGTGACTGATTGCTTTGTGTGTTGCTCAATATCTGGACTAAAGTTCAATGCAGTCCCCATCTAAATAAAAAAGTCGAATCCATCTGTAAAACGTCTAGTAAGCGCATACCTAACTGTAAGAGCTCAGAAGTAATAGCTTTTCCTATCCCAGTCCCACCTCCCGTCACGATTGCGACTTTGTAATTGAAAAGACCTGCTTTAAAAACACTGGACGCAGCCATGTCTGTGACGAAACGGACTGTGAAGCAAGCAAGCAGAGTCCGTTGATGTTTTAAAATAAAAGTCTTTTCCCGGTTGTGTTTGGTAGCTTCCTGTTTTTTGCGTGATGACTTTACGATCTACTTTTAATTATGATTTTTTGCGTTTCATTACTATAATAGCATTTTCAATACAATACATTTTCTTTAAAAAGCAAGTATATTATATATATAACATTATAATACAATTAATAACAGATAACATTAAATATATGAGAGGTATAAAAGATGGACATACAGTTAATTCTAAATAATAACACGCAAGACATCTCAGTATGTAAAACCATGTGATTTTATTTTACAGTATGTACATAAACACAAAACGAAAATTTATTCCATAACCGTATTACCTTGTCAATCATGGACAAACAAACTAGACAAATTAGGGGGTATGTCTTATGATCCTTCCTTTACTTTTAACAACAGTTCAGTGATTAAATGCCAGTCCATGTTGCTGAACAAGTACATTGTTTACAGAAATTTACAAATTCCAACATAATCTTCTAAATAGTGTGTACAGCACTCAAATTACAAACAAACAACTGATGCAGACAGTGATCTCATCTACATAAACCTGTGAATGATTGACGGGGCAACTTTTTGTCAGCAATAACTCCTGGGCACCGAGATTGGATACACCGAGATACATACATCAATCTGGATTAACTGCTCAAAAAGTCCCCTGTGTAACACCAGCAATGCAGTCTGATTGATTAAACACAATACAAGGACTTATGATTTATTGCTTATTAGGGTTATACATGTATACACATTTACAAAAAAGAAAAAAATGTCTGTGTATATATCTATATATGTTATTATCGGCATGGTTTTAAACATACACTTACATATACAGCACACATCAACATTTTTATAACCTTGTGCAAATTGAATGAGTGCATACCACAGAGTTAAATACAAATAATAGGGCCACTGAATTAAAAGTTGCTCAATAAAAACACCATTTGGCTTTATATAAAAAAGATTAGGTTGTATAATAAAAACAAACAAATAAAAACAGCAATGTTAAGAAGGCAAGTCTCGGAAAGATGGGCACTTCAGCTTTGTGATTTCTATACTATTGCATATAACAAAAATGATCTGGCCCTAGAGGTCGTTTAAAGTAGTACCCAGCGTCTCACAGTCCTTTACAACAGCCAATGCTGCCAAAAAACCTGTACAACATAAATGTGCTGATATCTACACATCCAATACAAAGATTAGGACTTAACAATACTATGACTGTATGTACATGAATTAAATACGTGTCTTCAAGCACTTGTGTGGTTAGCGTCAAATGTGAGTAGTGGCCAAAAACAAAACAAAAGTCTTGCGTATGTGTTTATGTGTGTCTTTCAGGTACAAAATAAATTAAAACTGCTAGAAGCCAAACCAAAACAAGGCCTCTAAAACAGGTAAGGGTGAAAGTGCATACTGTAATATATCATGTGGTCACGGCCCGACTCTACTTCAGTTCTTCTCAGCGGTTCAACAACAGCGCCTCTGTGGTTCTTCCGAGACGTGGCTATCTCTTTGGGCCACATGAAACTAAAGGCTCTTGGAACGTTGCATACATGTAGTGGCATGTAGTGTTTTTGTCCCATGATACATTGCGGTCAGTAGCTGTTTTCGTGGCCAGCGAGGATGTAGAGATTGCTGTGTGCTGTAGGGTTGTCTGTTGGTCGGCTTTCCAAAACCACCACTCTATAAAAAACCACGGCATAAAAACAAATACAGATGACCTGATGCCCTTCCTGCATACATATGACATGGATTGGCATGCCAGTAATAAAGTGTATGATATTAATTACATCACATTCTCACCTGTCTGAACCTAGCAGTCTGAATATCCTGGAGTTGTCAGAAATCTCCTGTGTAATCTGGGATATAAAAAGTGGACAGAATAATGGGATTGCACAATACGTCATTTCATTTGTTTATATAATATGGTAGCTTTTTGGTTTTTCTTACACTGCTCTCCGAAATGTGTGCCTCTGATTGATTATATTTCAAATATAATAAATTGTAGATTTTACCATAACAATAAGATTATGATTTAAAATGACTGAAGTAAAAATTACAATAATATGATATTTATTGTGTGTGACATTTAAAATCGCATACAAATATACACACGATTGTATTTATACACACACACATTTAATATAATATATAATTATATTCTTCATATTGCAACATTCTATTACTGTTTGTTTCTGTCAAGGATTTTTTTTGAGATATTACCGACAGGCTTTCTATATATAATCTCTCACATAAATATAACAGGACTTGCCTCATTGGACTTGAAACTGCGTCCTTGCATGCCATGCCTCCAGAAGGCCAACACACTGTCTTGAAGGCAAACTAAGAGGGATAGATAGATGCAGAAAATAAGAGTTATTAAAACAGAGATTTAAATACTAGATAAACTTTTTTCCCATTAAAAAAAAAATAATTAAGTGGGCTCAGAAAATGTTGTTTACTGTACCAATGTCTCATACCTATTGATTCAATCTGGAAGTAAAAAGTCAGTTCTGCTGAGAGTTTTCGACTGGACTTCAACCGACCTTGCAAATTTACAATCTTAATGCACCCTTCAGAGGAAGAAGAAACCCAATTAAAACTCATCTGTTTTACATATATGCATGCATCTGCTGTTAATCTATCGATGGCATGTTTGTACTTACGATCTAAGCAGACTAAAATTGTATCTCTCTCCAGCTGGGTCACATGGATCACGCAGCTCTGTGGGGTATCTGAAATAACAACAGCAATTCTAGAATTTTCTGCATTTCTTTAATTAAAACGGCAACAACAAAACAATTCAAACAGGAATAGAAAGCTACTTTAAAAGTTAAAAATATCTCTTATATAAACAGATGATAAATAAACTATAACATAAACAATTTATTAAATTAATTGTTAAATACCGAAATCTTTTACATTAAGAGATAACGGGTCTGAGGGTTGTCCCTGATTAAAATCCATGCTGTGTAATGTGAGATTAGTAAAAAAACAACACAAACGGGGCAAAAATTCATTTTAAATTTAAAAAGTCCCTTTTTTGGCTCCTACTTTCCTCTTTTACATCACCTAAACACACACACAGGCTATTTTATTTATCGAAACACTGTATGAAGTTATTATGTTATCTGTAACACAGATAATTTTTCAATAAATCCGCTTTGTTAGCTAGAACAACATAAACACTTGCTTTTTGGAAAGGGTTGCCAATTGCTAGTCAAAACTAGCCCAAACTAACTATGTTTAGGGGGTCACCCGGTAACTAAAATACACATTATTGGGGTCGCTTCAACCCACGGACATGAAAAACAACTGTTTACACCCCTGAATGGTGTCATGTTTTTAAAGTACCCACCAGAATCAAACCAGTTGGAAGTAGAGTTGGGGTTGAGGGTCTCAAACCGCACCACCTGGTTGAACTCCGTCCCTTTGCTCACAGCTATGCAGATGAGAGGATACTGATGTTCTGGAACCACCAGCATCTCAAACACCTCCAGCGGACACGGCAGGGGGAAGTCTATGCTCTGCAGGGAGTGAGTCTGTGCTTAATTTGGAACAGCGTGCGTTTAAAAATGCCAAGTAAAGCAATTTTAATTACAAGCCTTAAGTAGAAGATCAGCGATTTTAAAAGCTTAACGGAAGCATGAATAGCTAATGTGGCCTACATGCAACATGCCGTTTCTAAAACCCTGTGTTAAATACATCTCCCATGGATTTTAGTCTAATGCTAATTTGCATCTGAGACTAACAAATGTCATTGCGCCCTCTGGAGGTCACATTTGTTAGCCACTTATTTCATTGAGGATGTCAATGTAAAGACTATATTAAGAATTAATTCATTAATTGCGAGGATTAAATTACTATGTAATTGCTAATTACTATTACTATGTAAGTATATTGTCATAAAAAACAACAGCAACACTGGATGGAAACTCTAAGATGCAAATACAATTTTTTTTTAAATGCAAATAATTTCTGATCCCATTAGGAAACCTGCAAACAAAGTACGATGGAAACGTCTTTACCAAATAAATTCTTTAAAATGCGCATTAAAAAACATGACTTTGCTATGGGAGAGCATTTTTTTCATTATAAAATGCTTGAGCACAGTCTCCTCAAAGTGCTTTATTAATAATTAACTCCCAGAACTGCATTCCAAAACAAAATAGTCCGAAAATAAGATGCGTTTGGTCTGAAAGCTCTCAAGCTCGTAATTTATTGCACATAAAAATGATTATATACAGTGCCACCTTCTATATTGCTATGATATTCTTCATGATTAGGTCCATAAGGTTTCGTCACTTCAACGTAACTGGATGGAAACGGTGTGCAACTGCTTTATGCAATACTACAATTTTGTGCATAAATGTAATTTGTGACTATGGATGGAAACATAGCTAATGATACATGCAGCCAACAAACGTAGAGAGCACATCCAGGGAAGAGCTTTCGAAATAAGCTGTTGGGTTGATGATGGGAACCAGTGACTTACCTTGACCAACATGAATTTCTGCATGGGCTCCACCCACTCAAACAAAACAACACTGGACTGAAACGCACCGCACAGGTACTTGTGACCAGTATATGGATTCCTCACTGAGAATAAACAAGAGAACAGATGGAAACAAAGCACAGTATAAAATCTGTTTGATCATTTCAAAGTCATATGATTTAAACGGTTGCTTGTGCAAATGTTTGTGGAAACTGAAATACACTATAATAAAAAGATGCTTTTGATTCAACAATTAATCAAGAGAGACAGAAAAGACATTATCAATGTTATAAAACTATATCAAATACAAACATTTGTGTGTTTCCATAAAAACGTGAAACGGTTGTGAAATACTGAATGCTTTAACTGTTTAGAGCATCCAAAAAATGATGAGCTTTTACGTTACAATCTCAAGAATAAATTAGACTTTTAAATATTTTTTAATTTAAAAGCTATTTCAAAATGTAATATTTCCCAATATGAATGTATCAAACAAATATCTTAATTATTATTATTACAAACTTGTCCTGATGTCTACAATCTTCCTGTATATTTAGAAATACCGAAAGGAAGGAAATGATGGCATCTGCTCACCTACACAGCACTTTTGACACCCTTTCGTTTCTGGGATCTTAGTGGACACTGAGAATTTCCTGAAATTCAAATCAAAACGTAAAATGGAATATTTCCATCAACTACTGGTCACACCCTTAAACATAGGATCTGAACATTTACCTGGGGATTATTTTGTCAGGAAATTTATGTGTTGGTATGGCAACAGGGAGCTTCTGCATTTGTCGAGCATGTTCAAATAGGCCCGGCAGACTGTGAGAGTACAGATGACATGCTTTTCCTGCCAAAAACACAACTTCAATTTTCAAAATATGGATACAGGATTATGTCAGGTAACGCTTAAACATATGACATGTTACTACGGTTAACTATATCAAAAGCACAGTGTTCTACCAAGTAAAGCGTGACTCAAAAATAAAAATATAACACTAAAAACTGATACAAAACAAAAAAGCAACTCACTCTGAGTAATCTGTAATCTGAAAAGCTAAACCTGATTATTTTTTAAGCACAGCTTACCGGATATTGATAGCAGGCTGTTGCTCATGACATACAGCCAAGTGCATCTCCTGGGAAAAAGCTGAGAATGACACAAAAATAGCTTTAGCACAAGACAAAAGCACACCATACCAAGGCAGTATAAGGATATACTTCACACAAAATGAGTTTTCCAGACACCTTAATGTTTTTTTTGCTGTTACTACTACTAATGTAGGAAAATGAACATCTGAAAAGTAACATCGCACCTGTTCCATGGACGTCTCGTGCAGCTCATTAAGGTTTAATGTGTAGATACCTTCTTCTGCTCCAAATATAAGATACTGGTCTGAAACGCATGAACGGGGAAGAGCAAAACAGACTTAGAGGCGGTATCAGCAAATCCTTCTGTAGGCAATGTTAATAGATATAATAATAAAATCTTATATTAACATTTCAGAGTGGGCGGATTATCTTGACAAGCTCACCTCGTGTGTCTGGGTTGATCCATGAGGTAGCACAGTGTATTTTTAATGGGCAGCCATTGAAGACTTTAGAGAAGCATGCTCCCATCTGGACAGGGGGAAAAAACATAGTGGAGAGCTCAGATGCAGCTGAATAAATGGCTGCTCGAGAAGTTTACACACAGAAACCAAACAATGCTATTAACGCACATCAATTCAAATAAAAATACAAGTAATTAAGTACATCGCTAAAGATCTGCACTTACATGAACCTTTGGAGTTGGTGGGAGACCATTGCTGATGGGTTTCTGTGGAGGAAAATACAAAGAATGAATATAATATTAAAACAAAATAAGTTTCACTAAATACATCTTCACTTTTAGATTAGCTTATTATTGCTACATATTCCCCCAGTTTCACAGACAAGGCTTAAGCTAGTCTCAGACTAAATTGCATCTTGCTCTGAAATATCTTAAAACATGTCAGTGTCATTGTTCTGTGTTAAGATGCACACCTGTAATATTTTCTTA
>JAUCMT010000013.1:18485207-18495830 GCA_032357475.1 Enteromius thamalakanensis
TATCTTGCTCTGATATATCTTAAAACACGTCAGTGTCATTGTTCTGTGTTAAGATGCACACCTGTAATATTTTCTTATAAGGCATTTTTGTAAAAGTAGCTTAAATATCTTAATTTATCTAATGTCTAGTCCCGGCTTTATCTAAGCCCAGTTTGTGAAACCGGGCCATTATGTAAAAAAAATTCTATTGTATGTATTATTGTTTTTATTATTATATAATGAGATCAATAATATTTTAACAATGTATTTTATACATATTTAAAGACAATAATAATATATTGTTAAATAAAATGATAAAATGTATATAAACAAGAAAAGTTAAAAATTATTCAGTATGATTAGTATTAATATATATTTACATATTTTATTATTATTATTAGATAATTAATAAATGCATTTAAATAAAACATTGAATATTACATTTATTACAACAATAAAAAACTTTATTTCTTCAAATATCTGATCACTAAATACATTAATAATGTGCATTAAAAAGGAAACAGTGATTTAAGAGTATTAAATAATTAAAAAAAAAAAATCCTCCAGGAACCATAAATGTTACAAGACTCAAAGCGGAACGCAGTAAAATGAAGCCATACTGGAAAATCTTTTTTGTCCTTTGGTATAGGAACAGCAGGGGGCATTGTGGACTGTCTCTCTGTTGAGGGCAAGTGTTCAGATGGGCTCATTCCATTTCCTGTGGGTAAGAGAAGATAAAACGTACAGTTTAGTTTTCTGTTTATAAGTTTTAATACTATGTTTTTACATAGGTGTCCAGCAAAAAGTGGACATGAATCACATGTGAAAAGCTACTGGTTTTTATCTACATGCAGTTAAAAAGTTTAGCATTAGCAACATTGCTTACTAAGCTACTATTTAAAGCTGTCATCTTACGACACAACAAAAACTAGACAAGCCTAATGAACTAAAAATGAGGGTTGCAGCAATAACTGACAGGAGAACAATCATTTAACAAGGAAAAGAATACAAGGGTGGAGTGGGTGACTCATGATGTCTTCAAGTGGGTGTGTGACATTTTCACATGCCAGCACTACTGACTCTATTTTTCTTAGAAAGGGCAAGAGGAAAGAATGTCATGTAATCGCACTACAGGCTATCTAAAGAAACTAACAATGGGGCGGATTGAAGATGATTGGGGTTGAACCAAGGGGAGGGCCTGTCTTACTGTCTCCTTCCTCATCATGGTCTTCTTCTTTGTCAAATGAGACCTGCAGCCTCTCGTCGAGCTGACTACATATCCCAGCATCCCCATGGGTTTCCCAAGTGCCATGTTCTTCCCGACTGGTCTCATTACCTAAACTGCTGAGCTTGTTTGCGGGCAGTCGAGGAGGTGGAGGTCGAGGGGGTACGTTGGTAGATGATCGAGCCGGGCTTTCCAGCCCCGGGCAGCGCTTTATAGTGCCCTGGTTACCGTCATGATCACCGGAGGGGCTTTGATGTGTTCCGGGACTGGGCTTTGGCTGGAAATGGCAGAACAAAATTAGCAGCACACCACCCTGTCAGATCAATATTGTGATTACTAAAAAAAAGTGGATGCAAAAAAACCCAGCAGAAGCTGTTCACTGATTTCCAATAAGCTTGCTTCAAGGCAAAGGAAGGACTTGGTTGCTCAAAATAAATCTGCTAAATCAAACCTCAACACACACTACCGCTCACAAGTTCAGGGTTGGGAAGATTTTTAAAAAGTCTCAAGTCTTTTATTTATTCGATCAAATATGCAGTTAAAAAAAAGTAATATTTTGAAATATTGTTACAATTTAAAATAACTTTTTTCTGTTTTAACATACTTTTTAATATAATTTATTCCTGGGATGGTAAAATTTAATTTATTCCATTCATTACTTTAGTCTTTTAGTGTCACATGATCCTAGAAATTAACATGCTGCTTAAGAAAACACTGATGAATTGTTAAAACAAAACAACAAAAAAACTCAATTATATGTATATAGAATTAATCTACAGCAGAATTCTTTACTGCCACGTTTAATCAATTTAATGCATTCATGCAGAATATAATTGATGATGCATCTTCAAACTTTTGAAAGGTTTGAAAGGTACCTTATCAACAATAAAAACTTCATTGAAGTGAATGAAAACATCCTGCAAAGTTTTAAATCTGAAAGTGCATTGTATATAAAGTTACTGTCTCAAAAGAAAGAGACTTTGAATCATGGAAAAAAGTCATTTTAAAAAAGTCATGTTGCCGTCAAGATGAAACTTTTGAAGCATTAAAAGCTCATAAACACTGCTTTAAATCGACCAACAATAGAGGGGGGGAAATTAATTACTGAGCGAATCCTATGAGAGTTGTTGAACAAATAAAAGGTAACAATAAATGCATATTCTAAGAAAATTAAAGTGTTTTTTGACCTTGCATGCATGTCAACCTGTTGTTTGGGACTCGCAAAACCAAAATGTAAACTTTTATATTCAAATTTTTATATATAACAACACTATTTGTGTTCTTACTTTGGGAGGAAGCGGTGGTGGGACCTTAGGCCTTAAGGTGGAGCTTTTTGTGCTGAAACAAATCAGAAATCCAATTAGATGAGTCACAATGCTAATAATGTATGCTAATTATGCTACGACTAACTAACATCATTTGAGGGCATTAACAGGATGTTAATAGACCTCTGTGGTTGGTTTCATCAGATACTGGATCAACAAGGGTACAATATAGGACAGGAAACAGACAACAAACAAACATGCAATCAAATGCACCAGAAATAATTCACTCTGTAATGAAAATGCTGTTTTTATCTACTCCTCCTCATGGTATTTCAGACCTGTATGCTGTTATTGTTTTCTCACAGAAAAACAAAAGGAGATTTTTTTTTATAGAATACTGACTACTTCCAGTACCAGGTGCTTCATTGTTTGTTTTTATGGTTCATTCAATTCGGAACAGGGGGAAGAATAAATAATGACAACATTTTTATTTCTGAGTGATCTATTTCTTTTAATATATAAGCTTGTCAGCATCACTAAGAGAGGGCGCTATGAATTTTATGGTAGTATTTAACTTGCATTTGAACCAAAAAAATAATAATAAATAAATAAATCGCTAAACAGATGATAGAATGATTCCCATGGAACTAAAAAAGCCATGATACACTGGCAGCATTCTCAGGTGACTGAAGAATAGTATTCGATTCAAAAGAACAGTACAAATTGTAATAAATAAATAATATATATTTATAATAAATGTCTCACAGGCACTTGAATTCTCGCCAGTGCATCATGATCTAGTGTTGTAACCTCTAGAGCAGCAGGAAGAGATTGGCTACAGAATCAGAGGAACTTACTGTAGCAATTCATCATCATGATCATCACCATCATCTTCACCCTCATCATCATCCTCCAAATGAGCCTCATGCCCCCTAATTGGGATTGAAAAGGTTGCGGCGCTCATTCATTGATGATTATTAATTTGAAGCATCACTTTCCTCCACTTCTCATGGGTAAAATTAAAGGTTAACGGGTCGATCACATAGGACATTCTTTGTTTAAATTGTTGATATATGTAAATAAACACTTGTGTGACCTTTGTGACATACTGTATATGTGGTTTTTCAGCATCTAATGCTATGAGCATCAAAATACATTTCCTTGTCTCAGTGTTTCATTTATTAGTATGTCCTGTATGAACAAACCCGTATACACCGATTTTAAAGTAAACATTTAGGTACTGTAACACAAATACTACATTAATATAATCCAGCAGATCAGGAGGATTCAGTGACATTGCCTTTGAAGATGTATGACAAATTAAAAACAGGTTCCCAAACACCAATCTACACGCATCTGTAGTAAATTTTATTTAGAGAGACTAACTGGTTAATTTCCCCCTGAGGAATTGAAAACAAATACTGTGGCAAAAATAACACAGATCTCCATCACAGCATTGCCAAGCAAATCAGCCTTTGGTTCCACTCGGACAAGCACAAAAGGGCAAGGTTAGGTCACATCAAATATTGATCAGATGAAAAACCAGCTATGCAGAGAGAGAGTGAGAGAGGGGGATGTAGGGTAGAGTTTGACAGGGCAGCAAAAGATGGAAAGATAGAGAGAGAGGAAGCCAAAGGAAAAAAAAGCTAATGAAAGAGCACAGAAGTGAAGGACACAAACAAAGCAATGGCATCATACCTCTGATGCAGCTCCTCTTCAACGGATTTCAAGAGGCTCCTATAAAAAACAAAACAAAAAAAGGTTTATTCAAAAAGGAGATGGTACATAAATAGTTGATTCTTTCACTGCAATGCACACGATGAACAGTTTTATAACACATCAAGGGATCCATTAGTCTCATTGATTTAAGGCTAAATAAACAAGCATTTACAGCTAATTTGTCTCCAGTGACACTGGGAAACAGTCCAATGTTTAGTTGTTAAATTTTAAGAGAACGTCTGCATCCGACTGTCTGGAACCTCTATTCAAAGTTGTTTATCTACACTGCACTTAAATTATTGAACAGTTAGGTTTTCTGGACTAAAAGGGATTAAAAAAAAAATCAGTAGATAAAACTATCTTCACATTTCCTTAAAACATACAGCTGCAAACAGTGACGAGAGGTGAAGAGAAGCTCCATCACTTCCCTGGTGTCTGAACGGAGGAAAAAGAGGGTTTCCTTTTTAACATTACTTAAAAACCCTTTAGTAACACAGTACAAGACATACAAAAATATTCACAATTTGGCACCTTCAACATCAAAATCGCCAAAAGACATATAGTATCGTTATTACGATGACAGCCACCCTAAACATGAGTTACATTTCTGTGTGCTGGAGAAAATATCATGATGGATTTCTCCACTGTAAAACTATTAAACTATTAAATACTAACTAAAATATTCTTAAAAACTGAAAAAAGTGTAACTTTTAAAAAAATATACAATCATACATAAAACTGCACTGTATATCAGTACTCCCCAATTATCTGACAAATACATTTACATGTAGTTATTTACCAGATGCACCTTACAAACGAGAATAATCAACAAAAGAGCAATGATACGCAAATGCTATTACAAGTCTCAATTAGCTTAAAGAAGTACATGTAGCAAGTTTTTTTTCCCCCCAAATACATCTGTTAATTTAGTATTTCTGCTACAGCACTATAGAGTACATGTCTCCTCCACACCAATAGGTGGCAGTATTACAGACCAATAGAGTATCTTTCATTATAAAAACATACTACAGAACGGGATACAAAATTTCCACCTGCAGTAAAAATACAGAACATAACAGCTATGATGTGTGATTTATATCATAGCATAATATACTCCTATTGTTTGTCTTCCAGCAAAGAGATGATGCTTAATTTCACGGAACTTAAAAACTGTGTGCTTTATGTTTATTTTCATACAGCAGTGTGCACTTTAGCCATATTCACAATAAAGCACAAACATAATCAGAAAAACAAAAATTAATAATAATAATAATAAAAAAAAGATAAATAAATGTTGCAAACGTGTCATTAAAGAAATTAAATGGACATCGAGTTCAATACTGAATGAGAGTGGATGACAGCTCGTATCTGGTGAATTGTGATGCTGAGGGGGTGTCTCTCGAAAGTGCTCGGGACCCATCTGTTGACGAGAGCTGAGAGCAACACCTCTGAGCACACGCACAGGCACTCACACAAACACAGAGGGAACGGTTTCACTGCCACTCCATCTGGTGTACTCGACCTTCTGTTCACTATATGGCAAAAACCGTCAACAAGCCACAGCGTACACACCGTACATTATAAAAGAACGGCAGTCAAATAGATCCCTCACAAGCTACCTGCAACATAGTGTCACATTAGTGAGACAGCAATGTCAGGTGTGAGATAAATGAATGTACAGAAAAGCACACACACACACACACACACACACATCATGAACAAACCCTGCATGTGTCTTTACCTCTGAATGAACTCTCTCATGAATACAGGGAAAGACAAATATACACAGCTTGACATCCAACTGAACTGAATGCATGATCAAGCTGACAACAGGATATAAAAATGATATATTATATAAAAGTATATGTATTTTCTAAAATATATTTGAAATGCATTTTTATTAGTGCTGTCAAACAACTAGTTAAGTTTTTGTTGACATTATACATTTACAAGTACAGTGTATATTTATTATGTATATATAAATACACACACATACAGTATATATTTAGAATATTTTTATATGTCTATACATTTATATTTTTAGATTCTTATATTTTAGAACATTTATAACTGTATTTTTAATATATTAACATAATTTTCCATGTTTATGCAAGTGCATGTGTAATTATATACATAATAAACATACACAGTATACACACAAAAACATTTATTTTGGATGCAATTAATCGCGATTCATGCACATTTTGTTAGTTAAAAAAAATTATTATATTTGATGGTTTATGTTATTGAAAGTTCTGGGACATTATTTGACTTTTCATTTAATGTGCAACAGCGTGCTGAAACTTACTTATTTCCTCCAAGAATGGAGCCTTCAGGGGATCCCTGCTCATAATCCATCTGTAAATCCTGGAACAAAGAGAAAGCAAGTCACAGTGTATATCTTCATCTTAAGCTTTAAAATACAAGTACGTTCACAGAGCTTTGCTACATTCAAGCACACGTCAAAAAAAGATGCATGGAAACAGAACATGAACGGTAAGCCCTGCGTAATGTTCAGCAATTGTGAATGCTAGGTTCTTTGTTTGTAATTAGCGTAGTCTACTATTAATTCACACATGCAGTTTTGTAGTGGTTTGGGCATTTCGCGGCCTATTAGTAAGTAAAAATATAATGGAAGAGGTGATGAGATGAGCATTCATCTACAGTGTATTAGCTCTACATTAGCAAGCAAGCACACAGCTCTTGCAGCAATCATATTTAGATTCTTTTCATAGTATGTCACTTTTCAGTAGATGCTTTCCTTGTTGGGCTGTGACGTCTCAAAAGATATTCTGAGGAATGTTATTAGACTGCATTTCCAAAATATCATTTTTAGTGTTCAGCAGAAAACCACAAATGCAAGTTTGACATGAAGAGCGAGTCACGCGTAAATAAAAGCAGATTTTTCAATTTTGGGTGAACTTAAAATAATCATAGTACCAATAAACATCAGATTTTTACAGTGTAAAAATCTCAATTTTATTCACATGGAACAGATTGGATATACCTAGGACAGACAAACTTTTCAATACTGAGCACCTTGAGTTCTCACTTTTTTTTTTTTTTGATGAAATACAATTAAAATGTTGACTGCAGAAGACTGCTGGAAGGGAATTAATTCAAAGTTCTCACAATGTTCCACGCGTAATTAGAGCATTGTGGGAGGACTGGGCCATGTGCTATCTCTCCTCCCACTCGCCAACATGATCATTCAAGCAGGCAATGACTTGAAATAGCTTAGTGTTCATGAATTAATAGAATCATAAAACAGAGGCAGTATCTATAAAACACAGAACCTCAAACATTGTGCAACATGAAGATTATTTTAGGAACATGACATTGATTTTGTCCTAATGTTTATCTGTGGCATGTCGATTACCACAACAATTTCAACAATCCCTCAGTGCATGGAGAAAACGTGTTTACAGTAAATAATCGAATCTTATAATGGAAGCTGGATGGGGAGCTAATGTGATTTCAACACGTCATGACCAGCTGAAACAGTAAACAAGGTTAATCCAACTTGGTATTCACGAAAGAAAAAAAGAAAAAAAAAATTATATATATATATATATATATATATAATATAAAATAAAATAAGCATATAAATATATAATATATGCAATGTAAAATGCATATATCCAAAATATAGGCTGTTTGTGAGTGTATCTATATACACATAATAAATATGCACAGTACACTCATAAAAATTTTTTTGGGATGCTTTGGACTTTTAAATTAAAGTGTGACCTTATTATTGATTTAAAATAACTTTATAAAGTTTTATTATGTATTCATGAATTATTTTTTAGGTTTTCAATGTTACAATAATTTGAAAATCTGGAGTATCCCGTCTTATTTTTTTTGGAGGGAAATTGGCTGCAGTGCTTCATCCATTACAGAAAGTGTTCAGGCATAGGATTTTGCTGTAAGAATCAGGTTACTGATGATTAATCCTGAGGACATTCTCTCTCTCTCTCTCAAACTCTTTCTTTTTGCTGCTTCCACACCTCTATCGCTCATTTTCCCCCTCGTCCTCTCTCTCTGGAATACAGCTTTCAGCCATGCAAAACCTCATTGATTTTGCCCTGCAGATTAACAAACCAAATTTCCTTTGCGCAGCAAACTGTCATATCCTTATGCGCTCGCTGCCTTTGTGCTGATGGGAAGCTTTTCAGTAAAAGTGATGGAGAAAGAATGGATAGATGAGTAAAAGAGTAAAAGCTAACAGAACATCCCAGACTATCCGCTTCACTGCTTCTGTCACCGCCTTCTTTCATCCCCCTCCCTTTGGTTTCTTCATAGGCAATCAAAGACACTGATTTCCAAGCATGTGATTCGCTGTGCCACCTCAGTGCGTGGGCTTCAGACCAGATGGATGAGGTGTCACTCAAGAAAGCATCAGAAAACGCAAAAAGATGAAAAAAGGGAAAACTTTCCTTTTAACTGGCATAACCATGTGAGGCTTTTAAAGCTTGGCAAACCATGCAACAACATCCTCCAATAGCTCCGTGTCACTGTCCAATGGCAAATTCTAATAAAAAGCCAAAAATTTAAATTTGCATCCACAACCAAAGTAGGATGCGTTGCTCTTTCCTAACTATATGTGATGCAATTTGAGTGTCCACACTAGATGCAACAGAATCAAATATCACAGCCAATCAGAAGCATGTGTGGGCGGGCTCTCTGTAAGCACTCTGCACTCACAACTGTACTAAATGCTAACTTTCCAAAATATGACACTTGCAAAAATAATATATACTTTTTTTTTTTATACATAAGATGTCAAATTATTATATAAGATTGAAAAAATTTTAGAATTTAATATTGAGAATACAGTTAATATTAAATTAATTTACTCCACAATAAATATGCAACATCCAATATAATTACTTGCTAAAAATCATTATTATCAGATGTTCGATATCTGATTTTTTTTTTTTAAGGCTTTGATGATAATGACACATCAGACCCTTTTTGGCACTCGTGACAGCTGTCTGTGGAAACCAACGCACAATTCATTGCAGCTAAATAGATGCAAACAAAGACGAATTGTAATTCAGTATGCAAATAGAGGTAAGAGAGAGGGCCAACTAGAATTCAGTACGAAACGGTTGTTTAGCACCGTAGGCGTTCACAATAAATTGGTGTTGAAAGGGAGCGGTGAGGTTGTTTTCCTGCTGCAGAATTAGCTGATACCTCAAACAGACCATGTGAGCTGGGGTTGTTGCGCAAAGCGATGCTTGCTGAGGCAATGTTTTCCCCTCCACTCACAGGCCTGCAGAGCACTTTGGTTTAACCATCCCTGTGGGACGTGCACAGGCACTTCAGACTCTTTATTTTGCCTCTCTCTCTCTTTTCCTGTTTTTCCCCATTCGCTCTTCTTCTCCGTCCCACTCAACATCCATTCCGTCTGTCTAACCCTAATCTCTCTCTCCATTCACTTCAAGATGTTTCTGATTGTGACAAGCCCTAAAAATAAAGCCCCTCGGAGGCCTCGGCTACATAAAATGCTTTGCTTTGCAATTTCAAAGTGCTTTTGATTACTGAAAAGTGCAGAGATGTATCGACTTTCGAGGGATATATCTTTAAATGAAGCCAGAGGCTGAAATACCTAAACTAATGATCCGGCATAGAGATTTGGCAGGACAGACAGAGGCAATAACACTGATATTATATACAGGCAAGATGAAAAGACAGAATGCCATGATCTAAATAAGATAATGCAAAAATGAATGGCGATGAAATGACAAAAGAGATTAAAGTCACTGTATGGGAGGAGGAGTACACTACAAGCATTGCGAAGCGGAAATGATGCTTAAAAAAAAACAAAAAGATAGGGGACGCGAAGACAAAGAAAGAGCAAAATACACAAAAAATACCAGATTAGATCTTGCAGTGTAGTATATTTCTTCGGCACAGTCCAAAAAATCGTCAGTGTCGGGCTGTTTAGTAGAAGGACCAAGAAACTTCAGTTAATTACACACATACACATGTGGTTTTACAAAAATGGAAGATGGGTTACGGGAGGCTGGGGTGAAGAGGTGTTTGCACACTCCATGCCCACCTGAATTCAACAGGTCTTTAAACAGGCCTGTGTGTTAAAGAGACAGTACATAATTGCTGAAAAGTGGTGTTGCGGTATTATGATGACAAGGGTTAGCTATGCCATAGTTACAGAGATCATTATTTTGCTCTATTACTATGTAAAACAAAAAAGTGATATATATATATATATATATATATTTTAAAAAAGTCTATCAAAGTTATGCCATTTGGTTTTAGGTTTTAGGATAACTCTAATGAAATGTTTTGGTTCATTCAAATGTTGACTAGTGTAGTGTATGTACAGTATATATATATATATATATATATATATATATATATATATTATTATACACACACACACACACACACATTTTGCAGTTTACTTTT
>JAUCMT010000013.1:18536816-18558117 GCA_032357475.1 Enteromius thamalakanensis
TTCACAGCCGATTTATGGGGCAGGCAGCGAGCGGATCGCAAAGAAAGGTCAGCTGAATCTGACACTTTATGTTTCAGGTTTGAAATCGCTGATACAACTTTTAAGAGTCACGGAGTTTCGTTTTTTTCCCCCTCAAACGGCTGGTCGCACTTGTGCACCCTTTGATTTTTTTTTGTCGCACCATTGAGAAATTAGGTCGCACTCTAGAGCCCTGTATTCAGTCAAGATACTGGCAATGAACTAAAATAAGTTGACATGAAATCATGTGAAATGTGTAAATACATATGAGCTGGATATGAGTGTAATTGAGGGTCTCTTAACAACACAATGTGCTATTGTTGTATTTCTGAAATGGAAAGTCAACAAAAAAAAATTAAAATTAATTCACAGCATTTCATCACAGCTGAATGAAAGCTTCTTTCACAATTCACTTTCACCGTTTGGAAAACAGACACAAGAAAAATTATGATGATTGAGACGGTCTTATTTTCTGTTGTGAAAAAAGTGAATAAAGAAAGCCATGCAATTTTTGGAATTAAATGATGGTCAGTAAATGTATAGTCAATGTCATGAGAATTTCAGTAAAGCAACATAAATTACAAATCCCTATTGTGGACAACATCTGGGTACTTTCCACTTAATGTTTTATGAATACCACAAATTCAAATACTGCTTTTCATCTTCTAAAAAACAGTAAATCTTTCAGATGCAACCTATATTTTTGTTCTAATTTGACTCCATATTACCAGTAAATTAAGCATTTCAAATTTGTTCAAAAGAAAATATATTACTTCATTTTTTATATGCAATAGTAACTCCAAAAACTCCATGACAGTTCCGGTCATGTGATTTTTAACATGGCGGTGCCCATGGTGGACCCCCTCCATGTAGAATAAATCAGCTTTTACTAGAAAAATTATTGGTTTTTAGTCTTTATATTGTATGAGTGTACATATTTAATATTATATTTCTTCATAGTGCAATTAGTGTAAAAAAAATTATTCATAAAACAAATACTGTGTACACCTTTAAGTGATCAGTGCCCTGGTTCAGTTCAGAGAAGTACTATCTTTATGACTGCGTTTCTAAAACATTTAAACTCTCTTATGCCTCAAACTGGCTTTATTAGAAAGATCGGACCCTTTAAATATGGACTGCACTGTCCAAAACAAAGGCCTTGTTTGTAGAAAACACATTTTTTACCTTGTAAACATCCCCGTAGGTCCCGCTGCCTATCCTCTGGATAAGCTCGAAATCCTCTTGCGGATTTCGCCTGGATAGATCGAAACTAGAGTTCATCGTGGGGACTCCGGCCTGTGACTATCAATGATAGATTTTCTAGTGGGCCTGACACGGACGAAAGGTGAAAACGGGGGAAAAAAATAAACATACGGCGTCAGAAGGGAATCTCACTCTCAGTACTTGACTGTAACTTTAACATGGCTTCCCGTGAGCTCCAGTGCGCATGCGCTGCGCTCTTAGCGGGGGGAATGTTTGGAATGGGAGGATGAAGAGAGGAGGAGGATGGGTTTGGGTCAGATGACCAGAGGCACACCAGAAACTGACCTGCTCCTGAGGAATATTTTGAACAAACCAAAAAATTTAATATTCTTGTAGTCTATTTGAACAAAGAGTTCTGTCATTCATTTTCGTTTTGAATTATAAATATGGTGAGTGACACTGGTTTGACAGCCTGTCTTCGTTTGATATATATTTAATATATTTCTACACAGTGCAGAGTTAACTTTTAATTAAAAAAGATACACCATTGACATCTTAATTTGGAAAACTTTTTTGTAGCCTGTTTAGATACTTGACTTAAATGAATCACATAAAAGCAGAAGTTTATTTCTGTCTCTGACTAACCTTTCTTGCAAGAAGTTCAACCCTAAGAATGACTTCACATTAAAAGTCAAAGTGAGGACTACTTTTGGCCACCAAAAAGAAACCAGGAATTACAATGTTAAATTTTTAATTATTATCATAATAAAATTCATTTATCATTTTATCATTTATCATTTTCACATATTGCATTAATATTTTACTTATAATTTAGTTATTTTAATTATTTTATTATATAACAATAAAAGGGGAGTGGCAATTGATTTGGGTGACCTTAATCGTTCTTTCACTGTTAAATTACAATTTTTTATTTTTTTTATTTTACTGTTATTTTCTGGTTTGTATGTAATGATAACATTGATTGGTTTCGGTTTCCTACATGAATTTTCTTGAGAGTTACCCAAGGCAGTTAGAGATCTGTTTTCTCACATCTATCTCTCCAAATATGTGACAAATCACAGACAGTTGACAAATTAACAGTTGTCAAGATTCTCCATGTGGTTGTGACTTACAAAACAGTCTCATACTTCTTCCTCCATCTTATTCTCTTTCAGCTCAGACAGGATTGTGATTCAGCGCTATTTATTTCCGAATCACAGAGTGGTGTGTGCCAAGAGTGAGCTTCTGAACACATTTGTACTTACACCATGTGGTTGTTATGAAGGTTTTATGAGCCAGGACTATTCAGTCTAATTTATTTCTCAAATGCCAGGCACACATCCAGGATGCAATTTATTGACTGATTAATAAAGCATGCACTGGCACAGATCAAGCTCTCAGCATGACGGCAGTTATCAAACAACCGAGGCACATACAGCTGGCCTGTATAGCTTAGAGAATTATTAATTCCTGGCTGTTCTAGATGTGCTTTCCAATCCATTGTTCAGGTTTTTATTCAATTAACATAATTTTATTCATTTTCCATTTTTATCTATATTTTATTCACCATTTTTCTACTCAATTGCTTATCAGTTTCTTAATATATGTTAACTAGTTTGAGATACATGTAGATATATAGATAGACAGATTTTTTACAGATCTGTATATTTTATTTATTATATATATATATTGATTTGATATGTCCACTGTATTATGTAAAGTGGCCAAATTTTGATCTGATGTATCAGTCTGACTTTAATGCATTATGTATAATAGCATATAAATACATTTTGACCTTGTTATAAGTCACTTGTGTTTATGTTTAATTGATTAACCATATAAAAAAAACTAAAAAAAAAAACGTAAAATTTTTACAGAATATTACATTAAAAATTAAAACAATTGTTGAAAAAAAAATTAAGAAAATGTGTCTGAAATATGCCAGCTAAAGCCCAATTACGTTTTAATTACATTACAATGTAAATGACATTTTTAGAAATTATAAAATTAAACAAAATATTTGTTGCAATTGCATAAATAATTTAAACATTTTTTTTACATTTTTAAACCAACATGCACAAAATATGTTTTTTACTTGTATAGAATGGTTTAAAGTAGATTTTAAAATATGTTAATTGTATCATAACAGACATAACCGTCCCATAAATAACTGTTTGTTACTAAAACATGCTACAAAGCATTTGTACAGAAGTTCCTGAGTTGTTGTCCTTTTTTTGCATAATGTTCTTCTGCTGCATTGATGTTTGGCTGGTCAAACTGTAGTCATCATCATCATCATCATAACAGTTCAGTCGCGCGCTCGCAGGAAACCGCCTAGCCTGTCTCCTTGACACACCCTTAGCTATTGTTGGCACAGTATGCGCGCGACAACCTTGACATTCCCACACGCGCGTTCAGTTGCACGGTGAAATCTTGTGCTACGTGGATGCATCACCCTTCTAAAAAAACGGAAAGAAGAACAAGCGGCTACTGCGGATAAAGGAAGATACACATACGCCGAACAGAGTGCAGGTAAACACACACGCACGGCCATCGCGCATCCCCATATAGATGCCCACAGTACCGAACGCGCGACACACTCCGCTCATCCACCTGTAATGACAGATCGCTGCTCAAAGCCGTACATTGTCCCGGGAAACGGCGTGGAAAGTACACTTCACAAGAGAGATGCCTGAGTGAGTTGCGCGGATGTTGGAGACATGGAGAAACGGGCTCTTGTAACGGCGATCAGCTTGTCCATGAGCCTGCTCGCGCTCATGCTGCTGGTCACGGCGATCTTTACCGACCACTGGTACGAAACCGACACCAGGAGACACAAGGAGAACTGCGACCAATACGGGTCGGAGTCCAACGACCAGAAAAACAGGGAGATGCCCATCTATCACCTGCCTTTGGTGGACAGCGGGAATGCGAAGCGCAACCTGGCTCTTATGAAGCCCATCCATGTAGGCAGTCGAGAGGAGGAACTGCTGGAGAACTGGAGAGCGATTTTGGGCATGGGCATTTTGGAGACGGAGTGCGGGCGCCCGCTTTTCTCCACCTATTCTGGACTTTGGAGGAAATGCTATTTCCAGGGAATGGACAGGGATATTGACAAACTCATTTTAAAGGGTAAGACCTGAGTGTAAAGTTGATTTCAACGCAAAACACAACACACTCAAACGTTTGCTTATAGCTCTGGTAAGGGTTGGTACCGGTTCTGTTGGTTTTTTTTAAGTACCAGAACCAAACGACTTTCGAGTTCTTTTTTGTCAGGGTTCTCAAACGTGCAGGCTATTTTTTCTGCATCTACTACAAACAGTGTTTCCTGCATTGAATCTCCAGCGCGCGACTAGAGTAAGTAGTTCGATTCTAGAACGAAAGAATCGGTTCTTTTTAGTTACCTCAATACGCCTATAATGCATTCCAATTCCCGAGTGAACGATTCAACTGAGCCGACTATTATCAGTGTATGATATTAGGCGAGACCGGAGAAGCCAGAACAAATGATTCTTCTATAGAAGCTTCTTTGCAGTGAATCAGAACACCTATAAATCAATCAGAGAGGTTTTAACCCGCTACTGTTACTCAAGACTCGTGATGCTTAAATCAATGCAGCTTGGTTGTATGATAAGATGCATTTACAGATACTCATTCTGAACGTTATTGTGACATGTGGTAGCTTATTGAAATAATTTTTGTAAATAGGATATGCAGTTAGAATTGTATTGGAATATGTCGACTAAATGATAAAAAAAACAACTTTTACTTCATTTTGAAACGTTGAATTAACTCATAACTGTCAAACATAATGGATGAATCATTAAGTAATCGAAACAGAACCAGTTCTGGCAGTTTGACAGATGCTGTAAAATGTGTAGACTTTGTATTTGTGAGCGATGATGGTGGTGATGATGATGGTCTGTATGGTGTGTTGCGTCAAAAACATAGGTGAGTGTGGATGAATATTTAGCTTATGCAGACTCGTTTCCTGGAAGAAATATTGATTCTATCCTTTTTGTTCTGACACTTATCCAAACTTAAGCTTAATGGACTTTTTGCTGACACCAGTGCCTGCCATTTCCCCCCCTCTCTCTTGACCTGTTTATTTTACTGCAAAGGCACTTTCTGCAAATCAATTTCATGCATGATGGATCTCAACAGAACAGAACTTTATTAAATTGCCAAGTAAGCCAGCTGTTCTGCAAAAGTTTCCTTTGAAAGAGATGAAAGTCTCAAGGTGAAAAAAGGCACAGGAAATGAGTGATGATTCATTGTCAATACAGATTACAGAGATCTGATCATGTCAGGATTAAAAGCGGAAGCCGTGTGCCACCTTGCATTTAAATCAAGTCCAAAGTCACACAGATCACTTGACCTTCAGCACCCAGGCTTTGATTTGTGACACAGCCTATTACCATGAGTCCCCGAATCAGCCCATCAAAGAAGAGAGGCACTCTAAAGAGCTTCTCATCAGATCCCAATGAAATTAGCTCAGGTTGAGTGCACCATGGCAACAGGAAGATCCAATTCCTCTTTACATTTTTGACTTTTATATGTATCAATAATAGTATGCTATATAATAACATAATCCATTTAATAATATTATTATAGCCTATTTTACAGTATCTGAACATGCATTTACATATGCATATAGATGCTTATATATTTAGGCAGCTTGCAGAAACTCAGAAAAAGAAACTTTTTAAACAGTTTGGATAGATAGATAGATAGATAGATAGATAGATAGATAGATAGATAGATAGATAGATAGATAGATAGATAGATAGATAGATAATCATCTTGCAATAACCATGATTGTAAAAGTTATGGGAAATTGGTCAACAGGTTGGGAAGAGTTTTAGTATTCATTACAGCACACGGCTGCAACTTAGTATCACTTTAAGAAAACCTACAGAGTTGAATTCATTACAGAAGAAGTGCACATCTATCCTTTTTTCCTAGGTTTTTCGTTGGCTTGGCTGTGAATTAAAATGCAGTCAATTCAAAGAAGGCGCATTTCAGTTTCACCCACACATTCCTAAGCAACTGATAGGATGTGCCAGACTGAATTCATTTTTCAGAGTGAATGAAAAGTCATGCAGTTGACCGCATCTTCACGTTATGTTGTTTTTTTCAATTTTTCTGCACCTAACTATCCATCTCAGGTTTGCTGCATAATGGCTGCGGTCTCAACATAGCTCCCAGAATTAGCTCACAATAGCAGCCAAATATGTGTGGTGTGGTGTGAACCCAGGCGGAAATAATGACAGAAGGTCACTCTGTCGGGGAGGCGGGTGTTTCAGCAACGCTTGGCTTTATACTCAGTCTTGGCCCAGTGCTGGAACGTCCAGGACACGACAAATAGACTAGCAGAAATGAGTGCAAACATTATAACAGCAACAAGCTTGCAAGAATATTAAGCAGTTTTTATCAACACCTAGCATTACATGCCAGAAGATTTGGGAGGGATTTCACTGGTAAGATCTTTGCAAAGCTGTATTTGAAGGGCAGAGTTTGTCAGGCATGTTAAACCAGTGTGTGATCTCTGTGCAGGTATTGCAGACCGATGCACATCTGTCAAGTACCATTTCTCCCAACCCATTAGACTCAGGAACATCCCTCTCAACCTGACAAGGACCATACAGCAGGACGAGTGGCACCTCTTACGTAAGTTGTCCAAAGCTTCCTCACCGCCTTCTACAGCTCTTGATATGCATTGAATATTAAGCAGAGCATGCAAGCTGGAGCTAAGTGTGCTTTGCATAAAGAAAAACATGCAGTGTAATACCATGTAAAAATGACACCTGGCAATTAATTATATGTTTTGACAATAATTTGATTGCAGTTATGATACTAAAATCAGTTAAATTTATTTGTACAGTGATTACACAATGTGCAAAAAACTGAAGCATCTGTAGCTGGAAGGCCAGTATACTGAGGATATGGATTTTACCAAGTAAAAATAGATTAAAATGTATGATAAAATGTATGTTATGAAATTTATTTAATATTTTCTTTAGAATGTACTTGAATGTTCTTTGGAAAAATACATTGTTACAGTGTATAATGTTTTTTTTACCTATTATAAATGTACTGATAGATGTAAAAAGCTGAAGAGAAATATAAAGCAATAGCTTTTAAAAGTTTTTTTTTTCTTATTTAAAAGTCGTTCTCTGCTGGAAAACAAATGTCTAAAAATATCATCACCACAACCGGTGCTCTGTAGAATGCCATTAACTAGCAACGGCACAAAGCGAATAAAAGTGTGATGTTACTAAAGGCTACTAAAGTTGCGCATTTTGATTTCTTTGCCTTTTAAGATCTTTAGTTTTTTTTATTATCTATTATACCAGTGAGAATACAGCTCATGTGTTTTGTGCTAATGCGGTTATTGCATGTCTTGTAATGAATATGTAATCATAACCTTTTCCTGCATCTCTATGAGATGATTATGTGCCCCACGGTGCTATTTTGTGTACACAACCTTGGTCAAATGTCATTTTTTTGTTAGAAGGAATCTTATTAGCTCTTATGATGTTGTAACTTAGCAAGTCTTGAGGGACACTGCAAGCCTTAATTACAGCCCTCGTTAAAATACCTCCTAATTAAGCTTTTCTTCCTCTGTGCATGTATCCCAATCAGATTTTATAATGTGATAAGTTAAACGTACTGAATCAATATCTGCAATCAGCAGCTCCCAAACTTCTTTATGCATGGTGCTTATTGAGCTCAGTGAAAGTTCCTAAAGATAAGGTGTTACCCATAGCTGTGTAGTTTTGTTGGCGAAGTGGGCGGTAGTCATGGAAACAGTGTGTTTTTCTACGGTGTTCAGATCTGCGGCGCATCACGGCGGGGTTCTTGGGCATGGCTGCTGCCGTGATGCTGTGTGGAAGCATTGTGGCCGCCGTGGGATTTTTCTGGGAGGAGAGCCTCACCCAGCATGTGTCTGGACTCCTCTTCCTTATGGCAGGTACACAGTTCTGCTTATTTGCTTTTATTATCTAACTTTCTCTTCGTTTTTGCTCAGCTACTTGTTACTCGTATCGCCCAGTAGAACACACTTTCTCGTAGGTGGTTCCCTTTCCTTTCCAAGTTGTTGTCTACCTTGTACATTCTCCCACGTCTTGTCTATTTATCCGTTTGTCTCCTTCTGTCTTTTATTTCTTGCCTTGCTTATATATATATATATACATGACATTTCACTCAAATTGCCAGTAAATCTAACATATAAATTATATTTATTATAGTGGAACTTTTTCAGTGAATGTTTTTGCAGGTTATTGTCTTCGTTGGTGCGTAATTCTTCCAACCAATTCATTAAAAAACGTACATACAAAAACTAAAATTGTTACATAAAACATAATATAATAGGTTTATAACAAAATAATATTTAAATGCAATAACTCAAACAGATTTAAGTGCACAAGAATTATAAAGCGGTAATATTTTAGTATTTTTATATTTGTATACAGTTACAAATTTTAATAAATGTTCAGATTAACTAAGATTAATAAATGGTTTAGAATAACTTTTTATTGGCAGTTTAAAGTGTGACTGAATAATAACATTTTCAAACAATATCTAGGGCATGTTTGGAAAAAGGTTTAAAAATAAATAGGCCATTAACAGTTTTGGGCATGTTACTTTAAAAAAATAATTAGTTATAGTTACTTGTTACATCACTATAAATTAACTAAATACTAGGGAAAGTAACTATTGCGTTACACAATGTTAAATACCTTGGATGCCTGCATGTTAAATTAATGAACACTATATAAAATAAATCAAATAAATATTATTAGAAAACATTGAAGATTAATCTACACTATTTATCTATTGTATTAGCGCTTATCATCAGTCAAGCATTATAATATGATATAATAATTTAGCATTATTTGATGATAAAAGGTTAGTAATTAGAATAACCAAGTATGAATGCATATTTGTCATGTTGACTGAACTTATGGTGATGGTGCTTATGATATTGTTTGTCTTTTAGCATTTCTATAAAAAAGAAATTGATAAGGGGGAAATTGATAAGATTACAAAACTACTATGAAGTCTACTAATATTATTAGTTTTTTAAATGCACCAAGGATTAATAAGCTGATGGGTTTATGAATATTAATTACTTTGTCTGCAATCGCTCGAATTGATTTGCTGAAATCTAAACAGGGACCAGAGCCACTGAGAAACATACTAAGCGGCTCTGACAGGGACCATGATACATAGGTGAGCGCCAACCTATGAAATTTAGCTCCAACCACTTCCAAAGAAACCGGCAGTTCTTAAAAGCTGGAGAATTCAAAAGGAACTCCAACAAAGAATTTGATTTACTGCTACACTGCGCTTCTGCTCAGATGGACATAAAAAATACAATTCTAATAATATTATAATAAATTATAGTAATGCCACATTTTATTGTAAGTAACGGTAACGACATGGGGGAAACAGCAATTTGTTTAATTGCTTGATTCGTTTATTTATAAGGCCGTTATTCCCATCAGTCCCATCAGTGCCTATTAAGTGATGCAATGTAACAATATTCTGATTGGCTGTTTAAAGGCAGGGTAGGTGATTCGAAAACATTTACACTGCTTGAAAGTCTTGCTCATAGCACTTATTAAGTGAATTGGTCTATATGTGTTACATGTATTTATATTGTCTTTGAAATGTCCCAAAACTTCGTCCAATCAAAATGTTCGGTCCAAACATTACTATACGCTGTTCTGCCTGACTCTCTTTGCATGAAGTTATGATACTGTACATCAAACGTCAGAAAGTGGCACTGCTGCTGTGTTTACAAAGTAACAGCTGTAATTCTGATGTTCCATTAGCGCCATCTACTCTAACAGAGTGAAAGTGCATTTTAAGTCAGCGTGTCTCCTTCACTCTTTCGACCATGTGCTTCTCATTCGTGTTGGGTTTGTTGACATCAGAGTGCAAATGCCTCTTACGGTGGATTCACACGGGGCGTCAGTGTCAACACTTGACAGTTTGGCACTGACTCCATGGTCATAGCAGCGTCATCCAATGAAATTAGACAGGAGCACCAGATTCATCAGCGCCCTCTGCCACCTCCTTACACGCCTGGTATCTCCAGTATGAAATCCCAGTAAATAAAAAGAGATTGGTCATTAACGACCGGGTGATTGGCCGCCGTAATAATGAGTTTTAAAATGTATCCTCAGTTTGCTGCTCTTGAACAGAATAAAGGTTATTGGCTGCCGCCTGGCTTCTGTGTTTGCATAGAGCGATCCTGATTGGCTGACGCATCCGTCTGAGGTGCTTCTGTGGCGTTGCTCGCGGCAGATGTTGAAAAATTCTTAACTTCTGCCGCTAGCAACACCAGTAAAGCGACGCCGACGGATCCACAATGCCGCTGACTCCCCGTGTGAATCCACCGTTAGATGCAGCCTACAGAAGTGTTGTGCCTCTGACCAGCAGATGGGAAAAGTAGGCTATTCTGAAAATGTATTCTTAAAATTTTGTTCAGGGTTCTCCTATTACCAAATACATATCTAGAATGAAATCTGGACATGCTACTATACATTTATTATGTATTAGCTACATTTATAGCTGTCATTAACAACTTCTTTCCTGTGGCCTCATAGGATAATATAGGGTTTCCTTAGAAGCATTCATATTCAGACACAGCTCCCTTTATGAATGAGTCATTGAATCATTCATTAAACAGATTAATTACACAAATTCAAATGACTCACTTCATCTGCCTTCATAGTATGGGTGCCTTTCAATCAGAATGCTGGGACCTAGTAAGGCTGCATATCTCGACTGCTATGTCATCAAAGGACATCTTAATATTAAGGGTCTTTAGCAGACAGCAGTCTTTGTTTCTTATCCTTCATTTGGCCTTCATTTGAACAATGTATCAAGTGTATGAAAATGAATCTGCACTAAGCTTGTTCAATTTCATTATGTAAGGTAAGCCAAAAGAATGCAGCCCCTTGTTTAAGAAGCACTCTATACTGTATGCAAAAAAAGAGTTTTATATTTGTTCTTTGCACTAATGTACTAAATCATTCACATTCAGAATTATTCAGGGAAAAAACAGCTACTTTGTGTTGCAACATTAATGTTGTGTCTTTGATCAGAACTCATACTGCATGAGGTAATGCAGTACATGCAGTAATTTCCATGTTTTCATTAGATCAGTTACCTCAAACCTTCCTCTTTTCCGCAGGAATCTTTTGCACAATCTCACTGTGCACCTACGCAGCCAGTGTCTCATACGACCTATCCAGAAACCCTCCTTTCATCTACGGTCTGCCCAGTGATGTAGACCACGGGTACGGATGGTCCATCTTCTGCGCATGGGTCAGTCTGGGCCTAACAGTGGCGTCAGGTTGCATCTGCACAACTTATCCATTCCTGAGCCGCACAAAAGCTCTTCGCTCCAAAACGGCAAGGGAGTCGTCTGTATGAGCGCCCCCTGGTGGCCTGGAGGACTCAACAAAACATTAATCAGCACTTGGCGCTTTAATAAAACAGGTTCTGTGGGACTTCATGCTGTATGGAGCTGTTTTGAATGTCTTGTAGTTTGCAGATAACTTCATTGGGCTCATGAGATGTATCGTTGTTAAACAGAACGAAAACTGTTGCATTTCCCGTGTGTCTTCTACACACATTTGCTTACACACACGTAAAAAACGAAATACACACGAATATACAGTATGTGCGAATATAATGAACAAAACCTTTGATTTGAAATGGGTATGTGTATGTTTGTGGGTCGTTGTGATGCAATCGTTCTCTGGATCAGGTGAATATTCTACACACTATAAGGATCTGAGCCACAGTTTTTTATGCAAACCATCTAAAATTCGAATTATTGCTCTGATCATGGTCAGTTTTATTTTTTTATTGCGCGATTAAAGCATATTGGTTTACCTACCACTTGCAAACGGATACAAGTCAGCTAACCTTTGGCTCAAGAGCTGACATGCCAATTGAAAATATCAAACGGCTGAAGAAATCAATCAGGGATGAACAGGACGCTTCATGTCACCAAAGTCACCACATCAGACAAATGTATAAAGGCATGATTGCATATATATCACCTTTGGGTAACAGCTGGTGGCTGATATTCAAAAAGATTGAAAAATCAAAGAGACACGAGAATCTTGAGATCTAAGACGTGGATATGCAAATTTGTGATTGGATGAAATGTCTCTGAAGATTCAGGACTTGAACTTGGCTGTCACTAGCAGTGCAATCTTAATACGGCAGCATGTTTTAATGGGACGCTCTCAAATCTAACAGTCTCGTTAATGAAAGGCCTCTCATGACGTCACCTCATTATTGAAAATACAAGTCCTTCTGCTCCACACAAAGCGACAAGGATTATATTAACTGCTGGATATTGTTTTCCAAACTGAGCCAAAAGAGTTACATATCCCTGACACTGTACTGTTTGCCTCAAAAACTTCTGTTGTGTTCCTGAAAGTGTATCGTAAATAAAATATTATCATGATGAAATAAAGGTCTATGAAGAAACCAAACTGTTTCATGTGAACTTAGGCAGTATTTGGGCTTAGGATTCATTTTTGACTTTCAGCAGTGCCAGCAAGTTTTCTGCATTCCCTTTTCCAAAAAGAATACAACTTGTGCAGAAATAATAAACAATGCTGATGATTTCACCTCGCATAACAGTTGCCTGTTATGCATGGTTCAAGAAAAACTGTATTTAAATTAGCAAAAATAGAAGTAAATACATTTTTAATCGAGTTTAAAGACTTTATAGACTATGTAGGCTTATTATTTCTAGTTTAATTTTATTTGTAGTCATTTATGTGCTTTTGTCATTGTTCAATTTTAGATTTTTATTTCAGTTAAGTGTTATTTATATACAGTAGTATGTAAACATGTAAATCATATTTTACATTTCTAATATATATATATATATACACATACATACACACATACTGTGTATATGTACAATATTACATATTGTAATTTTCATTAATGTAAAATCTGAATTTGAAAGGAATGTCAAACAATCACAAAAAAACAATAACTTTATATAGCCTATACTCATTTCTATTCAGCTAAATGTTTTAAAAGTTGCTCTTTGTTAGTGAAGTCTAAAAAAGTGTTTATTTATATATTTAATCCTTAGAAATGGCAAGAAAAAGTCATGGAAATATTTAGCATTATTCTGAAATAGATTAATATGCGGGATTTGCTTTTAATGTAGTTCAAATCCAGGAGTGTCCATTATTCCGACACAAGGGGGCGCCAAATCATCAGTAAACACAGACTATATACCATAGATTCTATTTTTTCTATTTCTTAACGTATATTTTGTTGTGGCGGGTAAATGGGACCGCACGTGGCAATAATATTTGTCACATTACCCTTTCGTTGAGTGTGCTACACCCACACACACAAAAAGAGACAAAACACAATCGCTGAAACAAGGTTATAAATAAAAAGATTGTATTATCATACAGATAACATTGATCAAAATGAAACTTACATGTACTGAGCACTCGCACAAGCGAGGGAAAACTACTTCAATGTATGTGTAAAATGTACTGTAAATGAGGCTTCGGGCCGAGTGACTCGTGCTGGAGTAGATACACAGTGCCATCACCCGTGTGCACATTATGTCCTGACCAACAGTTTGTGAAAATAAAGGGGGAAAAAAAAACTTCTACCAGTGTGCTTGTGTCCTCAAATGGGTAAAAAAATAGTGAAACATCCTGCATTTTCTATCAGAAGACTGAACACTATATACAATAAAATTAGTTTCCCCGTGTCACAGTTATTTTTCTGTCATACACGTGTGTTGCTCTTTGTGAAATCTTCAAAAATACAGTCTTTTCTTCATAAAGGGAAGAAATTTGGAAAAACAAAACATGCATTCCTCGTATCGTAGTAATAAAAGAATAAAAGCAATGTATTCTAAACTTGCTTTTGTACAATGTCAACATTTTCTCAAAAATCTTTTTGTCCAAATGCTCCGACAGAAATGGGATTTGTTTGGATGTACTAAAACTACTGTTACCTGAACTAGAGACGTATGGAAACCTCAGAGGCCATTCAAAAAATGAACACAGATTTGGACAAACACACAAAACACATACACTTGATTTTACTTTTGACTATCCTCAGAAAGGCTTCTATAGGACGTCTGTGGAGTTGAGCTAAGAGTCAGTATCCCGTGGAACCAGGCTTGAGGGTGGCAGTGTTTTCACTTAAGCTTAGGTTACTTGATAACACTGAATACTGTGTAAATCCCAAATAAAAGCTTAAAATGCTCACAAATCTACACTCTAATGGCCTAAAATCTTAAAAAGTCTGGTGATGCTGTTTAAAAACACCTGTGTATCGGTTCAAAATCTGCTGTTTTGTCATATTACAGATTTCAGACTTAAGCTATGTATCAGTCAGCCAAATCAAAAACATTTCCATAAAACTTTTTTACATATTAACAAAAAAATGTTGGTAAAATAATAAAAAAGGCTTTAGCTCCACAGCAGAAAACCGTGTATTCACGCACATCAAACATAATGGACTACATCAGGCTGATTTTTTAACACTTTCCCACGTCAGTCCTAGGATTTTAACGCCGACATCCTGTCTGCGGCTCCATCTTCTGCCTTATTTAGAAACCCTTGATGATGCAATAGGCCTCCATGGAGGATAAGATGATGTACATCAGCCAGAGACTAAAAAACAGAGTTGTGGTGAGGATTTTGGGAGTCTGTGGGCCACCCAGTTCCCCTCCGATCTCGGGCCGGCGGCGGTACATGAGGACGGCGACACAGATGAAGGCAAAGATGGTGAAGAGGGTGACGGAGAACGCCAGCGTGCCGGGGTCCACGCGGAAGTACTGGCCTTTTGACTGGTGAAATATGGCAGCGATGGACCAGGCCAATCCGATGCCCAGAAAGACGTTCACAGCATTGCTGCCCGTCACATTACCGATGGAGGCATCAGCATACTGATCCTGGGTGGCTGCCACTTTGCTAGCAAACGTGTCTGATTTTGAAGGGGTGGTGAGAGAAAGATGGAATATTGTCAGGCTGCAAAAATAGGCATCAATACATGGATGACTCTTACATGAATCACTGTATGAAATCTGTAAAAATATGTTCAGCTCGTATTCTGCCCAAAATTCCACAACATTTTTAGGATCACGAAGCAGTTGTATTGTGATTGGCAGAATACCGTAAAAAAATTTAGATTTTCTTTTTATATTTAAACAAATGTAAGCAGTATCTTTTAAATATTAGAATATTAAAAAATTAATTATATACCATGTTTGGGGTCGGAACTATTTTTAAAATGTATTTGAAAGAAATCTCACAAAGGCTGCATTTGTTTAATAAAAATAAAAAAAAAAATAAAGAAAAGAAATATTGCGAAAATATTTAAAATGAAAAAACGGTTTACTATATTAATATATTTTAAAAAGTGCTTGCATTTTTTGCATAATAGCACAGTTAATTCTACAGCATCATTACTTCAGTCTTTAGTGTCACACGAACCTTCAAAAATTATTCTGATATGCTGACATATATATGTATATAAAATTTTATTTGGGGGTGAAATGTGACTTATACCTGGCACAGACGTTCCCAACGCCACAAACACAACCGCAGTTACAGAGTCTTTCAGGCCAATAGTGCATCCAAAATGGGATGCCAGGTCTCCAATGAAAGCAGTGAGGACGCCGATCATGATGATTGACACGATGAAACACGCCCAGCCATTCCAGTAATCAGTGGGAGGCACCAACGCAAACAGAACCTTCCAGAACACGGTCAGGAAGTGCATGACGTAGTCAAAGCAAGATGGCATCTTTTCTTCCCCACACTCATCATCATCATCTTCCCCTTAGAAGGAAAAAAAAGAGGAGAGGGGATCTGAATTATGGATTGGTTGTTTGTTTCCTGTGAAGAGACGGGCTGTCCTCTTACACCAGGGAACATCAGTGTGTGATAAGCATATCACAGTTACACAGAACGGCTGACAACAATCAAATCTTATACATCAGAGGAGGCAGAGGCTCTGAAGCTCAGAGGACTGGAAGTCCAGTAACACCAAATATCAGACTATTTAAAACAGCTTATATCAGAACAGTCAGAAATGAAAAGAATTATTTCAAGAAAAAAAATGTTGCCAGGTTCATGCAAGGTAACTGAATAATAAAAGTTAAAACAATAAGAGGCGGTGCTATATTGTGAAAGGTAAAGGGCATTATTAGATCCATGACCAAACGCTGTGTCAACATTTACACTGGCTTTGGTAAAAAACAAATATTACATTATAATAGAATAGAATAGAATATATTATAAATTACTTTCATTGATTTTTAAAAATAAATATTTTGAAAATAATTTTTTAATGTAAAAATCCACATTTATTCATAAATGATATTCATCATGTTATATTTAATAATAAATATTAAATAATATAAAATATAAAAATAAGTTATGAATTATTTTTAAATTTTATATTTACATTTATTTTTAGACATTTAAATTCATATTTCTATATTTTCTATAAGTTCATAAAATAAATATATTTTTTCTAAAAACTATACTTGCTGGAAATTATTTATTAGCTTACAATTATTTTATTTTTTACAGTCCTTAAATACAATATTGTACATTGTTTTTTAATGTATAATATTTACAATTACAGGTTATCCACACCATATACATTTAATATTTTCATGAAATATTTGCAAGAATTCAGGTGTGAGAGAAAAGCAGTCTTTAAAGAAAAAAAAGATCAATGATTCTTTTACATAATAGCCTACATTGTCATCACAACAGTAAGTTCATTTTGGTTCACAACTGGAATGCTGCAAAGTTAAGTCATCCTTCTGTAAACCACCTAATGTATAATTACGAGAAATATTCCCCAGGAATTTAGATTATGATCGTCCTCCCTCTCTCTTTCTCTGTCCTCTTGACTCAGGCTGCACTAACAAGCTCTGTCAGCTTCAGTCAAGCCTGTCAGAATGAGTGCTTGTATATGTGCCTGACTGCATATGTGTGTGTGCTCACAGAGCTTTGTGTCCACACATTCTTATTAATATGCTGTGCTATATGACGAAAGACACTTCAAAAACTGTGCGGACGGAGGATGAAAGCAAAAGGCCTTGACATTTTAGAGATGAGAATGGCATGACTTGTGTTTGGTTATGCTCATAGTGAACTTGACTGATGGCCGAAGGATTCTGGGTAAAAAAAACAAACCAATAAGAAACACACAAATGTCTTTTGGTTGCTGTTTTCACTGTTAAAGACAGAGTTGCTCTTAAAAATCACAACTAAACTTAACAAAAAAGACAATATTGTCCTATATGTTTTTAAATATATTTATATATACATACAGTATATATACTGTATACTGAACTGTATATACATACAAGTATCAATATAATAAAACTAAATGAAAAAAGGGAGAGAAAAAAGGGATTTTATCCACTGGGTTTTTATGACCCAAAGGAGGAGGAAAAATTGCAATAATATCTGTTTCCTCCTCAATACTGAAATAAACAGGTTCCTGAAAACTCTACATTAATACTGAGAGCTGTCTGTTTATGAAAAAAAAAAAAGCAAATAATGATATCTTCTCTCCGGCACTGCCACGATTGACGCTCTGTAGATTTGATGAAACAGTTAATTGCACTTCAGTCTAGCTACAAGCATGCATTCAGCACCAACACATTTTAAATTGCAATGGTGCTCTAATTAAAGATACGTGGCAAAATGAGCACATTGATTGAGCAGCAATTACAACATGCCCTTCAGAGATAATCAGCAAAATAGCCGTGTTTTCTAGCATCCCAACTGTCGAGTCTGTCATGTCAAGTCTGCATTGTATTGTGCAATGATTGTTTACAGTCTGTAGAGACTTGCAAAACTTAGTGACTTACCTGAGCTGACAGTGATGGCTTCTACAAACTGGTCTCTCCAGCTGTTAGTACCAACCAAAAGGGCCAAGTTGGTTTTCTTTATAAGTTTGTCAACTGTGCTCTGGAAGGGATTGAAATTATTACAACTATTTGAATACTTTACAAAGGCATTTACTAACATTAGTTAACCATGAACTAACAATGAAAGGGAGACTGTCCTCCAACAAAAAACAACCCTATAGGTCGTTTGTGCAAGTATCTATTACGACCTATATTTATGTTAAAATATATTCCATGGCCTCAAGTGAGTGTAAAAATAATGACAAAGTCGTATTGCGTCTGTTGTACCAATCAAAATGCGTGTTTTGTTTAAATGCAGTGTGTATAGTTTTTACATGGATCTCACTAGGATTAAATCATATTTAAGTAGGTGTAATTTATACGAATGACCACACCTAACACACCCCTAAACCTACCCGTTAGGGGTGTGTTGTGCAAAATCATGTTTTAAAGGTTTTCACTAACAAATTTGTTCTCGGGGTTTGAACCCACGATCGCAAGACCGACTCTCATCTTATAACACATCACTCTACAACCTAAACTACACCAACTCTAAAACATGTGGGAGATAAAATTGTGCAAAACATTAATATGCAAATGTCCTGTTGCCGATAGGGGCTCAATTTTAGTATACACTCTGATGGGATGTATGAACGACCTATACGGGCGTATTAGTTGGAGGAAATGTTGATTAAAGGGCAACTCCAGCCCAAAATAAACATTTTGTCATTAATCACTTACCCCCATTTCATTCCAAACCCATTTTTGGAACACAATTTTTTGGATAAAAACTAGAAGGCTTGAGACTGTCCCATTGACTGCCATGTAAGGAACACTGATGGCAGATGGACTATTCTGATTATGTCTTTCATACTTTTCTAGGCCTTGACACTGCTATTAATTTGGCAGTCAATAGGAAAGTCACAGGCCTTCTGGTTTTCACCTTAAATATCTTAAATTGTGTTCTGAAGATAAAAGGTTTTATTGGTTAGGAACGATATGGAGATAAGTGGTTAATGAAAGAAAATGCACCTATTTCTTAGGTAATGTTTATTTCAATCTTTATGTATACTTTTTTAAATGTACTTTTTGTTAACATTAATACACAGAACAATTGTGTTTTTTATTAACAAATATGAAAAAAATGTGGGGGAAAATCTAATAGTTAGTTCTTGTCAGTTACTACATTACCTAATGTAAACAAAAGATGGTAAAGTGTTAGGTTAATAAAATAAAGTCCATTGACTCTTGTCATCACTAACAAACTCAAAGGGAAAAACATTATTTATTTATTTATTTTTTTAATTTTAAGAATTGCATATATTTCTTTAAGATACCACAATTAATAGCATATAGTGCATGCAAGGAGAAAAACTGATAACAGCAAATTTTTCAGATTAGAAAAAAGATTTCCAATAAAGGACTTCCTCTAGTGCAGCCGACAAGAAATCTGCCATCCTGAACCCAAAACCTTATTCATTACAGCCCAGAAACTGATTTGTCTGGACGGCATCGTCTTTCTATTATTAAGGTTGTAGTCAGTATTACACCAGCAGAACATCATAATTCTGTGCAATTCAATCAAATCTTCAGGATACAAGGAAATCATTTCGCTTTGAGGCTGAGCAAATTAATCTGACAGACATGATGAAAACTAATAACCCCTCTGATGCACAGAAGCAGTGCAGGAGAGAACCGAAGAGGTGAATTAGAGATGGAAAGTGGACACTGTTAACATGTATAAAGTGACAGGCAGTCTGAAAGGTTGCGGTAATAGCTCTGCCCATGTCTGCTGTATCTGAAGAGCAATTAAAGGTTGAATGGTCTCCAGCTGAGGCTGCTTCAGCAGGACAGGATACCATCGCTCATGTCCAGATGCTCTGTCATCCTCTCATTCACCTTCAAGGGCTTCTAAGACCACATTCATGTTTTAAATGCCATCGCTTGGCCTCAAAGTAAATGAGTGTGTGAACATAGATGGGTGTCTGAAAGCTTTTTTCATGACAGATTCTTCATGAGCAGAAAAGGTACCTTAAACTCATAGGACTCTTCAATGATTACTTCAAGCTTCACATGTTCACCCAGTGTCGGGCGACCCATTTCAGCAATACGCCTCTCATCCTTCTCTTTTTTAGTCAGGGTCTCTTCTTCCCCATCCTCTGAGAGAGACAGACATAACAAGAGGGAACAGAGGATTTGATGGAAAAAAGATGGTTAGTAGCCTTTCATGGAATTTATACATGCATTAAAACAGTTGGCTCCCCTCTAAATGACGCTACACATTTCCAGTGAACAAACATATAGACTTGTACGCTTTTAATATAATTTGCAACGCAAGCTATGCTATGGCTGTTGGCACACGTGAGAATGCAATGCTGTCAATCTGGACTTGAAAACATTGTGAAGGTGTGGACCTTTTAGCAAGGATTAAAATTACAACATCATTACTAATCTAAAATACTGAATGGTTTGATGAAAGATATTTAAAGGAACAGTTCGCCCAAAAAAGAAGGGCTGTCACTCCCACGTCGCTCCAACCCACTATTATTTTCTTTCTTCTAGGAAAGTCTAAAGTAGATCAGAATGTACACGTTTCTGATTTCCATACAAGCAAAGTAAATGGGGAAAAAAAGGGACGGTCGAGAAGAAAAAGTCAGAAATGCATTAGGATGACATTTTTCTAATTGTTGCAGCAAAGCACAACACACCAAAATTCCCACAACACAACGCATCGGATTAATTTCATGGTATGCTAGCTTGTTTCAGATAATATTATTGTGTTGTGGCTTGTTTCTGTTGTTTTGTGGCTTGTTTTTATTGTGTTGTGGGTAACCGTACTTGCCATTTTCCCTGGCCAGGATTTCTTACAGTATATTGCCTAAAATGTCATGTCATGGCTTGTTTGTGTTGTGACATGGCTTATTTTTGTTGTGCTGTGGCTTGTTTCTGTTGTGTTGTGGCTTGTTTCTGTTGTGCTGTGGCTTGTTTCTGTTGTGCTGTGGCTTGTTTCTGTTGTGCTGTGGCTTGTTTCTGTTGTGCTGTGGCTTGTTTTTGTTGTGCTGTGGCTTGTTTTTGTTGTGTCGTGGCTTGTTTTTGTTGTGCTGTGGCTTATTTTTGTTG
>JAUCMT010000013.1:18575766-18606409 GCA_032357475.1 Enteromius thamalakanensis
ATGATTAGGAAAAGGGTCATCAGCTGTGTATGATTACTCGTTTCAGCAATCCTCTCGAAATTATGTTTAAACATTCATTTAAAAAAAAAAAAAACATGCAAATCAGTTATAGATTCATAAGATAATTTACTGTAATTAATAGCTATTCTAATAGCATAAATACATAACAATATTCAAAATGATTAAACCGAATCAAAACTCATAAGTTTTATTACAATCATTTAGTTTTTAGCGCTTTCCAAACACTGCATTTGTTCTGTTTTGAACTGCAGGTGTCACTGTTGAATCACGAACACTTGAAAGTAGTGAATCATTTTGCGAATCATTTGGTGTAATTGAATCCATTTAGTTGGTTTAAGCGAATCCTTAATAGATTCGACACAATAAAAAGCTTGCTTCTCCCTTTATGTCTTTCTTATCTGTGAATTTGAATCTTTTTAGACCTTTCTGGCACAGAATTTACAGATTTTGAGTGTCTCTTATTCTCATTCTACATAATTAAACGTTACTTGACCGAATCCGACAAGTTAAACAGTCCATGCGGCACGGTTCAAGTGAACACCACTGACTCGTTTATGATTTGGTGTTTCCCAATGTGAAAAATACTAGTGCAACCTCTCCGTTAACTCAGAACCCTCCGTTAACTGTTAAATAATATCGCAAACAATTTAAACCCAGCATAATAGACAGTGATTTCAGAAACATATTTGAGTTTAATGTATACTAAAGAGGACATATCACATTTCGTCACACATTATTAACGTTGTGTTACTGATGTACGTTACACCTCTAAACAGTTTCGCTCGTGGCCTAAATAGGACAGCTGTTAACGTTAAGTTTCTTCCAATCGAGTTTATTCTCCGGAACACTATTCACCGAATACACGGAGGTAACATTACAACTTCGTTTAAAACATATAAAGTTCAGTTTTTTAAATGCATTTAATGTTTCTTTGCTGAGTTCGGCGTGTCCCTGGGTCAACATCTGTGTTAACCCTGGAACAACATTGTGATTAGCCAATCAGATTTGAAGAAACAGTTTATAGTTTTTGGGAAGTTTAGGCTTACAATCAGTGTTTGGTGCTTGTACATCAGTGTCAGTCATCTATCATTTCCCCTGATTTTAGGCATTACTCATGGGGCCACTCTGCTCTACCCGAGACAACGTCTTATAGCTTTTTTCGTTTACTCCGCCTACATTTCCGTAACAATCAGATGCCGGAACAAACAAACGTGAAGAAAAAGCCTTTTCCCTGATCTTGACACCTAGGTGTGCAAGTTGGGAAAGAAAGGAAGGCTCCGTTTTGAAGGTGGTGGCCGCGATTTTAGACATCTTTCATCTAATTTACTTTTTCTTGGTTCAGCTTGGTTCAGCCTGCGGAGAGGAACAGCGCTGCACCGCCTTGACCAGGGGAAGTAGCAGAACGCGCTTCCGATTCCGTGGCGAAGGAGCAAGATAGGGACCTGCCCATCTCGGACTCCTCCTCATAAAGTTCAAAATCACAGAGATCGAGTTGCGATCCCCATGAATGCCTTCGCCGCTTCTTCTCCGTGCGAGCGGGACCAGATCCACAGGACTCACTTATGAAGACTCCCTCTTCATTGAAGAGAGCCTTCCGGGAGCGAAGCACATGCAAAGGGAGTTTTTGCAATGGAGGGCTGCTTCAGCGTGCTTAGCTCCCAGGCAGACAACACAGAGCGTGTGAGAGTCATCAGGGAGAATGCACCTCTCCACGGGCTTGCACAAACTTTGTATTGTAAACTTTGTCTGCCATCGCCCCCTCTAGTTTTCTTTTGTGCTTTGGACATACTTTATTTCTTTTCTTTCACATAAACAGACTTTTCTTTCACACAGAGACACTGTGTACACACATAGAGCGCTTCGCTGAATGACAGTAAAGCTTCTGGTCGGCGTTTTCCACGCACTTATGCTTCATGGCCAGTGATGTCACCCGCCATGACGTCCCAAATCTTCATTGGCTGATTCAACACACGATTCAGAGCCGTCACGCTGAGGGCGTTCCCATAGCGTATTGTCGACGCAGCTCAAGTTCCTGAAAAGGAACTACAGTTTTAAGGTTTCCTAAAGTGTCTTGGAGTCACAGTTCTGCTGGATTTAGTCTAGACAGACTAGATGATGGTGAGATCAGATCTCTCTGTGGAGCACTGGTTGTTGGCAGGAAAAATCACACTGGATTATTACACTTAATAGCCAAAGGAATGTTTGGAAATGTAAACTTGTATTTCCTACTGATAGACTATAAATTTTACAAATACAAAACTGTTTCATGGTACTTCAAGAAGTGACACAATAGCTTTGAACCAGACTTAAGAAAACTTTGAATCCCAAATGGATGTAAGCAGGGGGAATTGTCTGGAAAAATCCATTTCCCTTTTGAATTCTTACTACTGAGATTATATTGTCCACGGACAAAACTGGCCTAGAACACATCAGGAGAGACAGCGAGGAAGTGGAATGGAAATAACAGCACTTCAGAAAACAAGACCTATTCCTGGATACACTTGAGAGGGTATTATTTTGGACTACTTAAATGCAATCTGTGCTCCTCCACAACAAACTGGCAAGGCCTGTGATGAGGACGGCGACAGTGACAATAACGAGAGATGATAATTAAAGCCACACTTCTTCCCCCACCCCTCTGAGAAATGCGTTAAAAGAATATCGGGCAGGATGCCTGACAGCCGCTGAGCGAATGAGCATGAAAACACAATCTGTCATACAGAGAGCTGATGAGGGGATGATAAAGGTATGTGTACCACGGTAGGCTTCAGTCATGTAATTTTATTTGCCTAATAAGCATCAGTGCAGGATGTTTTTCAAGTTTTGAAGTTTTTAAAGAGTGAGGCCAGAAAAAAGCCATTATATGACGTATAGGAATCAACAAAATTAACAGATTCTAAAGTAACTGTTCTTGTGCTGTGTGTGCCAGGCAGCCTAAAGCTACTTCAAAATCTTCCAGATACAAACAACTTATGGCAAAAAATACAGTAATAATTTGGCTACTGCCAGTTTATACTTCAAAAAAACTTTTTTTGCAATACTTATACAGTATATAGTAAAAATGTATATATAAATGTATACATTAAATTTTTATATAATTTATATTTACATATACTGTATATTACACACACACACACACACACACACATGATATAGTGAATATATATATATATGTTTTTATATTTGAAAAAAATAAAAAAAAATTAGAAGAAACCAATGAGGAACTGCAGCAGTTTAAAAAATTAATCTAAAATCTTTATGATAATGACATACTGTAACTTTGTCAGGGACTTGAATCAGTGAAGCCTTTACAATTTAATTGAGTGATTAAACTGCATATTATTGTGCTGAATAAAAATGTGGAAAAAAATAAAAAACAGAAGCTAAGAAATCTTAAAATATATGAAATAAGCTAAAAAAGGACAAATGAAATCACTTAAAAGAAGCTGCATGAGAGGAGGGACAGGAGTGAGCATTTGCCGCAGTTCACTTAAGCTATGAACCAATACAATGTGACATAAACCCCAACATTGGAGCATTTCATAAAACTACAACACTCACTGCAAAAAAGAGCTTGCAAAGCTACAGTGATTGTAAAACAACTGAGCTACTGTCACGCTAATGAAAACTTAGTTCGCTACATTAGCATCGCTACTTTTAGTAAGTTACTCCCCAACACTGTGTGGGTGAAGTTTGATTTGCTGTGTGAAGCTTCCAGAACGCATCTCAGAGCCAGAGAGCAGATCCCGGCCTCTGCTCGCAATGCAATAAATGTTTCTCCTTCCACATATGTTTAATTTTAGACAGGTTCTCCTCTCTACAGTAAAACATGCAAGAAAACATCTCCGTCTGTCATTGCGTTTTATTTTTCCACGGTTTCTAGGAGGATATTTCCCATCTTCCTGCCGGCCCTTGTGTTGCCATTGGGCTGAGGTCATGGAAAATACATCATGGAGTTTATGCAAGTCTTCAAAATAAGCATGGGGCAACGAGAGGAGAACCTTACAGTAAGAGGACAAAGAGACGGAAGAAAGAGAGAGAGGGAGAGCAGGTTAAAAATATGAGTGGAACTTCTTGCATTCATTTTTCTTGTTGAAAACTGGTCTGACTTACAATAATTGAACCATAACCTGTCAGGAAAATCGTTTTCAGTCCCAAAACTTTTACAACATGAATGCTTGCTGATAACTGTTTACATTCTCTTCCATTTCTGAGTGAGAAATTCTGCAGAGATTTTCCACAGCACCATATCTGTTATGTGAAATGGGAATATTGTGATAAAGTGATATACTGTGGCCTGGCTGCTATCCATCTACTGTCATTTCCAAGATTTATATGCTGAGTGCATATTTTTATAATTAATTTTAAGTAAATGTTGTTGAAAACAAATAAATAAATTAGATCAAATAATAAAATCTAAATCAAATTGCACTTTTTGCAGTAATTATTTATTATTTTTTTCAATCTGTTATTTTATTAAAAATAAGAAAATGGTTACTAGGTTTACATTTTTGTAACTGTGTGTTTTACACATGTTCTATCCAAATCCTGTTTTATTTATTTAGTTATTTCTGCTAAAAGAAATTCAACTTAAATCTTTCTTAAAGGAAAATGGCACCGTTTTCCATATTCCACTATGTTCTTCCCATGAATGAGATGAGATGAGTTGATATATATCTCTCCCGTCTCAGTGCATGCACTTAATCACACTAGCGCACGGTGCCACTATGTTAGCATTTTGCATTGCTCCATTCATTCCTTAGGATCCAAACAGGGATGAATTTAGAAGCCATCAAACACTTACATGTTTTCCCTATTTAAAGATGGTTACATAACTAGTTACATCAGTAAGTATGGTGACACAAAATAAAACGTGGTGATTTTAAATGCGGATGAAAAAAGATAACTATAATGCACAACAGAAGAGCACTTTGCAGAACTTTGACCTACTCCTTGGATGTATTGATGGAAGTGAGAGGAAGAAGGGAAGGAGGATGATTTTACTGCGCCGATATTCAGTAGTGATGATATTACTTGCCCAAGGTTGAAGTACTCTTCCGCCATACATTATTCTATAATCACCACGTTTTATTTTGTGCCACCATACTTATTCATGTAAATACTCATGTAACCATCTTTAAATATAGGGAACTGTGGAAGTGTTTGGTGGTTTCTAAATTTATCCCTGTTTGGATCCTAAGGAATGAATGGAACTAAGCTAAACTCTAACATACTGGCATCGCACACTAGAGTGATTAAGTGCACGCACTGAGACGGGAGAGATATGTTGAACTCATTTAAGTCGAGGGAAGAACATAGTGGAATATGGAAAAACTGTGGTGTTTTCCTTTAAGCAAATGCAAAAATATTAAGATTATTGTCAAAATTTGTAAGTATATACCCTGTGACCTGCTAGATATTGTTAAATACTTTTTTTAGCATATACCTTTTTAAAGAATACAATAGGAACGTAAAGTGGTTAAAAAAAACTAATTTTGAGTGCTTCAGTGATGCTGTGTAAACAGACACACAGTACTTTCTCTGTCCTTTACTCTTAACAATCTCTATCACTCAGTGTGTACAGTTTTCATCATGAATGAATAAACTAAACTAAGCATGCAGAAGTAATGCTAAGAGATTCACTAAGATTCTTTAAGAACAAACTCGCCTTCAAGGGACACCGAGGGTTATTCTGATGGTGACTGTTTCTCTGTGAGCCAACTGCTGATTCATGTCACCAAACCCCCCCCAAATAAAGCACATTTTCCATATTTAATCACATTTTTATGACCTGCCTTCAGAAGAAGAACATTTGTGCCAATATGGTGTCCTAAAGAATTAATGCATTAATGCCATGCACAATCGTGTTATGTAAAGCCACATAACCTGACCTCTGTACTTCGCCAGTAGCCATAGACTTAACAGACTTCATTGTAAAACTATCATCAAGTGTTTTCAAGGCTGTTCTCTTAATAAAATTAGGAAAAAACACATACAACACAAAGCCATTAAGCATGCACAGAAACCTCTGGAAATAATCTGAATTAGTCATAGATGATCATAAGATAATAACTGGCCAAGAGGGGCTACCTAATATAATTAATATTCCCAGCAGAGATGGGAGCAGTGATTTAATGGTGCACTGCTGCTGACTCTATCTTTGCCTTGTGCAACGAGTCACATGAAATCAACTGACAGCCTGTTTTTTGTCTGGGCAGCTCTGAGCTGGCAGAGGACTGTGGCGACAGAAGGCCCTCTCCTCTTCAACTAGGGGGAAAAAACACGCTCCAAAAACATAACGATAAACCCGGGAGCATCTTTCCTTCTCTTGCAAAATCAGGACATAGTTCTTGACCAATAAAAACAGAGAAACCAAGTCTCGAAAAATGATTTTTTTTCCGCTTGTTAATTTATTGAAACTAAAAGGAGCTAATGCAACGCAATTGCACATGACAAGCAATCAATTTGAATTTGTAAACCAAGTATTTATCTAATCCATTCTCACAACATGAATATTTTTTGGCCAACTGGATGTACAGAGCACAAATTCCGAATAAGGGTTATCATGTCACATACAGTTTTTTCAAAGTTAATTGAACATTGTTAAAAAAAACTCCCTTCATCCTTAACTCATCAGCTGCACATGTCTTTCAGAGTGTTCATGTAGAGTTCACTGTTAGTGTCACATGACCACTGAACGAGTCATCTAATCAGCCATGGGCAGAGGCAAGAACTCTGGCACGTGGACATAGTGTGTCCTTATAACAAAGGTCAGTTATAAGGTTCTACTGAAGACCCTAACTAAACATTTGACAGTAAGATGAACTAGAATAAGGAATTTCATGTAAATTAAAATGCTTTAATTTAAGCATTTTAATGAAAGGCGTAATCAGTTGTGAAGTCCCTACTATATGGAATTTTCCAGCTACTATTAATGGAAATTCCCACCCCTCTAGAGACTTTCTCCCCTCCATGTACAGTGTTTATGTGAGGTCCAGTCTTTTTTAAGCCAATATAAACATGTCTTACATAATGTTTTGGTGTTCTTTGTCTGTTTCTTCCCTATTTTTTCCAATATCTAAATTTCTTGTGTATTCAGCAAAATGTCCAAGAATCCGCACTGTGCAAAAAAATGAGGACGATAGCAAGATTGCGATTTAAAACTTGCTCATTAAAAACATTATATTCATTAATCAGCATGACAAGGCTGTTTGCCCCTGTCTTTGACAGCCCCCCATCAGAATAAAACTCTCAATGCTAATATACTGTATCAATAACAGGGATCCAAGAATCACTTGGGTGATTCAATCTGAATAACAAGCAAAGGACACTGATTTGAAGTAGCACCATATAAAACATCCTCCACCAACAGTTGTCTCCAAATTGGATCCTGGTCCTGAGTCGAGACCTGTCCATATATGGAGCTTCATCTGTAGGCATAGCCAAATCTGCATGGTGTAGGTTGCTTACTTCAAAGCAATGCATTTACCTCTGTTTACATTTGTGCATGTCTTCCCATTAATCAGCTTAAAATAAGCACAAGCAAGAGAGCTTTTCCATTTCAAGATCTTGGAGCAAATTCCGAGCTGTTTATCTACGACTGTGTAAATCTGTTATCATTATATCCTCCCTGTCATGGAAAATATCTGGGGTTCAGGCCACCTTGTCAAGTATGTGATCATACCAATAAATGATCTGAGGCAGAGTGCCAGAAGAGGAGATGGGTGAGGAGAGCCTGTACACTGCCAGAAGTCCGAGCGCTGGAGCTCAAGCTCAAGCCGAGCATTGCAACAGTTATGGAAATGTAATTAGTCTTCCAAATGAGCACTTCTGGAAGTCTGAGACATGTCTTTACACAGATTACGCAGATCTGACTTGTGGAAAGCTTCTACTTAGCTCATTCACTCCAAACCAGATGCTTTTTCATTCAGTTCAGATTCAAGGACCACATTTATCAAAGCCTTTATTGTGTGTCAAAGGTCTGTAATTTTGAACTTAATCATCTCAAGCCATAAAGGTATCTCTTACTCTATTTTGATCCAGCTAAGTGATTTTGCATGATGCTTTAAATCTGAGGTGAAAATGCATGCTACTGCAATGACGTATTAATGACAAAGTGAATGTGACCATATCACTACACTTACTTAAATCACAATTTTTCAGATGAGTGCAAAAATGTCTGGTAAAAGCCATGAGTTAAGGAGGACTGGAAAATCTAGGCAAGATTCTGAAATAAACGGTGCAAAACAGAAATATAAACGTGAGCAAAGCTAGTGGGTGAAATGAAAGAGTGAAAAGAAAGCAACAGGAGAGCTGCAAAGGAAAATGAGTCCGGAAAAAATAAACTTAAAACAAACAGACAGATCAATAGGGTAAAACACATTGTACAGGAAATAAAGACAAAGATTAAAGAGATAAAATGAATTGGCTGACTTAGAGACTATATGAATTTGTCATTTTTGATTACACAGTTAGGAGAGCTCAATAGTAAAGATTTTACATACCTGGTCAGGCCAGTGGTTCAGATTTCTACTTGTATTGCACGCATTTTATATGTATATATAATTAATTTGCATACATTTAAATTTAATTAGATTTAAGTTATGCATTAAATGTATTCTTTTCAAATTATTTAAGATGTACTGAACAATTTTAGCAATAGCATTAAACATAATTAATATCATTATTTATATTCTAACATTTACAGTATCAAATGTTAAGTTTTTTACATTCATTTGTAATATCATATGTACATTCTAAAGTTATAAATATAAAGGAAACTCCAAGAAAAAATATCAAAAGCATAGATGACAACTGACCAACAGAATTTACAACCATATCGCAAAAAATTTCCTGTTTAAGTTCACATGCAATAAATGGAATTTACACCATTAAAAAAAGCATGCTCTAATAAGTAACTGGCCCAAAACTCTCACATTGGCACCAGTGTAACAAGCCACCCTTATTGGTTTTCTACTATACAAGATTCTCCTTTGAATTGTGACTTAACAATCTGCCATTACTTATAGTTTGTCATTTTTACCACAACGCAACCCATTCTGGCTGAATAGTGAATAAAAAAAAAAATTACACTTACGAAATTTCATCATTCTGGAACTCCAAAGCTCCATGGGTGTCTTCAAAGTCCTCTCCCCCACCTTTTGCTGTGCCTTCAGTGGTTTTATAAGGGATTACCACAACTCCACGGGCTCCAGAGGTACGTGCCACCTTCACTTCCATCATGCCAATGCTTTCACTGACATGAAGCACTGGTTCCTCAAATGTGAAGATGCCAGCATGGTCATCATCAAAGATAGTCACAATAGCTGTTGAAGGAAGGCCAAGGCTAGCTAGGGTGTCCACATGATTGGCACCTGGGTTTCCATTGTCAGTTCCTTCAGAAATGACCTTGACGTTGCTAAGATGAACCAGGAAGTGCTCGTCTTCTTCAAAAATGTCATCGTCGATGATGTTCACTCTTATCTCCTTTTCTGTCTCACCTGGTTTGAAGACTATAACACCCTCTGTGAACTGGTAATCAGAGCCAGCGTTGGCAGTGCCGTCCTCAGTGCGGTACTCCACTGACACAGTGCTAGTTAAGTCACCCCCGCGTCTTACCACATTCAAAGCCACTGTCCCACAGTTCTCAAGACACTGATATGTGCCGGGATCAAAGAAGATCTTGGAGGAAATATCATTATCAGATACTTCTGATCGAAGTTCATGGTTGCCTAGTGCTTTTCTGGCTTGGTCTGCGGCATGCTTTTTTAGTATATTCCCCGCACCAGTCATAAGTCTAGTGGCCTGGCAGCGATAGAATGCACGACTCTTCTGTTGCTGGCTGAGGACATGGTAGTTGGCGAGCTCAACCAGCTGCTCCATCTCTTTTTCTGGATGTTTCTGTTTCAGTTCCTTTAAAATCCTGGCCATTTCTCTTCTGGCCTCATCCTCATCCACGTCTTTATCTTCAGTATTCACTGTGCCATCCAAGAATTCCTCGCCGTGTGAGTTAAGCATCCCGCCGTCCATTTCGATATCTGCCTTTGACTGGTGCTCTGGCTCACCTTCAGTCTCAATGATCATTCCCCTTTGTTTTCCAACTCTGTAACGTTTGTACACGTACTTGTAGAATAAAAGTCTTCGGTCTGCAACCCAAGCAAATAAGACGCATATCGGAAAGAAGAAGAGAGTAAGGAGTCCTTCCCAGACTTCCACGATACCCGGGGAAATCACAGCCAAGATCAGGTAAAGCCACGTATATGCAAATATACTCCAAGTGGCAGTGACAAAGAAAACGCGCAGGTGCTTGACCTTCCGATGCTCTCCTTCTGGTATCACTGATACACAGAGACCGATGATGACAAACATATTAAAAGCTGCGCTTCCAACAATGGTGTTGGGGCCCAGCTCACCTGCATTAAAGTTGTGCCCACACACTTCAACCACGGAGAGCAGAATCTCTGGGGCTGAGGAACCCAGAGCCATGAGGGTAAGATTTGAGACAGTTTCATTCCAAATACGAACAGTAGTGGTTGTGGTTTCCCCATTAGGCTTCTTGATGGTGATCTCTTTCTCCTGGGATGTGATGACCTCAATGGAAGCCATAAAGCGGTCTGCAATAATGGATACCCCAAGGAACATGTAGAACAAACCGACAAAGTACACAGTGGCTCTGGCCAGCTTATCCCCAAAGGAAGGGTTCTCCGGCATCCAAATTGGCAAGATCACTCCCTCTTTGCACTCAAAACTTCCACCACATGTCTGATGTGAAGAGGTTTTGTTTGGAGAAGTATCTACATCTAAGCTTGATTTGGAGCTGCCTGCAGTGGCCGGCGTGAATTCTGAGCAGAAAACTATGAGGAAGATACTGAGTTTTAGCGCAAGAGAAAAATAGGTTGAAGTCCCAGATTGGCCCATGTTCCCAGTGAGGTATTTTGTTCCTGCTCTCCCGTATCCTGTGAGGAAAGAAAAAGAGAGGTGAATTTTTATGAATGATACAACACTGGTTGACCAGAAATTATATAACAGTTGCTTAAATTTCATTGTTGATGCTATTTTCCGAATGAGCTGATATTTACAGTTACAGCACTGGGAAGTTGTAACATTTGTATACAAGCTTGTCTGTGCTCATGGCATTCCGGACCTGAGTATGCGAACGACGCTGAGTGTCAGCAGAGTTTGCCTGGAGCGAGGATTGTTTTTTTTGAAAGTCAGAGCATCAGTGTTTTACCTCACTCTACAGTCACTCAGAATGGGGAAAACACAGTGAGGAAATGGAAAACCTGGAGTGGAGTTAGCCAAGAGTGACTGCAGAAAGTGTTGAGTGGGGGAGGTCCACTCATATGCACTTTTCCAGCACGTTTTTTTAGACTGCGAGCAGTCTAACTATTTTCTTTGGTGGAGAAGAAACATACAAACCAATCAGTCAATTTTACCTGCAATAGGATTCAGTATATATACAACTGTCTTAAAAAGACAATACCACATGTACAGCCATGCTGTAGTACAAATTTTCAAGGCAGCCCTGACTATCGTAAGTTTTGAGTAGTCTCTCTTGTATTTTATTGTTTAATTACAATATAAGATGTAGAGGAGTGTTTGTTAATTAATTCATTTATTTTGATTTTCCTTTATTTACAAAAGCACAACTGTTTTTATTGTGACTGTAATTAAATAAAATCATTTTTTAGAATGGTTTCAAACAATGCCTTATTCTTGAGCAAGTATTGTAAGCTGTTTCCACTTTTATCAGGTGAAAACCTACACATTAGCACTAAATTGACAACTTTTATCTTCAGAACAAAATTAATGCATTATAAATTTCAATGATTAAACCAACAACCAATTAAGAAATGTATGTTTAAGAGGTAACTCGTCGTAATTTTGAAACACTAAATATTTTTTGGATGGAAACCTGATATGATGATCAGATCTGTGTAATCGGAGCACAGACAAGTCTGAATGCGAGTTTAATGTTAGATTTAATATGAACTCGTTTCCCTAGAGTAAAGATGAGGTGGAGCTGAACAGAGAGTAAAACAGGGATAAGCAGTAGTCCCTTAATTTGTTCATTAAGTAATGGTGGTTGTTTATGCATTTTCAGGTACAGTAGTTAGTTTGAAATATAAAAAAAAGTTTAACGGTGGAAATTAAGTCTTACATTACTTAAATTTTAGTCACACACATTTTTAACTAAAATTATAGTTTTAGTTAACAACTTCTCAAACCAAAGTAACACCCTTGGCCAAAATAAATGTGCAAAATTTGCAATAAATAAATCATATTTTACAGGATTAAAAAAACAAATGATCGCAAAAACCTGCTTCTTTTTCATTATTGTTATTTTACCACTTGCGCGCCTTTGGTGACATTCTCATGGGTTAGACAGACTCTGCTTGCATTTACATGATTTGTTGAGATGAGAGGTAATTCATAGTGCTTTTGCCTATCAATGTCCCTTAGTCTGATTTTTATAGTGGCATTTTTAATTACCCTGCTACTGACATTCTGACTCTAAAGCGCTAAAGATTAAACGATAAAAGTGCCCAGCACATTTCGAGCAAAGAGTGCTCACAAGTTGTAGTTGAAGACGCAGTATCTATGTCACTCTCAGAACAAAGCAGGCGCAGGCGCAATCATCAATCATATTTAAAGGGAAGCAGGCGCGCCCTGATCGCATTGATATCTTCACCGGGGTTTATATTTGCATTTGCATTAGCTACTCTTGTGGTTGACTGATTTGGCTAATGCAGGACACCACGGAATTTAGAATTTAGCCAACCGATGAAGAAGTTGGTATGCCGCGCACACCTGGGCACACCCTGCACTACACCCCTGAAATTAACAAGACCATTCACCAACATGCATCAAGAGATGCTGAGCTAATGGACAATTATCTTGTAAGATCTTGTAGGATGCTCTCGCTTTACACAGCACTGTACGCGTGAACGTTAAATCGAAAGTGAAAGTAAACAGCGCAGGCGCTCATTCAGAAGGATTTAAATTCCGCGCAAATTGATAGGGTCTCCCTGATGGGCGAAAATTATATGCATTGTGGGCAGGTTTGTGGGTGTGGGTGGGAGTGGATACTGCGAGGAAAGCGGGAAAAGAAAAATATAGGAAGCTCTACTGAATATCATAACAATTTTGTGATTGGCTGTTAATTAGGCTTCTTGATGGTGATCTCTTTCTCCTGGGATGTGATGACCTCAATGGAAGCCATAAAGCGGTCTGCAATAATGGATACCCCAAGGAACATGTAGAACAAACCGACAAAGTACACAGTGGCTCTGGCAAGCTTATCCCCAAAGGAAGGGTTCTCCGGGGCCCCCCCCCCCCCCCATTTGTTGACCAGGTAAACTAGCTTTGTCAGGATGTGTGACCATCTTATACCAAAACAGCATTTCACTTAAATATGTTTCGTAAATGATTAGATAAACAACAGATTGGTGTAGACAGAGAAGTTTTTCTGAATAGAAACGAGTGAAAGATTTAATAACTGTTCTTGAACTTGCATCTCAAAAATGGTTAACCTGTTTTAAGGGAAACTAAAATAAAACATATTACTATGCATTTTTAAACCTTAAACGGCTACTATAATATAGCACTAACGAGCATCCTCTACTTACATTTAACTGCAGACAGCATAAAACATAAGCCGAGTCTATTTACCTTTTAAAGAGAAATGCTGGGATGATGTGAAAGCCGCAACATGTAGATAAAGCTGTGGTGGTGACGCTCTGAGATTCCAGCAAAAACAACCTCAGTCAAGCGTAGCTTTTACCGGCAGCGCTCGTTTGCAAAGTAGCCTACCGCGACCGTTCACTCTCATCCTCCAGGAGCTGAACCATTCCAATAAGAGAGCTGTATGAGAGACACGCGATTCATTCAGAGCTGGGCTGGCAGAGTGGGCGGCGGAGAGTTGTAGGCTACTTTTCCTAAGTGCTGCAAGCATATTTTCCGCTCTCCGTACGGATACGCATGTCTGACCGGAGGAGGAGAGGCTGTACTCGGACAGTGCGGTGGCTTCTTGCCAGACCCTCAAGAGCTGATAACACTGACACAGAGAACACACAATACTCTAACTAAGATGAGATAAGCGCCATAAATTAGGCTACATTGTCCATTAAAAAAAATTATGGGCTATGTGGTGATTTTCAGAGGCAAATTTAAAGGCAAAATAACTGATTAACAATAATTCTAAATATTTTGACTGAACAATAGGCAAACTCAACATTAAAAATCAATTTTAAATTAAATTAAATAAAAAAAAAACTAATTAAAAAAACTTACTCTAAATATTTTTTTGCTAGCCTATTTTATACAATAGGTAATACAGTTTGATATTTTCTTAAGATCTGTGAAAAGGGTCTGTGGGTGTTGTGGATGGTCACTAAGGCATTGCTAAGGTGCTCTGGGTGGTTGTTAGGAGATTGCTAAGGCTTTCTGGGTACTCACTAAGAGATTTTATTTGCACACATCTCACACAAGCCTTCTGTAAACAAACTTATTATAAAACTTATTATTAGTTCACCAGAGAAAATGCTGATGTCTCTACTTTTAAAATAAAGCGTCCTTGCTTGAAGCAATGCTCCGCGTTGAATCCATTAGACTCCAACACCATGAACACAGTGGAACTATAAAACAAACGTAAAATGTCAGTAGGCCTAAGTTATTAAGCCAATTGGTCACCACACAGTCAGTGAGTACATGTATTTCAAAATGGATATTTATTCAGGCAACATTTCTCTTTATGAACTACAATAAATATAGCTAGCCTAAAATTGTAACAAAACTAATGAAAGCTACAATTAAAATAAAAAAGTTATTTAAACATTTCTCGTTGTCATAGTGTAACCTGTACTAAAATACATCTAAAACATAAACTGAAAAAAAAAGGCTATACAACCGAAATTACAATGAAAATGTCAAATATAAAAACATGTACATGTTATACAATATGGCTACTTTGGATTTCTTCCAACTGATTGATAGTTCTGATTGAAAGTGGCCATGATATGATCGTTAGATTGCTGCATATTTATAATTAGCTATAAATCATGCAGGATTTTCATTGCTGTGATATTTATTTAAAGCATGTATGTGCTGTTAATTATCTCTACAGATCTGTGCCATTCATCTCCCTGTCTGTGTTTGTGACATAGAACTGTAATTGCAGAAAAGACACTTTTGTGCCCTATCTTGAGTCATTGTTATGGCATGCCAGGTCACATTTGCCAGCGATGTGATCTCTGTCGTGATGTGTCTCCCTGCGTTAGACCAATATAACCTGAAGGGGCTCCATTAATTTGAATCATGTTTCTTATTGTGTCTTCCCGATGGCTCGCTAGACGGATGCAACACGGGCGAAAATAAGTGGAAATTTAGGCATGCATACAGTGTAGAGACTGTCTTGCATGCTCATACACAATCTGTGTGTAATTGGTTTTGTGGCTGGATTTATGATTAAATAACGGCTAAATGCACACATGCAACAGACTAAAAGCAAAGATAATGCATACCCGTTAGTGACTCCTGGACATTTGACTTCTGTGACCTCTATGCATGTATCACATGAATCAATTTTATATTAAAGCTACCCAAACAGAACAGTTCATTACATGTTAAGGCATCATTAAAATGATTACTCTGCATTAATTTTAAGATGTGTGCCTATGCAGAAGCTAAACAACTTGCTAAAAAATGCTGCTTGCCGTGAACTTTACATCTTGAGGCTTTTGCTGTTGCGGGCAGCTTTCACCTCACATAGCTCCACAACCGAGACATGGAGGGGAGGCCCTGAGACAAAGTGAGCTGGCCGTTGTATTATTCCCTCTGTAAGATGATTATTTGTGCTTGCAGTTCCACAGACATGCTTGCCTCTCATGCTTGACCTGGCTAACACAATCTCTCCACAGTAAAACAAATAAATAAATAAACAACAGCATGTTGTCACTTGCTCATGGGCAGTCAGTTGATGTACTGTAGTCATGTCACGGAAAAGACTGTTTTTCCAAACTCTCTCATCTCCCTGACTTGAAGTCAGCATGCACCGTGCAGCATGTATGACTTGTATGTTTCGGGTATGTTTCGTTGGAAATGTTTTGAATCTATACATCAGCCGGGATGATACTGCATCATACTCTTTCTCACTCGTTTCTCACTGGTTTGACTTGGCTAAGCAGATAAATAGTATCATATAATGTTTCCTATAATGTTAATGTAACTCACAGGCAAAAGTCAGCTGTAATTAATTTTTAAGTGCAAATCACACCGTAAAAAATTGCCACTGTAATAATAAGATTGCTTACTTTGGTGCCAGTAGCAAGTTAACTGAGAAAACGCATCAGCCATGAATTAATTGTTTTTTAATTAAATATTTCAATTTAATATTTCCTCAGGTTCAGTGAGATCAAATCTGGGGAAAATTGTTTAAACATGTCCATATAGATTAAAGTCATTATAGCTTTTATAATAGTTTTGCTTAGATAATGCAAAGTAAAAATAGATTTAAAAAAAAATCTTGGTAAAACTACAGCATCTCTTGAAGACACAGAGTGATTTTATTCTTTTTTGGGGGACAGTAATGAGAACAGTGTCACTACATGCAGTGTCTCTGTAGACATTACTCTGGTAAATGTTCTAATGAACTAAAACTCATTAAAAGATCTATGGTTTACATTAGCGAGCAACATATTATCATTTTATAATCCGAGTCAAACCATGCACTATAATTCAGTTCCAAATAAAGTTATGGCCCAGGCGAGTGATATTTTATCTTACTTGCCAAAGCCGTTTTTTCTCTCATTTAGTGTTTGGTTGGTGTTAAATTAGATTGTCAACAAGTACAGTAATAAGCAAAAATTAGCTGCATTATCAATATTTTCCCAATTATTCCTTTGAATTAAAAAAGTATCCCCCTACCTTTTTACTATTACTTGATCTCTGATGACTTAATTTCGCACCGCAACAATCAAAATAATCCATGATCCCATTCTTCAATAATGACAATGATGTCACTTCAACAGTCATTCCAATTTTTCATCCAATAAAATGGCATTTGATGGAACTTTGGAACCTACCTAGAGATCCCCGAAGCAGCCAATCCTATTGACTCCTCTCCGTATTCCCTCTGGTGCTGTTAGAGACTGTCTAGGGAAAGAAGCGGTGGCCGATAACCTGTCTAAATTTAACAGAAACAGGCATTGTTTCTGGCCTGGTGGGCCCAATGAGTGCCTCTAAACATGGACAGCATAGTTGGGTTGTTGCTTATCGTTCTCTTCTCCCTCAGCCATTTCCATACAAGGCTGTGCTCGGAGCCTGTCACTTGCTACCCTGCCTGTGAAGCTCTCCTATCTGCCAGCTTCTTGTCTTTAACAGACACGTGCAAGATAAAGGGGCTTTGCTGGCAGGTAGCTTTCTTCTCCCCTTGTGTGTGTGGTCATACTGTATGTGTCTGGGAGTGAGTGCGTGTGTTTGCGAGGACGGCAGGAATGCACTGTGGACGTGAAAAGCACTCCTGGTGATTTTCCACAGATCCCAGGACCCCAGTAAGAGGATGTGACATCTTTTGGGAAGGTTTACCCCCTAAGGTTTAGAGAAGTTGGCTTAGTTGTGGTTAAAATTAGCCAAGATGAAGATCCTAAAAAAGATTCTTTATTGGCATAGGCATGTTGTTCCAAGAAGAACCTAATAGCATCAATGTGACATTTCCATCGGATAAAAGGCATACATATATATGCATCCCATCTTCAGATCAGTGTTTACATTCAGAATGCCATCATATGAGTTTGGTTGTGAGGGCAAAATGATATAACACTTTTGCCCACTTTAGACATATTGCATTTTGACATCTATCTAACTGGGCTCCATGAGAAGGGCAAAAAAAGCACATGGACTCGCAAGCCCATGAATCATGACCGTGTTTGGCTAAAATGCAACATCCTATAAACATCAAAGTAGCAATGGCTACATTTCAGTATGTGACAAATGTACAGAAATAGCATCATCTATTTGACATCATCTATTCTCCTTTTGTGAATTTGTTAAGGGCTTTTTGGCAGTATCTTCACTGCTAGTTCTGCCCTTTATCACAATCAAGTGCTAAAATGCACTTAGGCAAGTACTTTGTTACTAATTTTATCACACAATCGGCCTATAGAGGGAACGTATCGTGAATCTAGGATACAGCAAAAGAATAATTCCACATTTAAGGCAATGTCACATTTCACTAATCAAACTAATTACAGCATTAATTTGGTTTTGGTATTTAAGATGGAAATGAGTTCATATAATATAAATGACAATCAAACATATGAAGATTTAAGCATCCTCCTCTTACTCTGAACTTTGATCTTGGAAGTTTTGTATTCACCAAACTGTGAATACTTTACCTTTGTAGCTTTAATAAAACGAATAAAAAAAAATAACATTAATAAGAACTGTATTTATTTACAGTCCCACCAGTTTGACTGAAAATTAAATAAAATTGTGGGTACAGGATACTGTCCTTACAGTGGACAACCCAGACAAAAAAATCTAACAAAAAAAATGTATTTAGACTTTGACCTGACCATGCTTTACTTAAGGAATAGTTCACAAAAAACATTTTAATTACGACATATTATACTCACCCCTAAGCCAATCTAGCTTCAAAATAATGGCCACTATATCCACCAGCATTACCAAGCTTGGAGGAGCCAGGATAAACTTTTTAAAAACTCAGACTGCGTCCTACTGAAAGAAGAAAGTCATATATACCTAGGATGGCTTCAGAACCAGTAAAATATGCCGTAATTTAAATTTTTGTTAATGTAACCATTTTTTACACCACAGACCAGCATTGCTAAGTACTTGTACAATAAGTGCTAAGTGAATTGCAATAAAGTGCTAAGTGCTAAGTACAATAGCTAAAACTGGAAGCTAAATATCACTAGATTTACTGATCTATAAATATGAATAGACCAGTGGGCAAGATGAGAACTGAGATAAGGTTTGTCCAAGAAGTCGCTAAATCTAGCTACAAATTGGCATCGACCCACAGACTGAACACAATTGAGTGCATTGATTGGTAATTGGTTGGCCTTAAATTGGCATTACCAATTGTGTACTTAAATTTAAGAGTTGACAGCTATTCAACTCAATTCATTCCATACCTTTCTATTAAAGTTACCTGACATTATCGAGCTGAATTTCCTCTGATTCAGTTTAACTCTGAGTTAACTCATATTTTATTATCATATTCTAAAGTAAACTATTATAATGTGAGAAATGTTGAAGGTGTCTGAATAAATGTTGATATATTATCTTGTTTGAGGCACTTTCCAGTAATACATATTTCAAACTTATTTTTATATTTCAAAACTTCAAATAATTTATAAATAAACTTTTAAATGGAGAATCTTTTTCATGACTAAAATACTTTGATAATTAGCGCAAACAGGCCATATGCCTGCCAACCAAGACTGTGTGTTAAATAAAAAGCATTATAATGAACTGCCAGTGATAAGGCTGAAAGGCTGAAGTTATCAAAGCTCATATGACATATTACAAACAAAGAGAAGACAACTTCAAAGTATAGTCTTTCCTATCATATTTCCTCGATCATCTTTCGGTAATGAAGATGCCACATATGTGCTGCCAGCGAATGGCACATTCCCACGTCCTTGGTGTTTTTCTGTTTGACTAGTGATGATTTATCCATAGATGCAGTCATCTGAGATGTATGACTGTTTTCTAGAAATGTCGCCCAGTCAATGGTCTATTTCAAAAAGCCTGAAGATACCCAGTGCTGATTCATGATGCCCAGTCCTGCTATGCCCTACATAGTCTCATGTGTAAGAACATAAGAAGAGACAAACTTGCAAAGTGTCTACAGACCACAGACCTTAATCTGAGATTAACTCCTGTCAGCGCCCTTAAAAATTGCGATTTTAAGAACGGTCTTCATATTTGCTGAATACAGCCTTTATGAATCATCCACTTATGAGTCATTAAGTAACTCTGAAGTTTGTTAGATTAAGTATTATTATCCTTCCTCTGTGGCTGACGTGGTCATCGCCAGCATAGGACGGCAATATGCATACCTCACACAACTGTCACAAACATGCGCTCCATTACTTTATCTCTCATCCAAATGCTTTCATTCCAGTTGAAGTGTCCTTATATGATGTTTTTGTTACATAAGTGAACTTCCCTACTGAAACTCACAGTGACGCTTGGATCGGGAACATACAAGTGCAGTAGTTATGACATTTTGTTACATATGAGGCAGATCTCATGTCATTGACAACTGGTATGGAACTTTAATCTAATTTTGACAAATATGGTATGATAAAAATATGGAAATATTTTTTTTCTTTCGCCTCTCAGATGTATCTTTTTCTGCTCTCTTGCCACCCGTGGAGGGACCTAGATCTTCAAAATGAAAAAATTGGTTGATAGCGTAAAACAGGAAAATATAATGCAATATTTCTAAAGAGCTTGTCGAAATAGGTCACTTCAAGGAAATTTTCTTTTATGTCACTTATGACAGAAACTACAGCTGTACGTTTGGTTTATGGAAGATTAATCATCTGAGATGGACTCTTAGGAGCAGCAAGAGCTTCTGTGACTGAGAGGATTTGTAGGAAGACAACCAGAGTGGAGTTCATTCATAGATACATTTTGTAAGTAGAATATTTGCATAATTTAGTCTAAAATAGTCTAAATTTCTGTTGGAAATGTTCTATGACCACTGATCTATGCATACACTAATATGCGGATTTGCTGTTCAAAAAATATTTTTTTTTATCTATGTTTCTAGATATGTTTTTATCTATGTTTATCTATGTTTTTAGCTATGTTTCTTGAGCAGCACAGCTATTTATTCGATATTACTGCGGATAAATAATGAACATTTTTGTACTGAAGTGTTGCTGTTCTGTACAATGTTAGTCAGATTAAAATATTCCTACTGTCTACTAATGTTCCCGCCAGAAAATGTCTGATTAAAGTTAGGGACACATCTGGAGTCCTTGTTGGAATTCCACTAGACAAGATAAACTATTTTTAACCATGGTTTGAAAACGTCAAGGGCTGGGTGACTGAGGATCAGCCTCTGAGGTATCAATGAGATTACAGGGACACTCACACCTTCTCTCCGTATAGGAGCCACAAAAACGTTTACGTGTGATGTCATGTGAATATGGGACAATTTTGGGAAGTGTCATTGATTGGGATCATTAAAACACCTGTAGTGGGAGGAAGGAAGGAAGGAAGGGGTGACACATTTGTTTGTTGACCGTACATTCATCTTAATACAAAAATGACCTGCGAATGCTTCAAGAAGTTCTATTAACGTCAAGTCTTTGGTGAATCAAATAAATGTCAAGATGCAAATGGGTTGGATGAGACGTGTAACAAGTTATTCCCACGCTTAGCTCCTGCGGCTTTGGTTAGCAGTTTATGCCACTTCACTCAGTTTATCTACTTTCTCATCCATGCATGCTCCTGTGCAGTGTGGGGTCAACGTCACTGAATAAGAACTGAAAGTGAACTGAAACATGTTTTGTAATTGAAGCATCATCATTCCACAGATGCGACAGGAAGATCTTTGGATTCTGAGGATAAGAAAGTAAAGAGACGTAAAGAGTCTCACACAGAAAGGCTGTAATAGGCAGCTATGCACTTAGTAAAATTACAGCATTTTCCTTCATGGACAAATGAAAGTCATATGGGTTTGGTTTGAACAACATAAGGGCATGAGAATTCATTTTCACTTTTTCTGTGTGTGTGTGTGTGTGTGAGAGAGAGAGAGAGAGAGAGAGAGAAATAACCTTTTAAGCCATTTAAAATTTAATTTATTTTCATCAAGCCATTCTAGTTCATTTTGCTTTAAATGCCTATGAGTTTTGCTGACCATGCCCCTCCTCTGTGGGGTGACAATTTGGGGTCCTTTAATGCATTTTCATACATTTTTAGGTGTGGCTTTAGGAGCCTCCATAAACATAGATGTAGTTACCTAGTATAAGTATAATGCATATTAATTCTTTCTTGTCACCTGTCCAGCACTCATGAATTAAAAATTGGATACAGCTCCCAGACATCACTTTACAACACACCTCGTTGATCACTGTGCCAGACATGTGTAACGTCACACTCTGCTGTGTGTGTCCTACCCTAACCCGAACTTCATTCCAAACATTTTAAGAACAAGCTAAACTAGATCTAGAAAAGCAAGAAAGTCCGTTAAAAGCCACAAACAGACACACTACCTCACATGCTTCAAGACACAAAAAGACACACCAAAATAAACAGACTACAAAAACATGAAAACCAACTTAATAATAAGCCAAGTGCATAAAATGACCACTCTGAAAGCATCCAGCCAAGTTTACCTTGACCTTTAAATAAAATGTAAAGATCTAGATTTATGATAAATTTTATGCACAATGCTGTAAAAGCAGCTCTATCCAGAAAACCCTAACATCCTTATATTCAAACATAAAGGGTGATTTGCTGGTCTATAATGAAGCTTTAGGGACATTTATGTATTCTGTGCCACATCACGAAATTATACTCCACAGGTTGTTATTTTTTCTTTATTAGATAAGACATAATTACAATAATTTACACATGAGGCAAGAACAACTTGCAAAAGAAATGTTAGCAAAAGGTTGTAGAACATCAAAAGACTGGAATGTCAATCTATCACCTGTATTATTATTGATGCCCTAAATATTAAATGCCATTGGTTTGAGTAAATGTCATAACATTGCTTAAAGATGCAGTTCAACAATTACATGTGATGTCAGATGAGTATTGCAGGTTGAGGGCATACGTATCAGAAGGATTTCCATCTGATAGCTGAGAAAATTGTGTGGACCACATACAGTAAAGTGGTGAGAAAGGAAAACACCTGAAATGAAAGAGATATAAATAGTTATTATACACAGTGAAATGTGCAGCTGCTAGTTTAAAATGCCCTTGGTTGGGCATATCTCTTGTAGTCTTGCTATCATTTAGGCTGCCTCAAAATAACTGTTTAATAATTAATATGTCATTCAAAATGAAAGCTGAATGCCTTTTTGTTTGGAGACTTTAGTAATATCGACTTATTGTATTTGTGTTTAACAGGTAAGGTTTACCAGTGCTTGTCAATAGACATTTTGATTTTTAGCTATGAGGACTTACCACAGCAGCTACGTCCAGCTGGTAGAGAATTGTATCTTTGTCAATTAATACGTCAAAAAAAAGGATTAAGAATGCTAGAAGCACAGAGGCACTGAGATAGAGGAGTGCTGCAAATCCATGGTATGCTACATCCTGCAGAGAGAAAATGCATTTGTTTTGTGTCTTCATGAGGAAAGAAGGAAAATCAATTGAAGGACAAAGAGAAAGTGGAGAAGAAATGCACAACGATAGAGATTATGAACTTACCGCAGTTGCCCAAGAGCTTCTGTTATGATGAGACCCACATGCAAAGATCAGCATCCAGGTGAATGTTACGATAAAACAGAAAATTGCCACAGTGATAACATACGCCTGGGGGTTACTTGGAAAGACAGACGTAGCACCTACCAGGCTCAGTACCAGACCGCCAAAGACCTGAGAAACAAGCAAAAGAAAAGAAAAAGTGTCACTTACAGAATCCTTCTTTATTCCTAGAGTTAAAGAGATTGCAGATGTACATTCAAATTACTCATTCGAACGTACAATCCTATTTACATATGAAATTCTTCCGAAAATATTCAATCAATATAAAACTCAAAACACTGGATATAATAAAACAATGGCATTAAAGTATAAAATAGAATAAAAAATTACAACTATATGATGTATGAATGTGTCCAATGGTGTGACATCAAAATTTTAAAAACAGACAAAAACAACAACAAACAAGCCCTCTTACACTGAAGATAAACCTTTCTCATGCTATTTGTAACTCTATGAAAGATATATTTTTCTAATGTTATTTACATTGTTACATCCCACCCCATGTTCTTGCTATGTCACACCATAGCACACGTCCCCATTTTAATCTGTTATATAATATACTCAGTATGCATTTACTGAATAAGCAATTTAATTAGGTTGATACAATATAATCTCTTGATTAACACAGTTCCAACATTTTATGGGTCTTAATTTATTCATTTTTATATACTTATTTTTGCCAATTAAAAAAAAGGTAACACCTTAGATCAATTAACAAATACTATATGTTTAACAGACTTACAATTGATAAATTACATACCAGTTTCATAATGTTTCAAGATGAAAACATAACATCAATAAAGTAATCAATTATTTCAAGTCAACTCACAAGCTCTGGAAGGTAGAAGATGTCGGGTATAGTGCAGAATATTGCCCCACCGCGGGGCAGAAAGCCCATTTGTCCTGTATTGGTTGCCATCTGTGGACACCTGTGTTTCCGTTCCACACAAGCAGAATGAATTCACAGTAGTGCTGAGGATGTGCTTATTAAAGAGGCTGATAGAGTGCTGGACAGACCTGTTCATCTTGATGCATTCCATGAAGACCCACCCTGTCAACTCGCTCCTGAGGGCTGCTTTTTTATTTACAGTACCTTCTAGACTTTGTCTGACAAATTAACACTTGTTTACAAATCGTTTGTGTCCGGTACTCGTTACTTTTTGACTGAGTTGTTGTCTTTAAAACAACCGTGGCAACTTCTTTTATTTTTTTTAAGATAGAACAACATAGACTATTGTTTATACATACATCTTTTATTCTAATCCTAAATGGTGTTCTCGATTCAAGGTGACATATTTGATAAATATAGTGTATGCAAATGCAAAATATAGAGAAAAGACAAGTTTAGAACAGTAGATTTAAAAAAAATCTATTTCCCAATGCGACGATGCATCCTGTGGCATTTTTGACTATAGGCACAATAAAACATAATGGAAAATATGTTCTTTTTTATTTTTCTTAACAGTACAGGTGATGAGAAGTCAGTCTGGTTTCATGGGTGGGTTAGATTTCATTGTGTTTAACTAGAACACAGGTGACCACAGTGCATGCCAGAGCGTGACTTATGATTTAGTTTCATAGACTATCAACAGTGGTGTAAGAGATATTACAGAATGGTTTGATACTATTTTACTTTAATACATGTGTGTATACATGGCCATAAATATTTTTTAAAATCTATTAATCGTCTCTAACTTGCATACTTATGTGTTTTTTGGGCAACAAGTAATAAAAAATAAGTATAATAATGAAAGGGATAGCTTAGGAACATTTTTATTAAAATCCTATTTTTCATAAAAATATTAATAGGGTTTATAATATATTTTTCTAGTCATTGCATCCTAAAATGTCTGATAGTGAAGTATGTCCTGGGGCCGGTTGCATAAAAGGTTAAGAAGGTAAAAAATTCTTTAGAATTTTTAAGACTGTTCACAGTTTTTTAAAAATGTATATTAGTCTAAGGTAAATACAAAAAATAAAATGGATTACTCCTGGCTAACTGCTAGTTGGTCACTGTCTGAACATGAAGGCTAAACTTATGCAACTGGCCCCTGATGTCCTCATCGAAAATGTTTATCCGGCTTATAAGGCAGGGTTTGTAAGCTCAGAGCTGCTTTGTCTGCAGCCGTTCCCGGGGAAACCTCTCGTTTCTTAGGCTTAAAGCACCTCCTGCTGGCAGAGAATGAGTTTGAACCAGTTTGAAACCATCTGATTTACGCAGCGAACATATTTAGCTTAACATAATCTACTCTAGAAATGACTTAGCTGTTGTATATTTTATTTGGACGTTTACCTTAAGTTGAGTTAGGGCCACACAAGCACGCATGCGCAGTTACGTTTGTTTATGTTGTTGTCCTTGAAACAGTCTATTGTCATGTCAGCTATTTTTAAAGACCAAGAAGAGGGAGGGGTCATGGTGAAAGCTTTAAAACAACTGGTATTGTTGTGGAGGATTATACGTGGAACAACTTCTTGAGCAATGTTGTTGAGCAACCAGGGGCCTACTATGAAGCCGGTTTAGCAGGCTAGCCAGGTAAGTTTCAGTTTAGTTTGCACCAATCCTGGGTTTTAGGTACCATGAAATTAGTTTGGGTTTTAGCAGTGTTCATCTTCAAAGTAACTTGCACTCCACAGCTAACCCGTTCCCGGGGCAGGTTATGTTCTGGGTTAGAGAGCTCAAACCGAGATTTGACCAATCAGCTTCAAGCAAAGTGACAAATGTCTGTTGCAATAAAGCCACTCCCCCAGCTTCTCTTACTCCAAATTAAATGACGCCACATGGTAAAACATTTTTAAAGATAAAATAATCGGATTTTTAGAGATGATTATTTTTATAATTACTTTATAGTGTTTATATAATTATTATCTCGTTAATTCCTTGACACAAGCCATCTTAATTTAATAGTAATTAAGCTTTATTTTTAATTAATATGAACATAAATAATATGCAGTATAAACAAGATTTAGAATCAATAGCTGTAAACATGACTACATATGAGTTTAGATTTTTAAATGTTTTACCTATATAGTGTTTTAGTGTTATACTAGATAACTAAATAATGGAGTGGGTTGGTTTTGTCAACTCAAAACTAATCCTGTAACCCTGTGTTTGAGCCACCATCATGGTACATTCCCCAGGTGAAGTACGGTCCCACAACCATCCAAATAGTATGTGTTCTCTTCAGAGTATATGTGTGAATGTTTATGACTGGGTGGATGGTGTATGCAAAATCATTATGATTTCAAATCAGAAGTGTCAAACTTTTCCTGAAACGTTTTCTAAATTTTTAGTTGGTGATTGCAATTATTTTTAATGCTTATTTAGTTGCTAATATTAAATCTCGATCCAATTAACTGTGATTACATTAAACTTGTTTTCCCCTTTATTGCACAGGGTACAGCTTACCTTCCTCCAACCTTCTGGTCTACCACCAATCTGCCAAATGTCTGCACAACGTTTTATTTCGCCTCGTTTTTAATCCCACACTGCCATCTAACGTTTATTCTTGTAATTACATTATATGATGTCGTTATCACGTGGTTTCTGTTACTTTACTGAGCGCTGCTTCTATTGCACCAATCACAGTCGTTATTTCGCTCTTGATGACGTTTTGTTTTGTTGTTAAATTGCGTCTGTCTCCTGCGAGTCAAACCCGTAAAAAATTCGAACACAATCCCAAATTCAGCTTTATAGGTGCCTTTCCGTGGAGGCACTCAATGTTGAAAAGCGAGTGTAACGGGAAAAACAAAACACAGCGACCAACCGGCTAAAACTGTGTACAACGAGTGGGCGCGTAGTTCAAAACAAACCGTGACTGAAGAGAGGATTTTGCTGGAAAAGTAGAAGAAGTGATGCTAAAAGTTCGATCATCACTTCGAGTTGCTGTTACTTAATGAAGAGAAGACAAAGAATTTCTTTGGAAGAAATGGGGAAACGTGACAAAGCACTGACAACAATGTCGGGTAGGCAAAGCTGTGCTGGAAATGGGTCAGAATGGGCTTACTCCGAAGACACTGAAAGTGAAGAGCATATGGAGTTTAGTCAGGAGATTGATAAAATAAGAGAGAAACGGGGTGGTGAGAGTGGGAAAGTGGGGACAAAGAAATTCAAAAGGATGATGACTAAAGTTGATGGAAAGGATGATAATCTGAAGGTAGATGATGAGGAGTTTAAACTAATACTTAGATTTGGAGAAGAAAAGGGAGTGCTTGATATGAATCCAGTGAAGTTGACTACAATTCTAAAAAACCAAGTGGGAGATGTAAAAATGGCCAAAGTGTTGCGGGATGGAAACCTTCTTATAATATGCAAAAATGAAGATCAAAGAGAAAGGGCCTGCAGAATTAAAGAGATAGGAAGACATAAAGTAAGTAGTGGTAGCCGTGTAGAAAAGAAAAACATGTGGAATAAGGGGGTGATTTGGGGGATCCCTGTTGATGTAAATGTGGATGAAATAAAGGCAAACTTAAAAGGAGGAAAAGTGAAAGACGCCAGAAGATTGAGTAGCTTTAAGAATGGGGTGAGACAAGTAAGTGAAAGTGTGTTGCTGGAATTTGAGGATGAAATGCTCCCTAGTAAAGTATCACTAGGATACATGATGTATAATGTGAGAGAATACGTTCCCAAACCTTTGAGATGTTTTAAATGTCAGAGGTTTGGGCACACAGCCCTGAGTTGTAAGGGTAAAAGAAGGTGTGCTAGATGTGGTGAGGATCATGAATATGAGAAATGTAAGAAGGACGTACAACCAAAATGCTGTAACTGTGGAGGGGATCACAGTGTAGCATACGGGGGGTGTGAAGTAATGAAAAGACAGGTTGAGATCCAGCGGGTCAGAGTACAAAATAAAATATCATATGCAGAGGCTGTTAGACTGGTAAATCACAGAGAGGAAAGAGAAGTAAATGAGGCAAGTGAAAGTCTGAATAAGAGTCAACATGAACAGCTAAAAGAGGACAAAGTTCTGATTGATTTAAGGAAATTAATTGTGTTTATAGCAGGGGTCATCAATGCTACAACTGAGACAAAGTCAAAAACGGAAAGGATACAGATTATAGTAAAGGCAGCAGTGAACCATCTTAACCTGAATGATTTGACCTGGGAAGAGGTGAGGAATGAGTTAAGTGCTCAGGCCAGTCAGGAAGCTTCATTTGTTGGCTGACAATATGGTTCTTATTCTTCAGTGGAATGCAAGAAGCTTGGTGGCAAATGGGCAAGAATTTAAATATTTTATCAGTTCATTACCAACTACACCTGATATCATTTGTGTTCAAGAAACGTGGTTATCACAAAAATTAGATTTTAGTATATGTAATTATGTTAGTGTTAGGAGTGATAGGGAAGATGGTGTAGGAGGTGGGTGTGCCACATTTATTAAAAAGAATATTCCATATCAAGTTATATCCAAAGGTAGGGAGGAAGAGTATGTTATAATTAAAATATGGATTAAACACGAGATGTTTTCTGTGGTAAATTATTATAACCCATGCAGAAGATTAAATGGTGAAAAACTAAAACAAATTGTTGAGCTGGCAAGGGATCATATTGTTTTATGTGGTGATTTTAATGCACATAGTTCATTATGGGGTGGGGGAAAAACAGATGTAAATGGTTTAATAATCGAGCAGTTGTTGGATGAGTTTAATATGGTATGTATTAATGATGGGAGAAGCACAAGAATAGATGTTCACACAGGTAAAAGTTCAGCACTTGATTTAACACTGGTGTCAAAAGAGGTAGCAGGTATTTGTGAGTGGACAGTATGGGAGGACTCTACTGTGGGTAGTGATCATTTTCCTGTTTTATGTAAGCTATATGTGAGTAGGGATGAAAGGGAAGAGGGAGGAGAGGGTAAATGGATGTTTAATAAGGCTATGTGGGGTAAATTCGAATATTTATGTGAGGTGGCGAGTAGTGAAATTGATTTAAACCGGGATATTGATGAAGTGGTTGGAAAATTTAATGAAGTAGTGATTAGAGTGGCTAACGTATGTATTCCAAAAAGCAAAGGAAAAATTAAAAGGAAACCTGTTCCATGGTGGACGGAGGAGTGTGGGAAGAGTATTAAAGAAAGGAATAAGGCATTTAAAAGGTTAAAGAGTAATCTCAACTTTCAAAGATTAGTCGAGTACAAAAAGGCCCAAGCTCAAGTTAGGAAAGTAGTTAAAAAGGCAAAAAGAGACAGTTGGAGAGAATACTGCAATAAAATAGGTAGAACTATGCCATTAGGAAATGTATGGGGCATGATAAGGAAAATGAGGGGAATTAAGAAAGAATGGCAGTATCCTGTTTTAAAATCAGGAGAAACCATAGCAGTAACAAATGAAGAAAAAGCTGAAATTATAGCTAAAGCACTGGTTGATACTCATAGCTCTAACAATCTGTCTGAGGCTGGTAAAAGGGGAAGAGAAGTAACTAGAAATGCATACCCAGAGGTATTAAGAAGAAATGAAAGTACGGGAGAAAGACTCCCCTTTTACATTAAGGGAAATGAAACGGGCAATAGATAAAGCTAAAGTAACTGCTCCAGGGAAAGATCAGATTAGCTATAGTATGTTGAATCAGTTTGGTATTTTAATGCAAATAATACTTTTAGGTATATATAATAAGAGCTGGGAAGAAGGGAGATTACCAATGAGTTGGAAGGAGGCTATAGCAAAACCAGGTTAGGACCCAACGAATCCAGCAAACTACAGGCCCATTGCCCTTACGTCACATGTTGGGAAAATTATGGAACGGATGATTGTAGAAAGAATGACGTTTAATATAGAAAGTAAAGGTCTTTTATCTACCTACCAAAGTGGATTTAGGAAAGGACGGGGAACAATGGACTCTGTGGTTTGCTTGGAAACAGAAATTAGAAACGCTATGATTAATAAGGAATCGGTTATGGCAGTGTTCTTGGATGTGGAAAAAGCTTATGACATGGTATGGAAAGAGGGACTGTTGATTAAATTTAAAAAAAATGGGTATTAAGGGAAGAGCTTTTAATTGTGTTAAAAGTTTTTTATTTGAAAGGTATATTCAGGTTAAAATTGGTACCTCAGAGTCTAATAAATTCAAAGTGGTTAATGGGACCCCGCAGGGTAGTGTGATAAGCCCATTACTTTTTTCTATCATGATTAATGATGTTTTTAGTAAAATAAA
>JAUCMT010000013.1:18631678-18642088 GCA_032357475.1 Enteromius thamalakanensis
GCAGATCTCTGGGGGCCCCTAAAGGGCGTGGGCCCTTAGAATTGTCCCAACTTTCCCCCCCTTAGCGGCGCCCCTGAGATATTGTGTACATTTCCTACAAACTTTACTCCACCTCTGTGACATAAGAGAAAGAGGGTTAAGATGTGTCATCCTCACAATTTTTTGCATCCAAATTTTTTAAAAGAGTCGTCTTGTGAAGAGTAAATTTGTAGAGTAATATATTATAGTTGTTCAGGCATTTAAGTATCTAAGTTAATTTAGCTAGTATAACAATAATATAAAACTGGAAGTAATTTCTTTAATGCTCATATTAAACATTTCTTTACGAAAACAAATAATGTGCAGGAATAATTATTAATTATTATTAATTAATTATTTCTTTTTAAATACATGACAAAACAAGACTTGGACCTTTTTGTGAATTCATAACATTTCTGTGGCCCTGCTTCACTGCTTATTCAAAAACTCAAGGAAAATTGGCACAACTTACTCCCTCTTTCCCTTATGCTATTGAACACAACATTTATGCATTTATAAAAGCATTATGTGTATTTACTGTCTGTCTTTCTCACTGGCCCATATGTGTCCAAGTGTGCTGTAATTGGTGTATGTATCTGTGTCCATTTCACTGTGTTGCACATCAGTATGTTTTGTGTTTTCTTCAGTTCACAGGGCTTACATAACGGCGAAGTCTTTTCGTAATGTCAAGTCAAAGACGCATTTTTTCCTTTTGCGCATCAGCTTATGATTCAATAATGCATGTATCACCTTTCTCTGGGACATTGAGTGCAAACTGACCTTTGTGACACTCATCTTTAAGGATTGAATTTCTGTCTGACCCATGCTTGCCTTAAGATGGACGGTGAGTGTCATAATAGTCAAAAGAGGAACTGCTGACGGTTTGAGATCGTGCCATCAGCCACGACCGACCAATGTGCAGAAACCTTGATTACTAGTGCAGAGAAGGAAAACAAAACAGCCGTAACGTCATATCAAGCGCTGCATCAGCTCAAAGTGCTCAAAACCAATTGCTTGTTAAGTATAATCCATCTCTTCTCTTCCTCTCCATCTCTCTCTTTCTGGCTTGTAGGCTGGCAAAGGAGGGTTTTGGCGTCGACTAAATTGGTCAATTGCAAGATATTTGTCAGAGACGTAAGGTTATTGAAGAGATTTGTGAAAATGGTGAGAGAGTTACACCGTCCTTTATAGTTCCCCCCTCTCCCTTCCCGGAAATGTGGCTGCACTTCACTTTTCAGAGTTTGATCACAAAATGGCTGTTGACGCTTCCCTTCCCTGGGATTCAGAGGAATTTCAATTATTATTCTTTGTTAATTAAGGTGACCTGAATGAAACCCCCTCTGCTTTTCGCTCACCGTAACCTCACATCCCATGGGTCCCCTGGAACGAAACTGAGAAAAAAAAGCTCTCATGCCGATTATTGGGAATACAAGCCCTGCGATTGAATGCTTTAGCTGTTTCGCCAGCATTACGGCCTGTCTCGGACAACACCCGTAAGACTGTTCGGAACCTGCTTGTTAGTTAGTCACTCATAAGGGAGAGGGTAGATGCCAGCTAATGTAGAAACTATTAGGGATATCTGTCTGTCCTTTGGCCTAAAGTGGATTCTATTTAATATGGGAAAGAAGCAATAGCATTTCCACACATTGACAAACCTTTTACGCTTTTGGTTCGGGTGTTTCTCATGCAGTAACATTTCCAAATATGCTCACAATAGCACTTGAAAGTCTAGTTGCGGAAGGAAAATCCCATTCATTTTTTCCATGTGGGGAAAGATAACTTCAAAACTTTTAAATAGACCTACTGTGAGCTACAAGCTCAATGGATTCCTGGTCAAAATCTACATTACCCATGATTCTGATATCCACTGATCGGAGAAGGAAAATCACTTCAAAAGATTTGCATGTGTTATTTTGGAAGTAAGGTTAATATAGCTAGCATATTTTTCACAGTAAAGTAGTGAAAACAATGACAAACACAGATATACAGTAATAATAAAAAATTATACAGTACATATTTTGCAATAGATAGTTGTTTCTTTATAATAATAGTTCTATAGTTCTTCATTGTCTCTAAAAAATAAGATGCATAGTAAATGCATTTTGCATGGAATTGTACTTCTTTCTTCCATTGAAGCTATTAAATTAATTCAAATTAATTACTATTAAAAAACCTTTGTTTATCTTTGGAACACATAAGTGATCCTGAACAACAAAACCAGTCGTAAGTGTTCATTTTCAGAAATTACGATTTTTACATGATCTGAAAGCTGAATAAATAAGCATTCCATTGATGGATGATTGGGATGGATAAGGCAATATTTGACCGAGATACAGCTATAAGAAAATCTGGAATCTGAGGGTAAAGAAAAATCTAAATGCTGAGAAAATCACCTTTAAAGTTGTCCAAATGAAGATCTTATCAATGCATATTACTAATCAAAATTAGGTTTTAATACATTTTGGGTAAAAAATTGACTAAATACCTTCATGAAACATGATCTTCACTTACTATCCTAAGGTTTTTTGGCAAAAAAGAAAAATCAATAATTTTGACACGTACTTTGTATTTTTGGCTATTGCTACAAATATACCCCATTGACTGGTTTTGTGGTCCAGGGTCACAAATTAAGATGTTTTTTATGGAATCTGAGAGCTCTCTGAGCCTCCCATAGACAGTGGGGGTCTTACCATGATCAATATTGTAGAAGGAATTTAACATAACTTATTTAACAATTCTTCTCCCCAGGTTACCATTTACTGCTTGTGTGCTCTTTTTACTGAACGTAAATAATTTCTGTGCATTGATTGTTGTAATATCCTTCCTGTCTATGTAGGGTCAGCAAGCTCTCAAAATCCATTAAAAGTATTTTATTTTGCGTTCTGAAGATGAGGGAAGGTCTTATGGGTTTGGAAGGACATGAGGCTGAGTAATTAATGACAGAATTTTCATTTTTGGGTGCACTAAACCTTTCAGTATAGCCTTTTTCATTCATTTGTAATTTACCTCGTAGCTGGTTGATATGGTTCAAAAAAATCCCTGTGGAAAAAAAAGAAAGGGAAATAAATACTTCCGGAACCAAGGTCGTTGAAACTCATTTTAGCAATTGACTATTGGCTGTAAATGAAAAGGTGGGTAAGTGAGGCATGAGATATAATTGACAAAGACAATAGCTTACAACAGTTACATTCACAACAAAATACTGCAGGTAGAATAAAGAGCCCATTGATAAGTGGCCACTGCAGAGTGTGGAAATGCTGGCTTAATGTACTTCAGTTGTATCTCAGTGTTCAGAAACCAACGCAAAGTGATTAAACTCTTCACTGCTCACATTCTTTTGCCAACTCATGTGAATTCGGACCAAACAAGCTTTCAGTTTCTTAAAATATTCTTAAGCTGCATCTTTCATCCCTGCCACTGCCTGTATAACATTCAGACTTTCATCCTCCAGTTGGTTTCCACAAATCTCCTTGTTTGCCTGTATCAAGGGTACATCAGTGCAGGTGTCAGGAATTTGGCACATGAGTTGGCAATACGCTCTGTCACTTTTCTTGGCTGAACTTTGTCTACCTTATGCCATAGTGCAGTTTGTTCATAGATTGTCCGTAGAGCACTTCTCTAAGATGCTGCACTAGAGACTGCAGTTCTTGATGGATGCTGGGCTGGGCATGAGTTAGCGATTGAGCTACTGAATCTGAGCCGAGCTGGGCCCTGCATGTTTAACCAAGAAAACATTGGTGCTGCATGCCAAATAGCATGTTATTGGGTTCTAATATGCATCTTTCGTAACCTTAGTTTAATTGAAGTTGACTCCAAAATTTAACTTTGGAGTAAGGTTATTATGCTCTTTTAGAGAATTGTAATGGATGATTTGTGATGAAGGCTGATGTTTAATTTAGAAGTGCGATGATTTAACTTTTTAAGAAGGTTTAAGTCTATAGTATTTGAATGTCCAATATAGCATATTGTCAAATGTTTGTTTGTAGAATCAGAATTATTTTGTTTAATGACCAATACCGATATACAGTGTTTTTTTATTATATGTTCTATTTGTACCAAATTAATAAAATACGCGGGATTTGAGCCGGACGCCGTGCTCTGTCCGTGCAAGGGTTAAAACTACTAGGGCTCGGGAGTAGAGACCCAACGCACCGAGTGTGGTGTAACAAAAAGATTTGATGGGTGAATGCGGGCGGTAAGGTCCTTGTGTTAGTGTGGGTTGCAGGAGAATATTATAATTCGCGGGACTCCCGCAAAAAATGTTATTATCTTAATGAAATTTTACTAAAAAAATATTCTGTTATTTATCTACTGCACAAAAGCAACAAGAATGACAAAATAAAGTAAAAACATGTTACAGGCGCAGGTTAGGAATCTAATTCTTGCGTGGTTCATGACTATAGACCCAACTCGAGTCTAAAGAGCAAGGCACAGATGGAAGCTAAGTTGTACTTGTTTTTTCTACATTGCTGATGAATAAAAAGACTAACGCACATTCTGAAGCAGTATTAGGCCAAATTATTTCCTGTTTGACCACTTCTGAAATCAACGTTTATTATTATTTATTTCATTGCAAAATTATCAGCCTATTTCTAACTGTATTTCTATGTTCTGAAAAGCTCCTCGTTCGTGTCCATGTTCATCATTCCATTTAATTAAACTCAAATAAAACCAAACATATTTGTTTATTTTCTTTTTCTTTTTTTATTTAAATAAAAATGGGAAGCAAGTGAAACAAATCATAGAGTAGCGGGAAGAAGTGGTGAAAATAAAACTACTTATATGTTTACCTGCAGGCTTTTGCGGGCGGGAGCAGGAGAAAATAATATATATATATTTTCCCGGTAGCTCCCGGTTCGCTCCCCCAGACAGCAAGCCAAACACGCTATTTTATTTTACAATATGAGGAAGTGTGAACTCGTGAAATAATGAAACAAGCTGAATATCAATATTTGCACTGGCAGTTATTAGCTGATATTGGATATTTTCAATAATTGTATATGATTGTTTCCCTCCATTTTAACATTAAAATTTTTACTTTACTGTCATCTAACACTCAGAATTAACCTTTGAAAACACTAATAATTTATTAACACTGCTAAACTGAGCATAAAATGACTTGATGCCCAAATTCACTCATTAAAATTGACTTTTGAATTTATTTAGACATAATAGCACAGAATGCTAATCCACCATTTTCCAAATTATATCAGACATAATTTTAATATCGATGTTTTTGGTCTAGCATGGCATTTGAATACCATTGCTGTAGGGAAATACGCTAAATGTGTCAATTTCAGTAAATTCTAATGGTAAGGTTGTTTTAGGTGCTATAATAATGGTTTTTCTTTAGCTTCTCTCAGAAATGCCCAGCACACGTAGTGGAACTGTTTTAGCATCCCCTATTCGAACACTTCACAAGCTACAGTACTTGGCATCTGTACAGTAGCATGTGGTTTTACAAATGTCTGCAGTTTGTTTATGCGGTCTAGTGTGGTGTCATTCTGTTTTAGTCACGTGTTTTCTAGACTTTTCTCCTCCGGTTGTGGCTATTTTATTTGCGCAGGTTTTTGGGTCAAAAAGTATGTGGGTCAATGGATGTGCCTAGTAGACTTTTTTTTCTTGTCAGCATAGTAACGTTATAATGCTCAGAGAACACTTTAATGTCAGCATTTCGCCTCTTGAATTGGTATCAGTAAATAACTGCAGGAATAAGTTGGCTTTCTTTTATTAGAACTACGTTTAAATCAGACATTCCAAAGATAACTGCCTTCTTTGGAATGTTAGCGTTTGCTGAAGTTTGACTGGCCACTGCATGTAGAAGCCAGCTCAACTCACCAATAGCATGATAGCAATAGCGATGAATTGGTGATTTAACACATGTTGGTGACTTTTCACAGATAAATGGATCATTTAAGTTGGGGGCTGCCAGAGTGCTCTCGGGGTTGCAGTGCCTAGCGCTGCAGGACAACGCCAACATGAACGGCACTGCAGAGCAGCAGGACATTCTGCCCCCTAACTGCATGGTCAAAGAGCGATGGAAAGTGGTAGGTGTTCTAAATATCTGTACATGACAATTACAGTTGTAATGCACCATGATAAATATAACACTACAAAATATCCCATGTGTATTTGCTTTTTTGATCAGTGACCTGAAAGTTGCACCGAATCCTCAATAGTGCTTTTTTGTTGTCTTTTGCAATTCTGTTTTGTATTTTTATTTATTTAAAAATTTTGGGTTTGATATTTCTGTTTTTTTATTCTGAGGTTTCATTTTATATATATTTATTTATATATATAATTAAAATAATAATTAAAATTAACTTTAAACACCAAATTAGTATCAGTAATATTACTTTTTATAGTTTTACTAATTGATGATAGAAAAAAAATTTTTTTGAGCAGCAAATCAGCATATTAGAAGGATTTCTGAAGTATCATGTTACACTAAATTACTGCTAAATTCAACTTTTCCATCACGCTAATAAATTACATTTTAAAATATATAAAAAATTGCTTTAGATTATCATAACATCTTTCTGATCAAACAGAACCTTTGTGAATATAAAATACTTAAAACCTTAATATATTAAATTAAATGTTATTATTAAATGATATTTATATAGTTAATTGATATATACATTTATATATATTAGTTAATATGCAATTAATAAAATTGTATGTGGGTACTTACTATATAGATGGATATATATTTGTGGGTTTTAGCCTCATATCTTTTTTCCTGTTCTGAGAAGATTATGTAACAGAAAACATCATCAGTCTTTTGACACATTCACCGTGGCTGTCTTGTCAAAAGACATTAAAAAGAGATAAAATTCCCACAAAAATTCCCAGTACAAAGGAGAGAAGAATCTTTACACATGACTGCTCGATTCCAGTAAATGGGCCCTTGGCTTCGAGAGAACTAGATGACAGAGTGACGTTACTGACCGCCAAGGATTGTTTATGAGTTATAAGAAATCAGAAAATGTTTGTTTTGCACTCTCTGTTTTATATTGGAAATGCATTAGTCGTTATTGTGAAATTTGTGACACATTTATGCAGAGCTGACTAATGTTTGTCTGTAGTGGGACTGCTGCACTATTGCATATCTCTGGTCAATACATGTCTCCTCTAGATTGGTAATCAATAAAAGAAGGATTATTCACATATGGAAGATCATGCACATGTAGATGGGTTATGTTACAGTATTATTTGTTGAGTTTGTTGTTTGAAATGAATATCTCAGGAGAGTGAACACTTGAAATTCAGATAATATGAAGTGCTTTTTGATGTTTCCCAGATGCTTTATCTGAAAAACGCTTTGAAAAGCTGTATGCATTTTTATGAGATCGTCAAACATTGATAGCGCTTATTTCTCTCACTTCAGGCTTTGTATTTGAAATCAATAGCAAATTAAACACAAAAAATCCAGATCATATCCTGTTGTGTTCTTTTTTGATGTCCAGCTGAAGAAGATAGGAGGAGGGGGGTTCGGGGAAATCTACGAGGCGTTGGACCTGCTGACTCGGGAGAATGTAGCGTTAAAAGTGGAGTCAGCTCAACAGCCCAAACAAGTCCTGAAGATGGAGGTGGCAGTACTGAAGAAACTGCAGGGTAAGGCATGGTCATCATTAGGTTCTGGTATTTTTGTACAGTATCAATGTCACTTTGACATTGACAAGATGTCACATTGACTGAAGACGAATTCTCCCCGGAGATACAATACACAAGATCATTTGTGTTAAAAAAACCTGTTAAACGTTTCATTTTTGTTTTTAGAAATTAAAAAAGTCTTTCTATAAACCTGAATACCAGGCTTTTATCAAATGCTCTGCATAAACGTATGCATTTACGCAAATATGCATTTAATGACAAAGTAAAGACATTTTGTACAAATGATTTTCATTTAGTGTAAATGCTGTCCTTTTTTACTTTCCAAAATAATAAGCAGCACAACTGTTATCAACATTGATAATAATAATAAATGATTTTTGAAGGAATACTGATAGACTGATACTGAGGACACAGGAAAAACCTATACATTGAATCATTTCAGTTATAGAAATGTAAAAAAAAAAACAAAGAAATAGAAGACCTGCTGTGCTTCAAAGGCTTAAAAGTAGTTGATTTATGTTAGTGGCATTTCAAATTTTATACAGTATTTAGTTGACATCATCTTTACTGAGGCATTTATTAATAACTGTAAAGACTGAGTTTGCCATCAGAGTGGACCATGTGTGGCACTTTTTATATTTAGCACTGTGAATGAAGCGGCAGTAACACAGCCTACGTGACTACGAACATGTGAAGCGGCCTACAGATCATACAGCCAAGCATTACACATACATATTCTGATCAGCCGTTACTCATCACCAGAATAAAAAAGAGGTCAGCTAAATTTGAAACTCATCGTACTATAAGGCAGATTAATATGTAATGAAATAAAATTAAATATTATAAAAAACATACAAAATAATATTAAATAAACATTTCTGAAATTAAAATATTCATATTAAGATTTAAATTCAAAACTCACAAAATACACTAATGTTCAACATTTCTGAGTATTATTTATATAATAATATAGTATATAGTACTATTTTATTTTATTCTCAGTAGTTACTTTAATTGAAATGTAAGTTTTATTTAGTTGTTTTTGACATATTTATTTATGTTTGTAAATTATTAATGTATTTAGTGGCATTTTATAATTGCATAAGTTAAAATTGCAAAAATGAAAGGTTTTTTTTTTGTTTCTTGACAGTTTTTAATTATCTGTGTGTTGTTGTTGTTTTAACATTTATATTAACATTTTAGATCATTTCAGCTTTCAATTTAAAAACATTCAGTTAAAACGTATTTGAACTAAAACGTTTTAGTTAACAATAAACAAAAGTACATTTATTTATCTTTGGACATTTTTATTTTTTAATCACCCTGACCAATAATGTTATATTTTAACATATTTGCATAAATAACCTTCTCATGTTATTTTCTATTTTTAGGTAAAAACCATGTTTGTAAATTCATAGGCTGTGGGCGAAACGATAAATTCAACTATGTCGTCATGCAGTTGCAGGTAAACAATTTCTATTTCGTAACCAGTCGCATATGCAGTAACATCAATTCTAAATACCAATGCAAATAAGTAACCCTTAACTGATTATATTTCAGGCAAATACTTCACCATCTCATGCTGTTTCAAAATTCTGTGAATCGTGGTGTTATGTAGGTGTGAGGATTTCACTTACACTTTGTTATCACTCTCAGGGTAGAAACCTGGCAGATCTCAGGCGAAGTCAACCACGTGGCACCTTTACCATGAGCACAACCCTCCGTCTGGGAAAACAGATTCTAGAATCCATAGAAGCCATTCACTCTGTTGGCTTTCTCCACCGAGACATCAAACCGGTATTGTTTAATAGCTTTCCTTCAAATGTTTTCTAATTGTGTTTAGAATAAAAATATAATGCTACACTGTCATCATTTCTGAGCTATAGAAGTGATTTTAGTTTATAAGAATCTATGGATTTTCTTTCCAGTCAAATTTTGCCATGGGAAGACTGCCTTCAACATACAGAAAATGTTATATGCTAGATTTTGGGCTTGCACGACAGTATACAAACACCAATGGAGAAGTCAGACCGGTATGTCACAGCTTAATTCAGTACTTTTTTAAATACTTCTCAGTTTTAGTCATTGTAGATTTAATTATTTAATGGCTAATAATGCTCATTTTTTGTATGTGTTGAATAAGGGTACATGATTCCTGCACTGCAGTCAAATGATCAAACATTTCTGTCCTTGATTACAATGCTACCGTGATATGAAGTTGTCTTTTGATTGACCCTGAAGGTCTGGTTTTATCAAGAAGTGCCTGAGATTTATTTAAGTAATACAAAGGCTTTATTCACTGTAATAGTGCAGGCTGGCGGAGAGATGAGCTGAAAGCTCATGAGAGGTTTACAGAGCTCTCTGAATCAGGCACTGGGCTGTTTCCTCTTTTAGCTCATCACAAAGAGCTCTTCATTCGCACATGTTCTTCTCTCCTCCATCCTTCACACTATCTCTCTATTTCTCTGTACGTGCAGGTTTTAGTGCAGCAGTATGAATATTTAATAAGACTGCATGCATCAGTGAGCATTGCCCCCAGGTTAAACCTGAGAGGGTGTAATATTTTCATCTCTCTCTCTCTCTCTCTTTCTCTCTCTCTCTCTCTCTCTCTCTCTCTCTCTTTCTCACTCTCACTCTGTCTTATTCTCTTCTGCACGGCTGAGTCAGCTGTACTCATCGATTCCGGAAGGAAGCAGCATCTTCTATCTATCTATCTATCTATCTATCTATCTATCTATCTATCTATCTATCTATCTATCTATCTATCTATCTATC
>JAUCMT010000013.1:18642378-18656641 GCA_032357475.1 Enteromius thamalakanensis
CTATCTATCTATCTATCTATCTATCTATCTATCTATCTATCTATCTATCTATCTATCTATCTATCTATCTATCTCATTTATAGGGTTATAAATAGTTTTGGTCTCCTCACAACTGTAAATGTCACCTTCTGTCGAATGCATACCGTATTAATAGGACAATCAAGGTCCTGAGTCATGGTGCCCTGTTTGTTTGCTTATTTCTTTGTTTGTTGATATTTTTTTTTTTTATGTTAAATATTTTTACATGCTTTTTGGTACTTTTTGTTGTTCTAACCTTTTCTTATGGACAGCATTTGGATTGCATGGGGTCATTTGTATAATTATGCCTGGTGCATTATGTCTGCTTTTTCTTTTGTTTGACCATTTTGTCTTATTTTTGCAGTTTTCGTTTTGGGGTTTTAAGTTATGACGTGCATGTCTGACGTATTTCTCCATCTGTTCCCTTCTCCCTCATACTCTCACCAATGGAAAGACTTTCATTGTGAGTGACTTCATGAAACTTTCATCTTCGTTTTATAGCTTTCCACAATAATAAAAAAATGCACAAATTATATTATATACAAATTATATTTCATGTACTTATTCTATTTTTATTCCTATATATATATATATATATATATATATATATATATATAGGATAAGAAAAGAAAATATTTATTAATATCATTTGAAAAAATGAACTGAAAGTTTTGCACATAATATTCATTCCACTTTTGATTTAAGTTAATTCTTAATCATGTTCTAATCCAAAGAGAAGTTGATTTAATATAGCATATAATACATTTAATGAGCCATTTGTAATTAATGTCGAGTAATGCTTGTCAGATTTCTTTTCGAGAGTTTGACCTTTATAATTGGCAATAAAACAGTGAACAAGACAATAGAAAATTAACTGCATCCAAATGAAATGTTATTTGTTCTGAAACAGATGTCATGTTATTTAGTTAATCAAAAAGAAATTAGAGCAGGTTTGTGAGAAAGAGAGAGCCACCGGGACTTACACACACTCATGCACACAAACACACACACACACACACACGTACATTTATGTGATGGAAGGTGTTTAACTTTTGTGTTGTGTGTTCACTGTTCTGGAAGAATGGAACACCATGTTCAGTTTCTGGGCAAAGCCATGGTGCCTCTTCTTTCAGAGTGTGTTGTGCAGTTTGTCCTTTTACTGACGCTACTGTATTAAAAGTTATAATGCATATAATTATACAGTAATGCCCAGTATTATTTCTGATTTGCTTTGATTTACCATAGTACAAAGTATTAGAGATAAATGCATTTATCAGTGACAGATTTCCCTAATACATTTTCTGCTTTTAGCCCAGAACTGTTGCAGGATTTCGAGGGACTGTTAGATATGCATCTGTGAATGCACATAAAAACAAAGTGAGTGCAACTGTATTGTGATCTTATATCAAACAATGTATTTTACAGAGGACACTATCATTTAATTCTATTTACCTGTTCATTGAATGAAATTATTGTGTTGTTTTTACAGGAAATGGGTCGCCATGATGACTTGTGGTCATTGTTTTACATGCTGGTTGAATTTGCTGCTGGGCAGCTGCCGTGGAGGAAAATCAAAGACAAGGTGCTCTGACTTCCCTTAGCTGATTGGAAAATCTGTGTTTGTTGTTTTATTCAAGTTCATGACATTTTTATTCTGTGTCAGACCACCACTGTTAAAATCTACTGTTGTCATCTGCGTCATTTAGGAGCAGGTTGGTCAGATTAAGGAGCGCTATGATCACAGAATGCTGCTTAAACACATGCCATCAGAGTTTAATGTCTTCCTGGAGCATGTTTTAGGCCTTGACTACTACACCAAGCCTGACTATCAGGTACAAAGACCAAAAAATCTCTTTGTAATCTCTTTGTAAATCTTTAATATATATATATATATATCAGGTGTATGCAGTGATTTTGTGAAATGTGATTACTTTTACATGGATATATTAAAGATGTGGGTGGTCTTTTCTGTGGTGTCAGCTCCTGATGTCAGTGTTCGAAAACAGCATGAAAGAACGCATCATCACAGAGAACGAGCCATATGATTGGGAGAAAAGTGGGACGGACTCCATGATGTCTGCCACCACACCGACAGCAGCGCAGCAGAACACACGGCCCACAGCGGCCATAGTTGGGTAAGCACCACATGCATGTGTGAACGCATTACACATCACGTGTACAGTATATGCATGTGAACATGTGACTCTATCTATCAAGCTATCAAATTTTTATATCTAGCTATTAAGTTTAGCTATCAAGTCTTTTGATGTCTTTTTCTGAAACAAATTGAACATTTCTTTTTAATCACATTCAAATAATAAATTTAACTGGTTAAACAAATAACAAAACAGGATTAAAGCCTGACTGTAATTTTACTGTGAAGACACACACACATAAACATGCATGGAACCTAACAAATCCTGCACTAATTCAGCAACTATTTCTCGGGGGCTTTGTTGCTTGTCTCACATTGTCGCATAAAAGCTGTACAGATGGATAAAAGTCCTGCTTACAGTCTGTAATGCACAGGCAATGAAAAAAAGAGACAAGCTTGTATCTATCGTCTTCTTCTATCGTTTTACTTAATTACTGTCATTTGCATACTGATGAATTTACTGCATTTTGCAAACAGATTGATTGGTCACAAACCTCCAGTGTTTTTTGGAACATTGTAGGCAGTTTTTAGGGGGTTGTATGTTTAGAGAGAAGAAAACTCACTTCTGATGGAAATGTCACTGACTTATTTTAGTCCATTGCAGTTCTAGAAAGGCGTAGTTGTTGAATTGCTTCAGGACATGAAGAACATTTTACCATGAAAAAGAGAAATGTCTGATGACTTTTAAAGGGGTTCCCCTTCTGACGTTCTTTTTTGAAATTCTCCGTGACATTTACAGAAAATGACTCTTTAAAGGTGAAGCGTGTCGTTTCTGTGCCACTACTGGAAAAGATTTCTTTTTTAACAAATAAAACTAAAATTCAGTAGGTTTCCCAAAACCATTTTACATAGAATTTATGTCATTTAGGTTTACCTTACTATTATTATAATTTTTGTAATTAAAAATTGATTTGTGATATTTTCTGGTACCTTTAGGGTCATAAATATGACTCCAATGCCAGGTGACCTTCAGAGAGAAAACACGGATGATGTTGTGCAGGACGAGCACCTAAGCGACCAGGAAAACGCCCCTCCGATTCCTTCTGGGCGGCCAGCTGATGGTAGCCAGTTACCTAACGATGCAGATGGATGGGAGGAGACAGACTTTAATCGCAACAAACTCAGGATTAACCTTGGAAAGGTTAACAAATTTGTTTATTTTTAACAAATAATTAAATATAATAATCAGAATTTCCCTCACATTTTTGTTAATTTTATGTTGCAGGGAGGTCAAGAAGACGATGGTAGCCGGGGGGTGTGTCCTGTGTCACCACAAAGGGGTTTAGACTCTCCGGGTGTGCAGATGCACTCGCTCAGGTACCGACGGGTCAACAGCCCTGAATCTGATCGAATGTCAGCCGCTGATGGACGGGACGGTTATGCACAGCGGTGGGTCATAATTTTAATTTGGATTTGTACAGATTTTGTATTGATTAATAAAATATTTATTCAGGAAGAACGCATTAAATTCCAAAAATTACAGGAAATGTATTTATGATATTATAAAGTATTTTTTTAAACAAAAAAACAAGTTTCCTTGAAATGTTTTCAACCTTAATAATAAAACAAAATGTGTCTTCAGCAATTCTCGCGTGACAGTAATGCTTGGATTAAAGAAAAAATGTCTCCCCTCTTAGGAATATATTTAATTTCCAAATAATAATATATTACAATTAATTTAATATGTTCATGTTAAAATAAAATAACAAAAGAAATAAAATTATAATAATATTTCTCATTAATACTGTTTTACTTTTTTGATCAAATAAATGCAATGTAAGACTTATTTCAACAATTCTACTGACCACAAACTTTTAAACAGTTGTTTGTGTAAACCAGTCAAATAACATAAATATATATAATGTGGACTCGTGATGTAATGTAATTTCACATTATGTAAATTTAGCAAACCGTGTCTATTCATTCTCTAAATATTTTTTATTCTACATGTTCTTTGTTTCAGCTCTCGAATGGACATCCTAGGTTCTCCTTCTCGGCACGTTTACTCCTCCCAGCCTGCTCAGATGCTCTCCGTCGATGGCTGCCGCGGAGACCGTGGTCGTAATGAGGCGTCTGCATCGGTGGACCAGGAAGCCCACAGCAATGCCTTCATTCGTTCTGTCCCACTCGCAGAAGAAGAGGACTTTGACAGCAAAGAGTGGGTTATCATAGACAAAGAAATGGAGCTCAGAGACTTCCACCATCTTCCAGGGGCCGAGCCCACCACTTCCGGCACCACCGATGAGGAGCCGGAGGAATTACGCCCTCTGGAGGAAGGAGAAGAGCGGCGAAGACATAGAGGGACTGATCCGTCAGTCAGACCCAAGATGTCACACGGTGACCACACTACACGAGGCATGCTGCCTCTCACGGAGGAAGAGGCATCCAGGAGGAGCGGGAAAGGCCAGTCAACATCTGTGGAGAGTCCTGTGCAGTCGCCCTGTCACTCTCTACCCTCCGGACGGCCACGGCGGAAAGAGTCAGATCTCAACGGACCTCAGAGACAGGTAAGATTATCCTCACTAAGCTGTACTGACATTCTTATGCTAAAGATGGAGTGTGTTGGTTGGTTTGAGGTGAACGAGGTTGAAAACATTTGATGGTGGTAACGAAATTATGAGGTTTAGATAGTAGCGCTTTTAATTTGTTTGTTTATAGGCACTTTTAGGATTGCTTATACTTTACATGCAATGTTTTTGAGCACTTGACTTGTTGAAAAGAAATAGACTAAATCATATATTTAAAATTAGAACAGGAACAGGATGTTTATTGTTCACAAATCAGCACATATCAGCAATAAACTAGATTTTATCAGCTACCAATGAAATTAATTATAATGAAAAATGTCACATAAGATGGCAGGAACACTATAATGTAATTTCTTAATTTTACATTGCATCTTGATATGTTGTTAATTCTTTGCTGCCGTATCAGTGACATATATTATCAAAATGCTATTAATACCTTTAATATATATATATTAAAATGTTTTAGATTTAACACAGTTTAAAAGTTTTTTAATATGCATTACCTTTCAATTGTTTTTGAAAGTAATTAATACTTTTATTCATCAAGTATAAATTAAATTGGCCAAAAGTGACATTAAAGACATGTATAATAATACTACAAAACTAGGCCAATTTCAAATAAGTGCTGCTCTTTTGTGCTTTCTGCTAATAAAAATATTAGCAATTAAAATATTAATATTAGTATCCAAAAAGGTTTAAAATATTAAGCAGAATAAATGTTTTCAACATGTTTTTAGAGCAGCACATATTAAATTATTTCTGAAAGATTGTGTGACACTGAAGACTGGAGTAAATTAGATAGGAATACATTACGATATAAAATCTAATAACACAGGAAACATTTACTTTAAATTGTAATAATAATTTATAATATTACTGTTTTTACCGTATGTTTGGCTAAATAAATGTGAGACTTATGCATAAGAGAGTTCTTTACGAAACACACACACACACGTGTGTTTGTATTACATTTTATAAAATATAATATATAAAAAGCCTTAATTTCCTCTTTGGAGTACTTTAATTGTGGTGCCTGACTGTTTTAGCTACAGTGTATAGAGAATAACTTGCATTAAGGGATTTCTTTACCTTGAAGTTTCCACTTGAACATGAAATACTGGTTCTGAAGACTTGGTTTAGCATAAGACACCTTTGAAACAGCACATCCGTCTTAAAACCAGCTTTTAATCACTAGAAAGCCAGTGCTGATGGGGCGCTGCTGTTGTCTCACTCAACTGTTTACAGGGTGTGTGCCTATTTCTTCTTCCCTTTCTTCTTTCTCCGTCTGTCACTCTCTCTATAATTCACTATGTCTGACACACAGACTCATGCCTCATCTCTTCTTTTCTGACCATCGAACATTTGGTTTTCACATGATTTGGTACAATGTACTGATTCTTCTTTGTTCGTGGTTGTATTTTGAACATGCGTTGAATGCAGAAGTTGAGCTCTAAGTGGGTTTTCAAACTGCTCTAAGGTCATGTACACACTGCAACGTTTTGCGAGGTACAAGCGAATTTTAAAAAGCTATCATTATCATATGTAAAGAATAATGAGTCATTCTTACTTGAGCCTTGAATTATAGATGTAACCCTTAGGATATTTTTACATCTTGCAACTGTAGACATGAGACATGGATATCAAACAAATCGTATTCCATTTGTTCAGAAACCACTGTCCTCTGAGGCCGTTGTTCGTGTTACGTTTATGCTCATGCTGATTTCATTGCAATACTTAGCTGTTTAGTTTAGTTAGTAAATACCCTGCAATTACACTTGTACTGTTATACTTAAAGACTGTTAAACTGGTTCAACTAATTTTGAGCCTAATATACTTAATTTTGAGGACTAGCTAAAAATATGCTGAAATATGTTTGATTGTGCTAAAAATTAACAAACTTTTTTATTTTTTAGTTGCTTCCGTACTTTATTATTTAGAAAAAAATAAATAACTCAAATAAACTATCAGTGGTATGTCAGTAAAACTTTTACCCCCAGTTTCACAGACATGGCTTAAGCTAGTCCCTGACTAAATTGCATGTTTCAGATGAAAATATCTTGCTCTGTCATATCTTAAAACATGATGTCAGTGTCATTGTTCTGTGTTAAGATGCACACCTGTAATATTCTCTTATAAGGCATTTTTGTAAAAGTTGCTTAAATATCTTAATTTAACTAATGCCTAGTCCTGGCTTAACCTAAGCCCTGTTTGTGAAACCAGGCCTTAGTTGCATTAAACCTGCTAGACTACAATGAGTATGAAAGTGACTAAAACTAATAAACACTAAAATGACAGCTTCACACAAGGAACTAAAATTAAAAATAAACAGCCCACTAAAAACACCAGTCAGTGTAATGTCCAATGTACATATTAAGGTGAATTCTCAGTCCATAGTTTACACTCTATTCTGACTACCTGCTCACAAAACTCATATTTAGTATTCAAAAGATAAAGAGAGAAGGAGAGAAGGTGGACTCCAGCCAACTGTTCTGATGTGTATTCTCCTCACAGGAAGTTGACCTTGAGGTGAAGCTGTTACTGCCACACGCATCACACAGCATTACAATGGCCACCAGCCCGCATCATTCCCCTGTCCTATCAGCTTTCTCCTACATGCTCACACACACATACACACACATTACGGTATTTGTGGTTTATGGGGACTCTCCATAGGCGTAATAGCATTTATACTGTACAAACTGTATGTGCACCAGGGGTGCCAAACCCGTCTCCCGGCGATCAACTGTCCTGCAAAGTTTAGCTCCAACTATAATCAAACACACATGACATGACTTTTCAAGCAATCCTAAAAAACTTAATTAGTTGCTTCAGGTGTGTTTGATTAAAGTTGGAGCTAAACTTTGCAGGACAGTCAAACACCTTTTAAGCACAACAGCATTTTAAGCCTTTTGAATTACGGGGACACTGAAAATGTCCTCATAAATCACATTCATATTGTAATATCTATGTCATACCCATGTCATTATACAAATTTGTGTCCTCATAAACCACGTTAACATGCACACACACACAGGGATATATTTTTTATGTTTGCCATTGCTTTGAAAGTTTGTATACTTATACATACATACTGTATACATATAGTTACTTACAATCTCATATTGTCCTCACCTTATTCACGACGTTCGGTGTGATGTGTAAACGTGCTCTGATTTTACCAAGTTCGATGTGTCCTAACATATTTTGTTCGTTCTTCTATGCACATATATATGTACATAGATCCTTTTGGTGTTTGGTGCCCATTGACTTTCATTATATGACTGACAGACTGCAATGTTTGAGTTAAAAATCTTAGTTTGTGTTCTACTGAAGTAACAAAGTCACCTACCTCTTGGATCCCTTGGGGGTAAGCAGATAAACATACAATTTTTATTTTTGTGTGAACTATCTATTTAATCCATGTTTTATTTCAAACTTTAAAGTGAATCAAATAACAATGGCCTGCTTTGTTCTAAATTGCTGCATTGTTGTGGATATCCAACACATGACCAATTCATACATATCCGTACAACGTTCCAAATTCGTGATAATTCGTGCTAAACCTCACTTGTACAATTTTGTGATGGGTATGTTTAGGTGTAAGTAATTCGTACAAATTCATACGAATTGGCAACTCATAAAATACATACAATTTAGCAAAACTCATATGAATGAGGTCGTACGAATTTGTACAAATTACACACCCTCTTAAAAATATGTACGAAGTGCTGTGAGATCGGGTTGGGACATCATGTTATCATATAGGGACTTTATTCATTTCTTACTGTGCTTTTCCATTTTTGTTGTAATATCTCTGCACCTGTGTGAAAACCACGGCACAAAACGAGCCCGGCTGGAATATAAAATGGTAAGTAAGTAGTTGTGACCATTTTAAGGCTTTCTTGACTAAATTGCGGTGACACACCGACACTCCAGCTGAGAGCAACTCAACCTCAAGCCAAGTGAATTGCAATACGGCCCTTATATTCTTATCATTAAATATAGAAGGAATTAATGGAGCCGGTGGAAAAGAGAGTGGGAGAGAGAGACACACAAGGAACAAGAGCAACGACTGGAAAAAGTTCAGATGCAAATGTCATAAATCTTTTGTAATTTTGAGCTTCCCCTCAATTCCATTAGTGGGGTAGTTTGACGAATATTCTCTGACACATCAACGACAGAAAAAGAAAATGAGGGCTGAAAAACCAGACAGGTAATGTGACTTGGCTTGCCCTAATTATGTATGAAGACAGCTAAGACCTGGAGTTAAGTGGAAGAGAGAGCGAGAGAGAGAGATTGGAAAGTGTGTGTGAGAGGAATGAAGAGGTAGCAACAGCTTGTTCCTTTAAAATGCTCAAGATTACAATTGCTAATTTATTGTGAAAACCACTCAATCAGCTTGGCAGGCTATGGCTTTGCATAAGAACTCGTGAACATGCACGCAAATGCTGCCATGTTAAACTTCACATTGCATAAATTCATCATCTGACTGGCTGAGATCATTCTGAGAAGGTGGAGATGGAGCATGTGACTCAGAGAAAGAATTATGCTGAAAGAGTAACGTCAGAGTTTCTGAAGATGCCGACTTGAGGAATATGCACATGTATAGCTGCATATTTAACAAAGCTTGACATTACAATGCAAACATTTCAATTCAGTTATCATTAAACTCTTTTTTTCTGTCTGAGTAGTTAAGTGTTGATTTCTGGTTTAAATAATATTTAGTTTTAATGTCACAATAACAATAATTTATAAAATAAAAGACCTGCTCTCAGTAACAGCTCGACTAGCCATTTTCACATGGCATGTAACCTGGTTTAAGAAAGGTTCACTTCCACAGCCGGTTGAAGTATATGAGAATTACTCGTCATAGGCGGAAATATCATTCATAGTCGCACTGATGCACTCTCTTGAGATCCAGGCAACAGACGGCAGCCAGTCAGTGTGACAAATCGCTGAAATAAAGGTGTGATTTAAAAGCTTAAAAAATATGCTGCATGAACACAGATGTGCTAAAACAATAAAATACAGGAAGAGTGAGAACTGTTGGGTTTCCAAGATGAAGAAATGAATGCAATTTTAGAGACAAAAATTGTTTTCTAAGCAACTATAATGTTATTTCAATTATTGTTCAGTTTGCAGATCAGTGTGGCTCCTTTTATCATTTCATTCTCTAATTTATAAAAAGCTGAAACCATCATTTCAGCTAGAATAGACTGTCAAGAACTTGCTCACTCTATTAAACACATCAATTTCTCAACCAATGTGTTTGCAACGATATCGTAGTCGTATGAAGAGGCACTATATGTAAATGTGCAGCTCCACTTGCCATCAATATGATTTACTCCCTTTCAATTCTGAATGCACTTTAGCTTGATTTTGTAAAGGATTTTTCAAATATTTAACTGTGATGTGTTTGAATTTCAGTCTCATGTTCACCTATTCAATCCTGTAATGATTCCTCTGCTACAACCTGCTGAATAATTATATTAAGCACGCCCTGATTTTGCCAAGTCCGTTTTGTCCTTGAGACTAATATCTTTTATGATGACCCTGGGACAACAACTGCTTCACCCAATCAATGATGTCATCATCATGTGCCCCCTACAGAGTTCGCCAAAAATCAGTAATGCCCCTTCAAAACTGTTAAATATGAATATGATGACCTCAGGTCATCGCTGATTTATTCTGTTACATATGAACAAGATGACCTCAAGTTATCACTGATTTAATCTGTTACATATGAATATGAGGACCTTAGGTCATCACTGATTTATTGTTAAATATGAATATGATGACCTCAGAGTAGATTTATACGTAAACAAACTCTGTTACTTTTGTATTTAAAGAGCACCAAGTGATCAAGAGCAAATAATGGAAGGCATGATTTTACTTCATTTAATGTAACTATGTTTAATTTCCATGGTGTATACCTTGCTGATGGTTGCAGGGCGCACGTCCTAATTTTGACAAGTCCTTGTTGTCCTGAGACCAATATCTTATATTAATATGTGAAATTGTGAAAGTTACTGGGTGAATCTCACAAACAGTTCGTAGTTTTACCCCAAAGGACTTGACAAAAACCTTTTATGTACTGCCTTAAATGTTTTAAAACAATAAAAATGACTTTTTAGATGCATTTGGGATAAAATGGTAACACTTTACAATTAAGTTATTTTTGTTGACACTAGTTAAAAACATAATATGAACTAAAACTGAACAATACTTCTACATCATGTATTAATCATACTTAATGGTTTGTGCAACATTTACTAACGCATTATTAAAATTATAAGCTCTGTTTGTTAACATTAGTTAATGCACCGTAAGCTAACGTGAACTAACAATGAACTTTGACAAAGATGATTAAATGTATTGTTATTAAAACTAATGTTAGCAAATTACATCTTATTATAAAGTGTAACTGATAAAATGCACAGTACTTAATTGTTCCTAAAATGTCAAAATGCAATAACATCGCATTTTCTGTTGGTTTTGATTCACCAAACTGATATTTTATGTACTGTAGATAACAAAACATAATTAGACTATTGTAAAAGTGTGTGTGTAGATTAGTACCTCTTTTATTTATCTGTTCCACTTGTTGAAAATTCATAGCTTTGGGGATTTCTTCGCATCGTGGCATCAGAGGGATGCTGCTCAGAGAAACTGAGGTCTACACAGAAGTCCATAAGAGAGTCAGCACACTTGACTGACAGATAGGGGGCTGAATAATGCTCCTCCGATTCCTGCAGTCACTTTGCCAAATACAGAGCTACACAGTTGCTATGGTGGCAGATGCAGCCGATGCTGCAAAACAGCACTCCAGGCTAAATAATGAAATGTAAATGAGGGGCATAGGAAGTTGGGTAAAGACAGAAGGTATAGCATGGAGCTCGAGAGAAATCGCTGCTGAGATCTGGCCATCTCCCGACTCACTCTTTTTTCCTCACCTCCACCTTATCTTTTTAGCCTCAGGTGGAGTTGAATAAACATGCAATCCCAGTGCAGCTCAATATCTTGACTGGTCTTGAGGTGCTGTTGTTGAAAACACACCAGACGCAGATATACCTGTCCTGAATGGTTTACAAAAACAAACTATATCGGTACCATGGTACAGATACTGCATAAAAACATATTACACTGATATATATCATATGCTTAATAATTCATACAAGATACCCCAAAGTGCTTCAAAGAATAACTTGGTATGGTGTAATTTAGATTCATTAATATTACAATGATTTGGTTTTTATTTGCCCATTAATTTACCTAAAGAGTGCCTAAAGATAAAAAACATTAGTAAAACAGTTGGGAAATATGATTAACTTCAAGAAGATACATTTAATTCATCAGTAACATGCAATAATTCCCTTAGCAGCACCAGGTGAAATAACTGGTGTTGTCTGGAAAGTAACTGGAGAGGAGGTGATCAGCCACAACATCCACTATTTGGGGTTGACAGCATACCATTGGCAGGCTACTCTACTGAGGGAGACAGTCAACTAGGGAGCAAGTCTCTCAGAGTTGAATTAGTCAATTATAGCCAAATAAATCCACTTCACCACTGTGGCTTACAAAAAAGACAGCACAAGGGATCTGGGGTAAACAACCACTAAAGCACACAAATACTAAATATTCTACTTGTGAAAATGCATTGATGTATCAGATGGTAATCTGTACCCTGGTATTTTAACATATTTACAAGGCACTACAAATAATACCATGGTACATGTCCCAAACTAATATGGTACTTTTTTGGCAGAAGTAAATTTTTTCTTGCGCTCACTCTCTTATAAAGCCACAAAGACAGACGCAAACAAGCCATTGTTTATATCTGTCACAGCCGTAAGACACCGGCACTCCCTGCCAAACTCCCCTTTGATCTCAGTTGAGAAAAGGGTGAAAAGGGAAGCGTCTGATTTGAAGTTTCGTGAACTCTTTGGCTCATTATTTTAAAGGGTTCCAAAGAGCACAGAAAGTGGAGCACCGCAGGTGCAGGCGGTGACCTCGGTGGAGGGGCTCTGTTGATCTTTTTTTCAGACATTTGTCTTAAGTTCGTCTGCTCTGAACACATACTTTGATCCTGTCTGCACACACCTGGAGAGATGTTTGCGTACAAAGTCATCTTTTAAAACTGATCCACAGAGAAAGAAATACAGATATACAAGTCCAAATGTTCATAATATGACTGAGACACATTTAGACTAGAGCATCTCAAAATGTTTTTTTCTTGCAAGCTCAAATATGCAGGCTACATATCAACCAGGTTGTGATGAGAAAGTGTGTTTAAGTCACATTAACGAAACTTGTATTTTCAAGAACAGCAAAAACAATCACTACATCGCTTTGGATGTTATAGTTATTTTAAACACTGTGTTTACTCTGCTGACACAATCCATATCTGTGTGTGTGTGTGTGTGTGTGTGTGTGTGTGTGTTTTACTGTGGGCACGGTGTGCAGACAGCTCAGATGTACATGTTTTATGGCGATACTAAAAAGTGCCATACACCGTCTGTTCAGAAAACCCAAGGTCAGGATGTTTATGGCCATGAAACACAATAAAGCAGCGGACATCACTGGTCTATCCACTTTGACGTTCACTGTCCCTGAGGAGAAAATCAGGCGCTCCAAATCTCACGCTGCTGCTCACAGTCACTTTGGCGACTGTTACTACTCTTTCTAAAACTGATGCTATCACCTCAAATATATGTTCAGTGTCATACTGAAATATTTAAACTTATACACATTTATTTAATCTTCTAAACTGCATGTTACAGAAACACTGATGCTACATTACTGCATTCAATACACCTGATAAGATTATAATAATTAAATTTTAAAGAACTATGAATTAGGTTTTAGAACCTCTTTTCACTTTGAGATTGTTCTGAAGTTAAATACAGATTTAAAATTATACTTCTAAAACTTCTTTACCTTTTAAACAGCTGTTTTCAGCAAGGCATTCTAGTCCATGTTGCTTTAAATGCTAATGAGCTCTGCCTACCCCGCCCCTCTCTTCTGTAATGAGCAGTTCTCATGACACTGTTTACTTCAGTCCCATACCGTTATTTGCAACAAAAATATTATTGTAATTAATAATGTTTCACTAGACAGTAAATAATAAAATGTGGGCTTGTGTGTGTGTAGTTCTCTAGAAAATAATTTTATAAAGATGAATAAAGAAAAGTGAAAAAGGGAGCAATTCAGAGATCACTTCTTCAATGGCGTATTTACTCTGAATGAAGCACATCACGGCCGTGCCACCTACTAAGCGTGCAATGACGTCATGATTGCAGGTATGCCGAAAATAATTAATTCAGTAAATGCAAATAACACATTTTTAAGAACAAATATGAAATGAAACATTTTTCAGCAACATCAGAAAAATACAATTTTATAAAGTGGATTCAAAGAAAATGTACCACCTAAACATAATGATATTCAATATCACATGTGTCTGTGCATATATATATATATATATATATATATATATATATATAAATCTATGCTAATATTAGTCTGTCTCTCTCTTATTCTGTTTCTCAGTCTGTATCCAGAT
>JAUCMT010000013.1:18656741-18669043 GCA_032357475.1 Enteromius thamalakanensis
ACTATTCTCTCATTCCGGCGTAATATCATTGCGCCTGCTTCACTCATGGTACGGCAGCAAAATTCCTTGATTATTACGCCGGAAGGAGAGTATAGTTCCTACTCATATCACCCTAGAAAATCCACAACTTTGCATTTTCCACCAGTCTTAGTACACGATGCGACTACAGAAGAGTCAAGTTTAAAATAGATGTAAATAAATTTTAAAATATCGAAACACTTTAGTAATTTTATAGCGCAACGCTAGCTGGTCTCATCAGATTCAATGATTTATGCTAAGCTATGCTCATTTTGGGACCACCAGACCCGGCGATCGCCTGAATGGATTCAAAAATGGTAAAACACATCTGTATTACTCTAAGGATGTTGGAAAATGAGCCTATTTCCAAAAAAAGTGGAGTGTTCCTTTAATGTTTTAGGCACTTGTGTAAAAGTGCTGTAAAATAAAGATTCTGTCAAATATGTCAGGTCATAAATAGATTTTATTTATCAGTCAACTTCTTTTAACTGAATTAAACTAAATTTGGTGTGGCCATTTGTTCCTCATCTCACTGAATCTCACTGGATTATTACAATTAAAGGCAATACATGAATGTTAGGAAATATAAACTCATATTTTCATTGACACACTACAGCAAAAGAAAGAAATTACTTATTTAATCTATTTTTAGTGGGTGAAAATACTACTGTTCTAATTCGTTCTGGCCACCACTGTAACTTGCACTTTCTGCTAGATCTGAACATATGCTTTAGTTTTATCAACCACTCTTTGAGTAAAAATCACGATGGATATTGTGTATTCATAGATAAATGATGATGTTTGCCATTGTTCGTTTATGATTTTTACATTTGGTATTTTATCCTTTAATTTAATCATATATTAGGGTGTCGAACACTGGCTGTTCGAGCCATCATTCATAGTACATAATGTTCCTTACATACACAGGTTTTCAAATTTTACAAAGAAAATATCATTTTCAAAGGTGCTTTGCCTCACAAAGGACATGTTATGCAAGTTAAATGAAAGTGATTTAATGTAAAATGGAATCATAGGAATAAAGGGAATAATATGTCTACACTTTTATAATCAATGGAGTGGCATGCTGGAGTCTGGTTATCTTCTGCCAACTAAATTTGAGATAAATGAGTTAGCTGTATTGACTTGGTCATAAATGAAAGATTAGCACGCTGGATTTTGGTTTCTCTGCCACTTATTAAATGTATTACAGCCATAACGTAAGCAAAAAAAAGAAGCATTTTCCATTTCATTCTCTTGTGTATTTAAGGAGGTTTGTAGAAAGCTTCCATATCTTATTTAATCATACATATATGTGCATAGAGCTTTGAATGCACCGTGTAAGCATTAAATGTCATTGAATACCTCCTAGTCTTAGGTTGGATGCAAATGTTTGTGTTGTACATTGCCGGAGTAGCAAAAGTGTGTTTAGGACTGCTGTAGGGTCTTTTGAGTACTGTTTCTCACTAGTGCACTTTATAAAAGACACTGAATTGGAGCCATATCTGTTTCTTTGGCGATTCGAAACAAAAAATCCCACTGATTGCAATAAGATGTGAATGGTATTAGAGGTATGAGAGGTGGTGTGCTTTTGTCATTTTCTCAGTTAAAACCCACCACTGTTTCTTCTGAAAATAAGGGCATATTATGTACATTAGTAGACATTTAGTGATTAAATAGCACCTTGTTGAATAATCTTCACATTATGGATATCGGTGACTAAAGTTGTTTTAACCTAGGCTTGAAAGTAGAAGGACTCGTAGTGTTATTGTGGTAGCAGGCGGAGATCTTTTGGCAATATGACATAAGAAGCATGACTGAATTTTGAAGGGGGATGGATTTTTTTATTCTTGCCTCTTGTCAGGAAAGCAGATGAAATGGACATGACTTTAAAAGACACTTTAAAGTAGTGTTTTTTGGGGGTGGGTTGGCTATAATTTCTGAAACTATTTTTTGTTTTGTTTTGCTGAAGAAGCATATTCAAATAATCATTACAATAGCGTATAATCTAAACATTTCACAAAAAGTGTATGCCAAAATCTGGTGTTTGTTGACGCAAGTCAGTTTTGGAGTGTTTTTCCGCACCTTTATAAGATCACATTTACTGAATTGTGCATCTTCAGTGATAAGCATTTGAGCAAGAGTGATACATTTCAAAAATGACTTGTTTCTGGTACTGTCACAGTCAAGGCTTCTCACATGAATGTACTGTTTATATACCCAAACAGGCTGCTAACTCTTGCACTTGTTTTGCACATCTGCTTTTGCCTGGTTTACATCAATATGTTTAGCAGTAATTGAACAGAAATTACAACGGCATTAATGGTGCAAGAAAAGTCGATATTGTTGAGACTGTCCAGGTCTGTTGACCGGGAAGTACTGGAAAGACAATGATGTTCCAAATCTTGTTTTTTGCATGACTAACTGAAGTTGGTTCATGAAAGCAAATTTTGTATGGCTTATGTTATGCCTTTATGTTCCATGAATTGTATACCGATTATTGATTTACATAGTAAGTGATTAGCACAGCCTCTTTTTGATACCAATATATTTAATTGACAATATTCACAATATTTAATTGACAAATAAATGTTGTGTTAAGGGATAATAGCATTGACCGCACAGTAGAGAGAAAAGGTCTCTCTTCCATCTTTGTGCTGTCAAGATCTTTATAAAATAAATTATAAAATGTTTGCATGGCCCATGTTTTGTTTTTTTGTTTTCTGTTCATTTACATACACTGTTTACAAAATTATCTAAGGCCTTTAGTTTACCTTTACCTGAACATCTGCATGTAAAGCTCTGAAATACCAAAAAGAAAGTAGTCTGTCACACCCAACTGAACTGCTCTTAAGTCTAATAAGTTTTACTTTATGCCTATACACAATGCCTTTGTCACAATAACACATTTTATATGAAGGAAAATGCTGTATCATAGCTGTTATGTGCATGTTGTATGATATATTGTTGATTGCAGGGTCATTCTTCATTGTATGTAGGCCAATGTAATGGATCAAGGACATTTGGAGCATAACATTGCCTGCTACAAGGGAGTGATAAGCTAGGAGAAGCTTCACATGAATTACAATGGACTCTATTATGTTGGTACCGATACATGGCTGAAATGCAACAATGTACACAAAACAACAGATAAGCTCTAAAAGAGCTGATACAAGCACCGACTGTTGTCAATATTTAATGTATTCAATATATTTGCAATGAAAAACAACTGTTTCAACAGTGACAGCGGTAAGCTAAAAGTGTGTGCTGTTAATTAACAAAATGTAAAAATAAGTTGCTGAAGGTTTTATTTTACTTTTTATGTAACCAGGCAAGTCACTTAAGATCAAGATTTTCATTTACAACGACAGTCTGGTATTGTTATGTAATGTAAATGGGCTATGATCTGTTAGATTGATGTACAATAAGCATATTACCTTTTCTATCACAATATCACTGTACAATACGCTTGTAATATTTCCAAGTAAAGCATGTATTTTAAACTTTTTTTAAATTACAGGATGTATGTACATTAGGAAAGAGAATCCTGTGTATGTAAAAGCATGTAATCTGGTTGGTTTTAGTCTATGTATTGTTTAAAAAAAACCTGTATGTTGGGATACACTTGAAAAAAGCAAAATATAACTGGCTGCTGTAAAAGGGAAAATTCTTTAACACATTTTTGTGCCTTTTTTATGTATGTAATCTAGACAATCTTGAAAAGCTTGTGTACAATTTAAACAAAATTAAAGTCTTTGAGAAAAAAAATCAGTGTTGTGTGGTTGACAATGTGTAGAAAATGGTTAGAAACTCCATTATGAATTACTTTATATTGTCATATGCATTAAATCTAGGTTTTCCAGCTAGATTCCACAGAATAAAAGTTTTACATTACATAATAGCATTGTAACTTATGCATTTGTATGTTGTCTTTTAGGGCCCAACCCCGAATGAGCCTTTATTGTCACCCACTGACTACAGGACTAAATCCCCATCCTCAGAGAAGGAAATGTTCCATATCCTTCCTAAACTGCAGGCAAAGAGAGCCGACTTCCTCACCGTCATGCTTACAGGAAGCCTACACCAACGACGGGCATTCACGGCCACACCACCTGACACACAAGACGAAGGACCCAGAGATGACGATGTGACAAAGAGTGAATCTAGTAGTGGTGCGAGCGAAAAGAGCACTGAACGTAGTCAAGATGGGGCCCCATCCACATTAGTGGCCGATGATCCACACAAAGAGCCAAAAGAACCAGGTTCGGTTGCTGATGTAGATCCTGACCAAGAAGACGTCTCGAAAACCCTTGTTTTGTTTTCACCAGGAGATATGAAGAAGTCTCCACATGCTATAAATGGGACTGAAGTGGATCAGGGTGTGGCAGGATCTGGGGCCCCTCAAAATGAGCAGTTGGATGAAGTTGCTCAACTAGAGGTAGAGATCCAGGAGGACATAAATCAGGCAGATGATGGGCATCCTAATGCAACTCCTGCTGACCCATCCATACTGACATCTAAACCAGTGGTAACCATCTCAACAACTCAAGTGGCCCCAGCCTCAATTGCATCACCCCCTTTCTCCAAAGTGGAGCGAACTTTTGTACACATTGCAGAGACAACCCATCTAAATGTCATGTCTTCCAGTGGTGCACAGGTCCCTGAACTTTTGGAGGAGGTTAAAGGAAAATCACAGGCCAAAGGGACAGATAAGTCCCTTTCTCAAGAGCCAGGAGAAGTAGCATGTGTCCCGTATGAAGTCACCTCTCAAATTCTTACAGATGGACTTCATGTACCTCATGTTCTGGATAGGTCTTTGCCAACTGAGACTACTAAAAAACAGGACGATCTTGTGGTCCCTCTACTCTTAGACTCTATCCGTCAAGATTCATCAACTGACTCCACGCAGAACAAGCAACAAAAGGATGAACATCATAAGGAGATCACAGTACTTGAGAGTGTTTCTAAACCTCCACGACCACCGAGCAAAAGTCGAATTCCTATCCTAGTTCAGGAAGAGGAGCCAGGATCCGAACAATCCCTGTCCACCAAAGAACGACAGCGTAGAAGAGCCATGCAACAAGACCTGGCCCGCCAAGCTGTGGAAAGACAACGTCAGGGTCGCTGGATGAGACTGAGTTCCAGGACTTCATCCTCATTATCTTCTGGAGATGAGCCTAAGAGACCTTCAGAGACTCTTTCAACTACGGGCTCAGAGGAAGATATTCCTGAATCTGATGATTCCATCAGAAAGCTCAAGAAGGAAGCTGAGGAAAAGCACCGAACTGAGTGGCACAGCAGGATCCCACGACCAGTCACACCAATAAGGAGGCCTTCAACTAAAATAGTAGTCGCAGCTCCTGTTATCCAGCCTGAAGCTGAGACTTCAAAATCAGAACAAAAGGCAAGCAATGGGTAAGTTCTAGTTTATCATAACTAAATTGTATTACTTGTACACTAATTTTACTCAGCCCTGTTCACAGCATACCATAAGGTACGGAAGAGGATTACGAGCATAGCAATAATAAAAAATGAAACCATCTTGAGTTAAATGTCATTGTGTTTTATGAAAAAAACTAAATGTCTTCATTTTCGATAAAATTATCGTTTTAAGAAAAAAAAACAATTTTCAGTAAAATTTTTTTTATTAATTTTATTTAAATTAAATGTATTTCTATCTATTTTTCCTGGAAATACAAGGACTTTATTCTGTAAATTTTATTTTATTCTCAACATTGTATACATTTTTCTTAAAATGTAGTGAGTTTAATATCACATTTTAATGACTTTAATCTCAAGATGGATTATTTTAAATACTAATTATTAAGTCCTCTTCTGTAATAATACATAGTGATATATTAAACATACTTATTTAATTGTGCTTGTTTTTTTCACCTTAGCCCAAAAGTACCGTCACAATCAGGATCAAGTGCTCCAGCACTTCAAACAAGATCAAAATCAACACTGTCCCGCTCAATCATGTCAAGTGGAAGCAATCACATGCCGCTCTCCTGTATTCCTGCATCATCCCGCCGCAGCTTGAGCACCGCAAACTGCACTTTCTCTTCAACCCGTATAGCTAGTCCTTCACCCCATAGGCTACCCCTGCGAACTGCAGTCAGTGAAACCCGCAAGCAGCCGTATGCCCTCCGAGCCACTGTGGAGCCCCATTTGAAGTCTAGGACTACTACTCGCAGTGGTCCTGCAAAGGACGTCAAATCATCACCAAACCAACCCACTACATCTATCAGGAATCAAACCAAAGCTTCTGCTCACTCGAAGAACACAGTTCCCTTAAAAAGGGAAAAAAGCACAAGCAACAACACACCTGCAGCCAGATAAGACACTGTGACTGCTGTTTACCGGGATTGTTTCTTCTCAATTACTTGAACATCTTGCCTCAAAATGTAATCTGCCCCATTGACCAAAATTACCTTTTTAGTTATTTTAATGTTATTCCTAATCAGCGAATGGCTAGTTCCAGTTTCAGAATCTGCACCAAATAATTTTATGTTGTACTATAAGATGTAGAGCTTTCACTTTGGTGGAAGCTTCTTGGAACGTTATAGAGGAAATGTTGCATTTAGCTTACACGGTGCTATGCTGTATATGTGTTGTTCTGTTGTGCAATTTCATTTAATATACAGTTTTTAAAGGTGTACTTTATTAATAATTAGATGCCAAGTTATCTTTGGCCCTTGACACAACAGTGCTAAAATGAGATAATCATTATAACATCTGAAACAGTCCTACAGTATATTACATGTATTTAGCCAGCACAAATTATTTAACACCACCAGAAACACAGAACATTGGAAAATCTGCCACATATCCATGGACAAATGCACAAATTTCCTCTGGTCTGCAGCTCGGCCCTCTTTGTAAACCTTGTGATGATGGGCATGCCTTGTCTTTAGCTTGTTTCAAGTGTTTGATGATACTGCTTTATGCTTGTACATATTCTTTTCAGTATTTCTTGCAGAGACTTCTTTATTTTTATCAGGCAAAGGAAATGGTAAAGTATTTGGGTTTTAATTTTGTTAAAGGAGTATATTGTGGGTTCTACACCGAGTTGTGTCATTTTGTAAGCATGGCAGAAATAACACACAGTTATTGATAGCTGTCAAAACAGATTATTTCTAAATGAACAATTCCCACCTGTTTTGCTCTTATTACAATGGTGAGATGTTAGATTTTTGTTGGAATAAGGAGCATAAAATGATCAAGTCTTAATTGTGTTGCGTTGTTGTTTTTTCTACACGAGACACATTTTACATTCTTTCCATTACACTTATATCAAACTGAATACTTACCAGATTGAAGTCTTGGTTAGACTGTGACAGATCCTTATTTAATTAATAAATAACATAATTCAAAAAATAAATATTTACATTTTTACACAAATTAATAAATCTAATTATATCGACCAAATCAAAATGGCTTTTCTCCTTTATTTAAAACAGACATCTCAATTGCTATTTTCAGTCCAAAAAAGGTCATTGTGGAACCAATGTATTTTCTATTTCCTCTCTCCAGCTAGTCAGGTGAGGGATAGTGAACTTTTAAGGCCTGTGACTCTTCTTATTAGACAAAGACCTTCTTGTGTTTCATACAAGCTCTGAAAGCATGACAGAGTGTTATGATAACATATAGCAATTCAGCATTCAGCCTCAGACTTTTCTCTGCTCGCCATTCACTACAGACCAGCCCAAGTGTTTCTCCAGAACAGAGCGCATTTCACCAAGAAGATCTAGATTCTAATGGGTGAGCAGAACATACATTAGGAGCAAAGAAGAAGATCTGGTATCTAATCTCACTTTCAGCTATGAGGTTTGAGGACGTCCTTCATGAAATTGGTGGCTTCAACAAGTTCCAGTTTCTGGTTCTATACATCCTATGGCTCCCACGCATCATCCTCCCGCTGCACTTCCTGCTCCACAACTTCATCTCAGGTGTGCCACCCCACCACTGCGCTCTGCCTCAGTTGGATGACTGGTATGCAGCTGGCATAGAGAAGGGCAGCACTGAGTTGTCTGGACAGATTCTGGCACTTGGTATTCCACGGAATGCAGATGGGTCCTACAGCTCCTGCAAGATGTACCCCCTTCCTTTTGACTTTGACCCTAATGCTGACCTCTCCCTAGTTTATGGAAACCGATCAAATGTGTCTGTGCCATGCCAGCACGGATGGGTATATGATCGCTCACAGTTCATCTCAACAACCGCAACTGAGGTAAGAATATATGGTTTGTTTTTGACCCCTAGCTTAGTACCAGTACCAGTGGTAATTAATTAGTGAAAAATGAGCTTTTCTTCACCAGTATATTCTCTAACAAATATGTTGATCTTATATTCTTAACATATGATTTTCTCTTTTTTTCCAGTGGGATTTGGTATGCGACAACAAAAAGCTAAACCAAGCTCTTGCCACGTTTTTCTTCATTGGAGTGACAATCGGTGCTATCATGTTTGGCCAGTTGGCAGATAAGTATGTTATTTTTATTTCAACTATGTTCTAGAACTACATGCATTTATCCAATTACTTTATTTTCTAGCATTTCTTTCATCAACGAACCTTATATGAGATTCCTTAGGCTAAAAGCCAGTCATGTGACCTTTCTACAATCAAATGTCTTTACTCACATGTCTGAGGTTGAAAAACGATTCATTCCCCTTGATTTGTTCTGCATTGCTGACTTCTTAGCTTTCACAACAGAGCTCAAATATTCTTTATCCAGTTATTTGTCACGGAACATGTCACACATCAAAACCGCTTCCCTCAGGCTATTCTGTGTAACAAGCATGACAGAATGTATCCCCAGTTTCCCATGTGATTTTCAATGTGCGATTCTTCTGCATGGTTAAATATATATTGTCTTATATCACTATACAGGTTTGGCCGTAAGCCGATGATTCAGGTTTCCTTTGTGGCCAGTTCTATTTGTGGAATTGTTGAAGCTTTTTCAACATCTTACGTGATGTTCGCTATATCAAGGACTTTGTGTGGACTGGCCCTCACCGGGATGTCTATCACCACAGTAGCTCTGTGTATATATCACTTTCTTATTTTATTTGAGTCTCTCTAGACAACATGAAATCCAAGCTGATCCTGCATGTATTTGAGTTATTATAATAATTTTACATCATATTCTAGAAGAAAAACAGGTTTAGAACATGTATCGTTGGTTTAGAATTAAATACATTATCAGAGTCTGTACGTGCTGTTAATACCCAAAATTTCTGCTCATTCTGCAGGCATTGAGTGGACAGACGTTAAACATCGCACATTTACAGGTACTATCATCAGTCTCGGGTGGAGTGTAGGGAACATGCTTTTGGCTCTTCTGGCATATCTCATCAGGGACTGGAGGCACCTCATCCTGGTAGTGACTTCACCTTGCCTTGTGGGCATAATTGCTTGGTGGTAAGTGTTGGAACAGCAAATGAAAAAAAAAACACTGGATGTATGGATATATTTTTCTCCTGTGTATTTTATCTTTAAAAGGTGGATTCCTGAATCAGCAAGATGGCTGCTGGCCAATGGCAGGGTGGAAGAGGCACAGAAATATCTCATTCAGTGTGCTAAGATGAATGGAAAGCACAGTTACACTCATAAGCTAGACACTGAGGTAAACATATCCAGCTATCCAGGCAGTTATTATTATGATATAGTCTCTTCGTTAAAGGGATAGTTCATCCAAAAATGAAAATTATTTTATTAATAATATGTCTTTTCAAACATGTACTTTCATTTAGGACATTAAAAATAGGCTTAGAGATCTTTTTCATTTGAATCACCAGCAAAATTTCTACCAGTTTCACCTGTGAGATTGCTGGCTCTCAGATCAAAACATCTAATTATTCCAAAAATTTAGGTGTAATCTTCTCCACACTCTCCTGTCAGTCTCCTGTCATCACTAAATTTTTCCATTTACGTCGTAGCGTCCCTTCATCAGTCCCAAAGATGCTGAAACTGTCATCCATGCATTCATTTCATCACGCATTGATTTCTGTAATGCCCTTTTCATTGGTCTACCTGCCAGCTCCATCTCCAAATTACAATATATTCAAAACTCTGTGGCTAGAACACTCACTCATACCAAACGTTCTGCTCATATAACCCCAATCTTGTATGATGTCCATTGGCTCAAAGTTGCCTACCATATTAAATTCTAAATTCTCTTCCTTGCGTTTAAATCCTTTAATGGCTTAGCACCCTCTTATCTTTGCAATTTGCTTGTCCCCTACATCCTGACTCGCTCACTACCTCCTTCCGATTCTGGCCTACTCGCTGTCCCTCGGTTCCACCTCTCTTTAATTATATATTATATAATAATATATAATTAATATTATTATTAATATTCATTCATCGTCAGAACACAAATTAATTCCTAGATTCCTCGACTCTTTCATAGACATTAAGTATCCTAATACGATCAAGGTCTAGAAACAACATTGTTACCACTGATATCAGATGGATTATTTTAACAATGTCCTTACTACGTTTCTGAGCCTTAATCGCTGTAGGATCCTTGCTGTCTATGGGATGGGTTGTGAAGATGAACACAAGTCTTTGGAAAGACATGAGGGTGAGTAATACATTTTTTTGGCTGTTACCTTTTTAGACCTTAAAGAAAATCACCGTTAGTGAGGTCTCCAACAAGAATCATTCCTACCTTGATCTAGTGAGAACACCGAAGCTGAGGAAGATTGTGTTTTTCTCTGGGATTTTCTGGTATGTGAGAAGCGTTTCTCATTTTCCATTGCAAAACAACAGTCAAACACTATTAATCGACAGTCTTTATTTAAATCTTCAGGTTTGCTGTTGCTTTTACCTACTACGGCATCAGCTTCAACATCACTGGGTTTGGCCTGAACATCTATCTCACACAGTTTGTCTATGGAGTTATTGAAGTCCCAGCTAAGGTCGGGACCTACCTCACTCTGGACTGGATTGGACGCAGAAATGGCCAGGCATGGTCTCTCATTATAGCAGGAGCTCTGATTGGACTAAACAGTATAATCCCAACAGGTACTTTATCATTTCTCTTTTTTAATGATGTTTGTTATAGGAATAAAGTATTGGTTTTGATTTGCTGTTTCATCCACAGAGTTTTCTGCTGTGCGGACAGGGATTGCAATTATTGGGAAAGGATTCTCTGAGGCAGCATTTACCATTGCCTTCTTGTACACATCTGAGCTTTACCCTACTGTACTCCGGTAACGTTTAGATTTTTGATGCAAAATAATTCTACTACAGTATATATTCTTATGTGTATTTATATTTCACAAAAAAGGACAAAACTGTACATACTCTGGTAACTTACTCTGCTTCTCTGTATCTTTCCTATAGGCAATGCGGCTTGGGCTATACCTCTTTTATAGCCCGTATTGGAGGTTCGCTGGCTCCCATGGTTATATTATTAGAGGACATGTGGCGCTTTGCACCCTCTGTAGTGTTTGCTACCACTGCAGTTCTCAGTGGATGTGTGGTCTTCCTTCTGCCTGAGACCACGAATGTTCAGCTGCCAGAGAATGTGCTGGATGTAGAGGAGGGCAGGTATAGTACATAAGCATACCAAAATAGCTTTCAGCTGAATCACTCTAAATGCCAAGTACTGTTCCACCTACTAGACTTCAAACAACCATCTCACATAACGTTTATAAGTGACTTGCACTACATTCAGATCAGTTCACCATAATACTGGATCTAATAGTGAAATGCTGTGAAATATTTCTCTCATAGTTATTTATTTTTTTACAGGCACACAAAGACCACCGAATCAGAGAGTGATGTTGAACTGAATGAAATGAATCCAGCACCTCCAAATTTACAAGAGAAGGATTTATGAAGGAAAACACCTAAAAAACAATGATTTCTTACAGTTTAACACATTGATCACACAGATCTGAATGAATAGAATCAATTGCGAGACATTTGTGGTTCACAAGGGATAAAAAATATAATTATATTTGATGTTCCTGGAAATAGGCTTGCACAAGACTAAAAAACACCAGTAAAGTCAAATATAATTGATCTCTTATGTATCTTTAAAGAAATAAAATATAGCCTAATAGTGAAAATGTTTGCATGGTTGTTATGTTTTGCTTCATTATGCATTTATTCTTGTTATGAAAATGCTATGGAATGCTATACAAACAGTATGTATTACACTAGTGTTGGGTTCGAGTACACCTAATTCGAGTCCAAGTCGAGTTCGAGTCTTTGACCAGTCGAGTCCGAGACAAGTCCAAGTACAAAATGGGCCGAGTCGTACTTAAGTCCG
>JAUCMT010000013.1:18672424-18699975 GCA_032357475.1 Enteromius thamalakanensis
TGTCTGTCTGTCTGTCTGTCTGTCTGTCTGTCTGTCTGTCTGTCTGTCTGTCTGTCTGTCTGTCTGTCTGTCTATCTGTCTGTCTGTCTGTCTGTCTGTCTACCATGATATCTGTGACATCAGAGTCTTTAATCTTTCTTTGGTTGAAAAGTAGCATAGAATACCATGACTGGTACCTTTGGTCATGTAAGATGCTCATGCTGTGGTACCATGTAGATTATGATTTTACTGCCTGTTACATTCACTAGGCTATACTTCGGTTGTGTTTAACACAGACTATTTATTTGGTAGATGATTATCTGTCTGTCTTTTGCTGTTCTCGGTGTGATGGTTTACAGTCAGAGCTATTTATCATAATGTGTTCACTCAGCGGATAGCATATTATTTATGCTCTGAATGGTACTAAATGCAGCAAATCATTTTATTGTGTGTTCAAAGATTTTCCTTTGCCCTCCTCTATACCATACACGTGTCAGCATTAGAATTGGCTGAGACTGAATTTCATCAACCGTTTCTGATTACAGTTCACTAATGAATTCATTTTAATATGCAGCCATGTGAAACACACTTGAGAGAAGTATAAAAATCGAGTTCAGAAAGCGAGTTTTGATACTTGACATTTTTGAGTAGGGATTGTGATGGCCATTATTTCCATGGGTAAGTTTTCTGGTTTTGGAGAACTTTGTAAATGTCACCCTAATTGCGTGTATTCATACACACCCACACAATGGTGAAACTGTCTGTGGGCTGGTGCAATGGAGATCCAACCCACACAAATGGCCACTTGCAGTAACACACAATGATGCAAATGAAATCATTCAAAATTGGGTATTACTACCTTTTGTGGCTATGCTTATGCTTTGCCTTGCCATTACAGGGAGATTTATGGTGTTGTCGCTGTAGCAAACAAAGAAAAGATGGTTTCTTTTGTCTTGTCCTGGAAGCAGCCTATGCATCAAACCCTTTTAAACAAGGATGAGATGTTTTTCCTGACTAAAAATACAAAAGGGTGAATGTCACAATGCTTCCAGGCTCCAGGAAGAGACCTAAAAGTGTGTAAAGGCCTATCAGGATGTCTTCTGGTTCTCCTTTACCTCACCGAATGTATTCCCTTTTGGAACTGGCATGTGTTTTGTAATGGCTTTGCTCTCCATTGGCCAAAAATAAAGAGGCAGATTTAGTTAGTTCCATCTTTAGTGTCTGATCATTGAGACAAACTGAGGCTTTCCTAATCACAGCCTGACAACAAAACCCGCCTGTCAACAGGACTGTAGTGTGAATGTATTCCATTCACGTTTTGGCCACAGTGCTTATCTTTTCTTGTGCTTTACTCCATCAGTGTCTTTCCTTTTATTTACTCTTTGTACTTTGGGGAAGATCATCATAGCATTTGCCACATCTTCAAGGCTTTCAGAAACAGAACAGTAGAAGTGCTGTCAGTCCTTCTGGCTCTTCTCAAAGAGAAAGTATAAACTTCTGACTGTAGCACTGCCTTTTGTCTGTGCATGTGTGAGTTTATTTTTGAAATCGTTGAGTGTGTATGTGTCACTTTAAATTACTTTATTCCTCTGCCCATGTCACAGCGGACAAATTCTTCAAACACCGTCAGCATAAATTGTAGTACCGGAGTGCATCATTTATTTTCACCTGACGTTGGCCTATTGCAATTTTCTCTAAACAACTATGCAGCCTTTTTTAATTAAACCTCCCTTGGTGTTTTTCTTCTCTCTGCGTCCCTTTCCCACTTGATTGCCCGTCACATATTTTCCCCTTCACTTCCTTTGCTTATTTATTTATTTATTGTTGCTGTCAGTTTTATTATTATGATTATGATGATTTTTTTGTAGCATATTTACGCAATTTAACTATAAATAAAAAAAAGATTTAATTATATAACTCTATTATTTCTTCATTGGAAATTATTACTCTGATAGTGTTTGTAATGCATAAAACTGAAAATAAATAAATACATGAATAAACAATTACATAAACATACTTTTTATATATTTGTAGCATTGCCATCTCAGAATAAGTGTCACATTTAGAAAAAGCATATAACTAAAAATAATAATCAATAATAGCAATGCAACTAATACAAGAAGAACAATAATAATAAGAACAATAATAAACACAATCACAATTTAATTTTTGATTTCAACTAAAGCCATTATGTTGTGATGGTTAATAATACTACAATTGCACACGCACACACACAACAAAAAAATACACTAAAACATTTTTGTATAAATATTTTCACTTCTGTAATTTCTGCCCCCCACAGAACCATGCTGTCTCCCATGTATGCAGACAGCTCAGTCATCATGGAGAGAAAAGCACCCTTGCGAAAAGGAGGGAGAGTGCAACCTCAGGGCCACAGACTGCACTCTCATCCTCCGACCAGCGGGAGCAGTGTTTGTGCCAACCCCACCTACTATCATACCGTGTATGACATGAGTGATGAAGCATGCCCAGGTGACTCGTTTGACTACAGCAAAACCAATGGAGGGGAAACCGTAGTGACGGATGGGACACTATACTCTTTGATGCCCAGTGACTCTCTGGTTCCTCCTATCAGACGGAGAGGAGGCCTAGTTGACCACCGTGATGTCATCAAAGCACACCAATCGCATAAACTGCAGAGCACTCCACAGGCACGCCGAAAACAGTGGGAGTGAGTATTAATTAAGGCTTTGTTTGTTAGTTTGAAATGTACTAGGAAAAAGTCCATCATAAAATCCCAACCATACTTGTTTGCCACGTTTAGTCATTTGATGACATTTACTTCTAATGTAATTTTGTGCAAGTAGTTTAATGTCAATGCTAGTCCTATGAATGGAAATAATCAACAGCATAACCTTGTTTCATATGAAATGTCAACAAAGATCCTTATTTTGAAAAAGGTGGTTGTGAAATACACCCACCTCCTTGAATTTTTTTTTTTTTAAGCTACTGTACCGGAGCCGTGAGTTTTTTTTTTTTTTTTGGTACAAAATCTGGATTCTGAATCTATTCCTCTGAGACCTAGTTTGTTTCCATGCCTCTTTTACAGCCTTCAGGGAGCAGACTGTCACACAAAATATTAATCTCCTGTCATATCTCTGAGAATAAGGGGCAGGTCATGTAGGTGTGTGTGTGGAGAGGATGTGTATGGTCTGAACACTGAGATGACCCCTGCTTCATTTGGACGCTGTGTGTGCAGTCGAGTCTGACAGCAGTTAGTGACTGTGAAAACCATGAGCTCTAGTGAAACATTTATTGCTTGAAATCTGGAATGGAAAGGAAACAAATTCAGACTGAGATGGTAACATAATGAGGCAAAAAGGACAGTTGTGGTATGCTGTATTTGCCCAAAATGTTTTTGATGTAGTGACGTAAAAAGCCTGTTTATATTCTTGTGTTGTGATTAGAGGGTACATGCTCCTCACGAACTTGTCAGGTTCAGTCAAATCCTCTGCTGACTTTAGCTTATAATTGGAGCCCGTCAAGATGATGTGTGTATTTCTGTGCATCCAGCAGCACCAAACTGAAGCGCAAACATCATGCTTTCCTCCCTTCCACAAACAGGATATATATATATACACATACATTTATTTATTACATAGATTTATACATTATTTGCATATTATGTCAAGATATAAACATAAAAATATACAATATATTATGTAATTTACACGTTATGTAATATGTTACTTTATATTTACTTTATACTTAAAATTACAATTAATTTGATACTTTTAGCAATTCTAAATGATTATGTCAGGATATAAACATCCTGTTATAAATATATATAAAATTGACCTAATGGCTTATTTTTAGTTGTTTCTGGGATGTACTTAGATAGTAACTCACAGTAGAGAGTGAATGTTCTTTCCACCTTGACATTGTTAGCACAAATACTTCTATCCTCTGCTTTGGGTCTCTGGTGTGTAGAAGAATTTGCCTGTGTTGTTGTGTGTTTGCGTCATGGTGGGACCAAGTAACAGTGAACGTAGAGCAGCAGTGGAATCCAGTCACGATTTCTGTTGCACTTTAGGGGTGTGGAGGCTTCCACTCTCATCGCTCACCCACTCAATCTGGCTGCCGTAGCAGTGGGGAGACGGAAGATAACAGGTTTCTGGCAGAAAATGCACTCTCACCTTATTCAACTCACTCATTTGCCCTCACTCTCTTCTCTATTTCGCTTCCCTTTCATGTCTCTGGTCTGGGTGTGATCAGCTGTAACTAAATATGAGCCCAGGGAGTATGTCACACAGCGGAGAGGCAGATTAATGCACAAACAAACACACACACATCTAAAAGCCATTCAAGCAACAGTATGCAGCACATGAGATGTTGCAGTTTATATACATGCAGTGGGGTTCAGAAGTCTGAAGTCTTTTTGTGATGTTGACCAAGCAAACTCGTTTCTGGAGATGGTCAGATGTTTGATGTTCTTATGCCAAGATGCAAGTGATGGTGAAAACATTGCTTGGAAACGATTAAAATTTTAGGAATTTAAATGAATATATTTTAATTAAAATGAATTATTAAAAATGTATATACATGTAAAATTATATATCACAATTAAAATTAAATGATTGTTTTTGTAATTAAGAATTATTTTAAATATTTAAAACTCTTATTATACTTGGTTATGTAGATTTGGTTATATAGATATATTTAATATTTTATAAGAAAAAAAATGTAAATCCAATGAAAACAAGCGATAGTTTCATGAATTAAAACTCTCTCGTACTTGCCCCAGCTTTATTGTTGAGCGCTAAAATTAGAAGCAGTTTCGTTGGTGGTCTCGGATTCGTCCAGTACAAATACAAAAACATGCATTGGAGAGTAGACTCTCTTTCTTTTTCTCTTTCACACGTTCTCCTGCCACTGCCTTGTGCTCGGTGTTTTCCTTAAACATGGGGTATGTCTCTCACACACTCTCAATTAGAGCAGTGCTATATTAAAACAGCCTCTTAAATAGACAAAAAAAACTCTTAGCTGTGTATTGCATTTTCTTTTCATTCCTTCATCTGTGTCCCACATCCCTCCTCCTTATGTGTAATGGATTACTAATTTTCAATCTTATTTCAATGTACCTCCTATATTTAGGTTAAGAGTGAGAGGCTTTGAAGTATTATACGTATGACATGATTTGAAGTATTGTACGTATAGTCTGGACAGACGCACACAAACACTCATAATCACACACACAGTCTTATACAGAGACCCTTGGCAGCAAGTGCAAATGGATCAGTGGGCAGCGTGACAAGGGGGCAGTTTTCGAGCGGATGCTTTCACAGTCTCCGCTGGCAGGAGAGACCTAAGCCACATAAATAGGGTAGTCGGGCTATTTTTAGCACCCATAAAAATGGCTTTTTAGTATTACCAAGGCCACAATGAACTAAAGCATTGATTTAAGGCAGAGAGACCGCAATGATTTGTGGAATGTGACGTTACAGGTGCGAGGGTGCTGATGGGTCAATGTCATCTCGAATGATCTTGGCAGCTAGCAGCCGCGGTTCTTTTCCCAAGGAATGAGAGAGTGCCAACAGACGCAAATGTACAGACTTCCTGATTAGATCCTGTAAATAATTTCAGTTCATACCAGTTACAAGGCCAGAACTTTTCAAGAGAGTGGACTTTGGTGAAATGTTATGAATTTTATGAAGTGTAATTCTTTTCCTTAGACTATATATGGGTTTTACTGTTTTTGAATGCATTCAGCCAGTCTGTGGATCTGGCGAGTGCACTTTGAGCTGTAGCTTAACATAGATCCCTGAACTGTTTAACTCTAAAGGAGTAGGAAAATGAGCCTATTTTCAAAAAAGTGGCACATTCCTTTAAAGTCTGTGACCATTTTAATTCCGTATTGTGACATACTTCAGAGAAACTTGAGGGTGTCGCATGTTATTTTTTTTCATTTGAATTGATTGGATGTAGTAAAGTATGGACCTGTGTTTCATTTGAAAAGAACACTGATGATTGGAGGGGTGTGGTTAAGGATGTTACATTACACTCAAACTGATGAGAGAAGGCCTTTTTGTTTCAGAGGGGAGGAGCATTTTCTGATTTAGATTAAAGATTACAAAGGCAAACTAAAATTTTTTGGATTGATTTGCATGGGTGCATTTTTACCACAAAAGAAACAATGTGACAAAATCTAATCAATTTTGATTTCATGTGGACTTTAAATATATGATTGCATTCCATAATAAAATTTTAAAATAAGTGGCATTTGCATTTTTGGATTTAACTTGTTCCAAATTGATTTTAAATGCATAATGCACTTGAGTTCAAATTTTAGAAAGAACATAAAAAACAGGAGATGGTTATTGTGACAGAGAAAATAAAGAGAGATTTATAGTGGAATACCAACGCTATGAGGAAACATTTTTGTGCTTTGTTCAGAGGAAAAACACTTTTGTGCTTGGGTGGGCAAAAACTGTGTGGTAGTAAAGTCGTATTTGAAGCATTTTATATTATATTTACTCTATATATAAATCCCCAAAGTGTTTTCCAAGCTTTTTAAATTCACATAGGCAGCATAAACCTGTGTTTGAATCACAGCTGTGGGAAACAATACATCATATCCTCATCAGTTGATTGTTGTTGATTTTCCATGCAGCTGACAGAAAAGATGATACGCAGAGAAAGATTAATGGTAGGCTGTTGCAGCGTGTTTTACGATAGCAATCAGATATTATTTCATTCTTTTTATTCACAGGTTTAAAAAATGATGCGGTTATTTCAAGACAGGCCTCTGAGAGCAGAACAAATGTCTGGATAGTACATTCAGAAGAAAAACAGCTTAACAAACATACTAAGTAATGTCTTTTAACTGAAAACGTGAAGATGCAGATAGTTTTTATGGCCAAAAACTAGTGTAAGAATGACCAAGCAGACATTATATATTTAGTCAATGTGAGATCACTTGAAATGGAAAGTAAAGGTATGAAATATGCAGCAATCAAGAGGAGGAGTGAAACAGTCTGTCTTAGCATTAAAGTGGGTTATGAAATGTTCACATTTTTGGTTTTGGGAGTCCTTAACAACAGGTTGACATGCATGCAAGGTCAAAAACACTTTGATTGCCATATAAACAATTGAACGAACGATTCATTTAATCCAAACCCCTTCTTTGCGTGATGCTAATCTTCAGTGATTGGTCAGATTGGTCTCATTTTCACTTCATCATACCTGTAATTCCTGGTAAAGCAAAGTTTATGAGTGCAGTGCTGATTTGTGGACAGCATTACAGAACAACGGGAAAATCAAGTTTCTACAGGTCTGTGCACAACAAGTGGTTGGGGAATATGCTAATGTTTCTTGTTGATGTCAACATTTCTGAGAGTTCAGGATGGTTTTATTGACTTTTTTTTAGAGATTTCACACACTGCATGAATGGTCAGTTTCAAAAATCCTAGTTCACTCAAAAATGAAAATTCTGTCATCATTTACTTTCCCTTGAGTAGCTCCAAACCTGTATGAATATCTTTGTTCTGCTGAACACAAAGGAAGATATTTTGAAGAAAGCTTGAAACCATTGACTTGAAACAAAAAAAAAATTTCATTTTTGGGTGAACTATTCATTTAACAGGGGCAATGAGAATAGACTGCTTGGTATCCACTGTAACATCATACGTTTTTTTGGTTTGTTTTTGATTTCCCTTTTTGTTTGCGGTCTACTTAGTCTTCATCTTGCCCTCCATCCCTCCTTTCTTTTTTCCTTTGGTCCCCCTTTTCCAACTCTTTCTAATCTTCTTTTTATCTTGAATCAATCTGGCTGATTGCCATGCATTTGAGACCAGTTCCAGACAGAGGCATCCCTTAGGACCTACTTTCTCCAATGCGTGTGTGCGTGTATATTGATTTCTTTCTGGTGTTGTTGGGAAATCGTAATTCCTGACGTGTTTTAAACCCTGTTGTTATTGAACTTCCAAATACACCTCAGCAGTTTTTATGCAGCTATGTATCTGCATTAGATTCATTACTCTACATAATTACTTGGCTGGATCCAAATAGTGCACAAATTTATTACGTCAATTTGGGAGTGTGTGTGTCGTAAACCAATGTCTGGTTTTTGAGCATAATTTATTATACCTGGGATTTCTGTCAAACCACAGTGTTCTCCGAGCCTGAGACTGCACCTCCTGCATCTCAATTATGCATTTGTGCCATACTGTCTTCCTCCAAGAGATCTCAGAGGTGAGTTTGTGATGCGTGTTTCTGTAAGAGAGAAAGCAGAGAAGGTTTGACAAGTCTGATTTGAATTTTCAATCATTTTGTTTCAAGAGTTTGTGTCTACATAAAGAAATAGTTTATTAAAATTTACTCACCTTCAGGCCATCCAAGCTGTAATGAGATTGTTGCCTCATTAGAAATGATTTGGAGAAATTTAACATTACATCACTTCCTGAACCATGTACTCTCTGCATTCAATGGGTGCCGTCAGAATGAGTGCTTATAAAAACATATAACAAAAAATTAACATGACTCAGTCCATCAATTGTGAAAAATAAAAGTTACAAACAGCTTTTTGCTTCATAAATAATTAATGGACTGGAGTCATGTAGATTATTTAGGGTTTTTTTTCATTCTGATGGCACCCATTCACTGCAGAGGACCTACTGAGGGGCAAGTGATGTAATGCCAAATTTATACAAATGTTTTAAGCAAATTTGATTTTGTGTGAACTTATTCATTTAAAACAAACTAATCTAAGCTGTGTTTCTCAAAAGCAATAGTGTATAATTATAATTATTCTTTTTGTGGTGATAAAAAAAGTAAAGTAAACACTAGCCTTTAAAATGACTTAAAGTACATATATAACATATAAAACTGTTAAAATGCATAAAGTATTTAAAACAAAAGAGCTAATGTATATTATGCATTACATCACAGGCCTGCAGGGGGCAACAGCGGCCTGACGATTGTTTTAGTGCTTACTGCATAATAAATTATTTAATTTATTGTACAATATATTGTATTCACAATTATTCTTAATTATTTTTAAATGGGTTTAATATATCAGACAGCCTTGGAAAACAGTCTGATAATGTGTTTAATCGATTCTCATGAAATATGCAACTTTTGGTATTTTGCCGGTTAGCCAGCGCCACCAAAAAGAAGTCGAGTATTTAAAAAAAATTGAATAGTCGAATTAAATCAAGGAATTGCAACAACCTGGAAATAATATCTGTTGAATAGATGATGACAAAATACAATTTGGGTGAACTATCTCTGTAAAGAAAGGTTCCAGAATACATTCTTGTTGTAGGCCATCTTTTGTAGAAAAAAAAATCGAACTATGTTTGTGTGTCTTTCCGTGTACCTTCCTGTTATTCATGTCTTTAGGGCAGAACTCACCTTATTTTATCTCTGTCCTCTGTCATTTCTCTGAGCCATTTAGATGCTAATGCAGCCAGCGAGCCCATTCCATCTGCTGTCAGACCAAAGGTCGCAGCAGGGCCAGCTAAAATCTGCTCTGGGAGTCTGGACAGTCTGACCCTTATTCACACCCATTCAGATTTTCTTTCCCCCCCACACAAATGATAACAAATGATACAATACACACACATGATATTGATTATGTTTTATAGGGTGCATAAAATAGTCTGCTGAAGGTAAATATACAGTGGGTACGGAAAGTATTCAGAACCTCTTTAAATTTGTCACTCTTTGTTATATTGCAGCCAATTGCTAAAATCATTTAAGTTATTTTTTTCCCTCATTAATGTACACACATCACACATGTTGTATGCTATACATGCATGCATGCACACACAAGCATAATTAAACACTTCACTGATTTTCAAACATGCATTCACCTCCTCCTCCTCACATCCAAAATAAAGGTATTTGTGTACATAATACATTTGTGTCTACTGTGTATATTTATGTATATATAAATACATACACATGCATGTATAAGACAATTTTATGTTTATATATGAAAAATATTAATGTATAATAATATCAATTACAGTGGGTGGGTTCGGAAAGTATTCAGACCACCTTAAATCTTTCACTCTTTGTTTTTATTGCAGCCACATAAAACAAATTATATTACAAACTTTCCATTAAGACCCTAAAGAATCATATTAGCTTGTGGAAAATTGGCTTTGTATGACTCCTTTAGAAAAAGAAAAACTGAAATATCACATTGTCCTATGACCTATTTAGTAGAAGTATCCTTTTGATCTTGAGTCTTTTTGGGAAAGATGTAACAAGTTTTTCACACCTCAGTTTGGGGATTCTCTGTCATTCCTCCTTGCAGATCCTCTCCAGTTGAATGGTAAACAGCTATTTTTAGATCTCTCCAGAGATGCTCAATTGGGTTTAACTCAGGGCTCTGGCTGGGCCATTCCAGAACTCAAATGAAGGTCTGGATCATCTCAAGGATGATCAAAAGAAATGGACACCACCTGAGTTAAATATATGAGGTCACATATTTTAGTTTTTCTTTTTTAATAAATCTGCAAAATATCAACAATTCTGTGTTTTTCTGTCAATATGCGGTGCTGTGTGTGCATTGAGGATAAAAATAAACTGAAATGATTTTAGTGAATGGCTGCAATAAAACAAAGAGTGAAAAATTTAAGGGGGTCTGAATACTTTTCATACCTACTGTAAGTGTTATTTAAAGAAAATATTTTCTTTATCTTCTCAATGGATATTATGTCATAAATCATTTCTTTGTGACAATGCTTAACTTCCTCCTCATATTCAGAGATTTATCCATTACTTTTCAATGTGTTTTATTCATATTGCCATCATGATTTGTCTAGATTTTTACATTCACCTACAAAAAAAAAACAAGACGCAGTAGAATAATATAACATGGAAGTAATTCAGTAATATTTATTGGTTACAATACAGTATACAATGTTTATGAAATTTGAATGGTGAACACTTACACAATGGTTACCTTTAAAGCTTAAAAAGAGATCTCAACAACATCGCACACTGTGCTCGGGTTTTTCTCTTTAATAATCTGTATAATTTTAGCTAAATAATCTTGCCTATCATGCAGTATTTGTCCCCTGTAAAGCTTTAGAATAGATCTCAACAATTTTACAAAGTATATGAAAAGCACCTAATAAAGGGGGGAAATTGTAATCGTAGAGTTATAGGCTATTACTGTGAAAGAAATAACACAGAAATAAGGATCATATTTTTTTATACAGGACAGTGTTTATGTACTTTGGCACATAATTTGTTTCTGGATCCAAACTTTTATCCAAACTTATTTAAAGAAAATGTAACTTTGCTGAAATGTGGCTTAAGATGGCTTAAGACTCACTTTTATTAATTGACTAATATGGTTTTAATGAATAAGGTCATATTGAGGCATTTGAGGTGGTGCACACATTAAAGAAGACAATTTAAAGGAAACAAATATGACAGATCCACAGTGTGATGTTGAGATCTCTTCTAAAGCTTTAAAAGACACAAATGTAATAAACACATGTGAGAGATCCAGCGCATCTAGCTAAAGAGAAAAATCTGAGCACAGTCTGTAATGTTGTTGGAATTGAAAGGGACAAATATGAGTCTTTTTTGGAGACTTTTTTAAGAGACAATCTGAGCAGAGGGTGTTTTATTTTTTTTCTTCCCTCTGGTCAGCTTCAATGTCATTTTTCCACCCCACTTCAGTGAAAGACAATACATGCATTGTCACATTTGAGGCTGATTTATGTTGGCAAATTAACAGAGGAAACCATAAATTATTTTTACATACATGCAAAACCGAGCTGTGTAATTCTAAATGTTTATGCTAAACAAAGAAAAAACGTTATCTGTTACATTTATTAAGGAAAAATGTATATCTCTTATACAAAACATCTTGCGTTTGTAAGTCCTTTCTATGTGGTTGGAGAATGCGGTGTATATGCGGTGGTCCTTGGGATAACTGCACCTCAGAAAGTATGGGTTCGAATCCCAGCTAAAGGTACTTTCCTGCTTCTGTTCAATTCCTGTCCAATTGTGTCCCATCTTTACTCGCTATCTCCTTTGTGTCTACTTCTATTTCAGATTTTAGGAGAATCATGCTGTTGATACTAAAATAAGAGAGATACAGTGTGAGTTCCTGAGCTTAGGAAAAGCAAGCACTCAGCAATACATTTTATATAATAGTAGACTTTATATAATAGTAGAGTTGCTGCCCTCTTCTGGGCAAAATATTCCACCGCACTGTATCTGAGCATATAAACAGGATTTAAATATTGAATTTTTTTACAATATTTTTTTGTAGACAAAACCGTTTTTCATTTTTCAACCGTTTAAATTACAACAAGTATCAGTAAAGACTTTCCATTGTTACCAAAATATCATGCCATTTTTACACACATAAATGTATGTATTATGAATGCTGAGATTCTGTTCTATACAGTGTGATTTAATGCCATATAGCACAGTTACATAGTTACAAGTGTGATATTATGTTCAGTTCAACGGCACAAATCAGTAAATATAAAAGAGAGAAGCAAAGTTAAACAGAAGCAGCCTTAAAAAAAACATTCTTTTGTGTGGATCTACTTCTTTCCACCAAAAAGTTAATTTGAAAGATCAGTGGATGAGCCCAAACATCTGTTACTAATTCAGAAATGTCTTTTTAGAACTAGTAGCATATAACATTGATTTGCTCCATTGAAAGCTTTTTTGTATTACTGTGATAAAAGCTCACAGTAAACTCTCCGAAAGGTACAAAAGCTGTACCTATTAGGTTAAATATGTACACTTTAAGAACTAATATGTGACTTTAAGGTACTGAAATTGACCCTTTAGGTACAAACTTGTCCCTTTTGAAAAGGTATTGTCCCAGTGGCAGCTTTTGTAATTTTAATTTTTGAGTAAGATATACACGTGTGTGTGTGTGTGTGTGTGTGTGTGTGTGGTACAAAATGTAAATTGTGAAATTTTAATTTTCTTTATACAAGTTAATATTATTTGTTTTGTTTTTAAATATATCTGCCATGAGCAGCACAGTAGGTGGAGCTGTTCAACCTAGATACATTTTTTGCCTGCTCTCTCAATGCCAAACACATGGCGGCACTGCAGGACAGTGCTGGTAGATTTCTGCAGCCCCACCTACTGTTTTGTCACGCTGTAATCACCCACAGCTGAGGGGGATCTCCCATCTTGATACACATACTCATGCACTTGCTCCTCTCGGTCTCTCGCCCACTCTCTTGCCCTCAACACATAACATTGTGATGATTATTACAGCAGTAGTGTTAGAACTAGTGTTGACAGTCTCTGTCTATCAGTTCGATTGAAAGGGTTTAATCAGTATGATTGCCATGTGCCGTGTCTGAATTCTCTATCATCTCTGGGCAGCTGAAAGCTGTAAAAGACCGAGAAAAGCCAATCCAACAGTAGAGGACTTCAGTAACATCTTGTCACGGGTGTTCACCCGTGTGTTGTTTCAAACCTGTGTTTGCTTCTATGGAAAGCAATATGAGATATTTAGTGTGGTATTTGAGCTACTGTTTTCTGCAGAGTGACAGTGGGGGATGACTCTCTGCTAATAAAAAAAAGCATAATTGTATTTCAAAAAGTCCTCTTAAATCATATCATAACTTGGACTTCAACTAAAAGATTATATTTGCCGAAAAGATCTTCCATGACATCAGTGGTATATATATTATTACATATACTACTCTAGCTTTTTTTTTTTTTTTTTTATATATTATATATGTAATATTTTAATTTTAGTTTTATTTTGACCAGGAGGGGACATTTTGGGTTTTGTCGTGGCCACGAGATGCTGTGGTGATTTATCTTGTGGCCACAAGTTTATTGCATAATCAAACCTGCGTGACCATAGCAACCCGGGATTATCAGAGATGTTTTTAAAAAATTATTACATGAAACATTTGCTATTTGTATATTTTATACTATTTGTGTAATCTTCTATTATATACGTGAACTTGTTAGGGCTATATTTTTATGTTTATTTCATATATTTATTTCTGGAGTATAGGTGTATACCTAATTAATGTTTTGTATATTGCTGGTATCCTTTATGATTGTAGACTGTTTATGCCCTTGCGTGATGATAAATAAGTGTGTTGTTTTCATTTGCAAACAAAAATGCGTGAATGATTCATTCCTCAATGAAAAAGATGATTCAACGGCTGCACTTGCCATTAGACTATATTAATAATTATTAATTTGCAGAAATAAAATAAAATATATTTAATTCAAATCTTTAAACTGCATTTTAACTCTAGTCGCCATAATCAAAGCTTTATTAGGCTACATTGTATTACATATAGTTGTATTTTATATTATTGAATATTATAAAGTCAGAAACTTATGTAAAAAGATTGAAATAAAAAAAGGTGGTGCTTTGATTTGATTGTTACGAAGACAATGAGTTAATTTACATTTAATATTAATGTAATATTCATTTATGATAAACATATTATTATTTATGATACAATACAAATGGTGTTTAGCCGACATTGCATGCAATATAATAATACATTTCTGTTTGTTTAACTAAATGTTTGTTTATATTTATTTCAAGTTAAGACTTTTTTTTTTCTTCAAGTCTGGACCCCACTGACTTTCATTGCATGTGCAGTTGGGCACATATTCACAGTTAAGCACCCTTGAGAAATTTGAGCAAAGTCGGGAATGGCAATTTGCTTTGTTTCACCTTTTGAGTCATAAAAGGTAACCTTTATTTGAAGTAAAACAATTGAAAATAGTGGGCAAATCTCATTACAAAAATAAATGCTTTTCTTAGTAGGTCACATTAATTAACCTCCTTTTATTCAATACTTTTTGCAACCTCCATTGGCCAACAAATAACAGTAGAGTCTTCTTTTGTAAGCCTGATGAGGTTGGAGATCACCTGGCAATAGATAAGAGATCATTCTTTCAACAGAATCCCTCCAGATCCTTCAGATTCCCAGGTCCATGTTGGAACCACTCATCTTCAGTTCTCCTCACTTATTTTCTATAGGGCTTGCCAAAGTATTTGGCAATAGGCCATCACAGAACCTGAGGTTTGAGGAGAACTGGTTTGAGCTGATCCTAAGCAACTAGCTCCTGCTCATGACCAGCTTAAACCAGCAGACATGCTTCAGAACATACCTAACAAGCATTTGCTTGTTTTTCAATAAGGTCTTTCTTTTTCAATATTGGTGATCTAACCCCGTAATGCTTCATCTATGCATGCAACATTTTTTTTTTATTATTTATTGCTCTCATTTTGTACTATATCTAAAGTATGTATTATTTATTTTTTATTTCTCTTTGGTTCCAGTTGATTACCTCATCATCTGAATCAAGTAATCAGTAACTGCATCTCTCAGCTTTGTGCTTGATGAAACACAGCAATGTTTATACACAGTACAGTATTCCCAGCAGTCTCCACGCCACCAGTGTTCTGTTCTGACTAACGTCACCGTTAAGTGCTCCAGCCTGTCTGAGTAGCCATGCGTCCCATCACTCACATGTCTTCTCAGGGTCACTCTCCCTGATTGGCTGGCTGCCAGTTTGAGCTCGGGCTCTTTTCTCAATGAAACGCTCAGAGAGTGTGATTTACGCTGTCTTGACGGCACCAGTGGAAATGAGATGCAGCAGAGTGCGGATGGCAAATGCACACAAAAGCAAAATAGGATATCAAAGCAGTAGAAACAAAGCTAATGTTAAAATTAGATATTTTCTCTCGTGTTGTTCCAAAGCCATATTATTTCCTGTCTTAGGTGTGACACATGGAATAGGTGAGTCAGTAGTAGGGCAATTTTACTATAAAAGTGTGGGTGGGGGACAAAGACGTTACACTAGTTGTTTCATCATAAGCTGTTCTGCAAAAGAGAACTGCATTCTCATGAGCACGTACCTTTTCTTTTCTCTTACCCTGAATAAAATAGATTACAAGCAAAAGACTGTACCTAACACAGTAGCTTGCTAAACGCATCCATCTGTGCTGCACGCTTACACAAGCTTGAGGTGTATTTGCTGCAGCCTGTATCGAGATTATCTGTTTTTTGTTGTTTCTTTCTCTGAACAAGGACACTGAAAATAGGCCTCATTATTAATCTTTTCTCTCTGTCACGCTCATTTATTTTTTGCCTTGTCTTTCTCTATCTAACCATTTATATATTTATCTGTCTGTCCTTTTTTCCTAATTAAAATTTACATTTGTAAAAGTTCTACTTCCTATTTAACCGTTATATCCTGTTGGGTACTCATACATTTTGCAACCTCATTTTCATTTAGTTCAGGTCCATTTAATTAACTGTCCGCAGTAAATTATTTTTAGCAAGCAAACTGAGTCCATTTTAATTTTATGTTAATTTAAGCACTTCAGATGCATTTAGTCTGGAAAGACAATGATGCATTGTGCGCATACACACACAAAAATACACTTCCTTCTCTCTCCTTTCCTCTCCCTTTTCATTTCCGTCTTTCTCTAACTCAGATCTTCTGACTCCGCCTCCCTCTCTCTCTCTCGCCAAGTGTTTTCACTTTAATTGAAAGGCCCTCAGTGATGAATCAGGGCTGATTTGCCATTTGCAGGAGCAGGAAAAACGAACGCTCAGCACACTGGCTAGATGCGTGGATGGATGGAAAGAAGGAAGGATGGAGGGAAGAGGGACGGAGAAATGGAGGGAGGGATCGATGGGCTGACGTGGTCGCAGTGCTCTCAGCCAGACTCATTCAACATCTCTCCTGCTTACTCATAACTTCCCATCACACCTCCTGCTTTTAAAATCATTTCCTGCCTGTAATATGCTCTTTTCATTTTCTATCTCTCTTTTAGTTTTCAGTGCTGTTTTGAACCACATTAATTGTCAGCATTTACGTCATTTATCACATTTGTCTCATTCTGGTTAAAAACCAGCTAGTCCATTATAATAATAATAAAAAAAGCTATATTTTTCTTAAAAAACAAAAACGCTTGCAATTTAAATGTATACATTTTAAAAGGAAGATAGTTTTCAGCTTTAGATGGTTACGACATCTGCCTGCAGTGCCTGGTTAACTAGCCATATCTTGACCTCCTAGTTTTTCTTAAATCTTTCACCCCCTTCTGTCAAAGATTTGTCACACTCAGAAGAAAAGAGGATGACAGATTGAAGGACTCAGCATTCATGTTCACACCTCTTATGTTATTTTTCTCCCATTCCTCATCGTGGTTTGCAGTGGCCCATTTTGGCAGCATGTCATCATCAGTCTTAGCGCAAATGCCACACGAACATTATTGTTAAAGAGACAGATCACCCAAAAACTTCACAAAACCCCTTTGTTTTTCTTTCTTCTACGGAACAATATACTAATTAGAAGAATATAGAATTCACAATAATATTATGGAACCCAAAACTGTATGGTTACCAACATTCTTCAAAATATTTTCTATGTGTGTTCAAAAGAAAGTAATACAGGTTTGGAATAACATAAGGAAATATTAATAAAATGTGGATTTTCCCCTTAAAGACTGAAAAAGGAGACAATTTGTGGTGAATAACTTCACTTTGATAGTGAGCGTGGGTTGCATTCATTCTTTTTGAGCTTGCTTAAGAAAGTACAGTTGCTGTGAAATGAAAATTCACCCTAACTATCCTTGTATATGTGTGGGATAAGAGAAGCAGCTCATCAGTCACTGCTGAGTCTGTCCCATTGACTCCATGATCTCAAACATCCTGGATGTTGTCGGAGGGTCAGAAGGGCTTTTACTGTATGTCAGCAGGGACTTGAGTCATGGGGCTGACATGGCTGCACTGACTTCCTCTGGTTTTTGACTATGCAAATTTAGTTTAAATGCATATTTATAGTATGGATGTTTTGTGTGTGTATATAGTGAGTTCAAACAATCAGTGTGTGGGTGTCTGCATGCGCATGAGTGTAAGTGCTGATTCCTCTCAGTAGACTGCTTACTCTACAACAGTCTTAAGTCTTAGGCCATTAGCTGAGGCCAGCAGTGCAGTCTCACCCCTCAATTCGCTTTCTCCACCTTTCGCTCTCTCCTTCCATCCTCACTCATCAATCAGTTCATCAATTAATACACACTCAGTCCCTCTGCAAACACACAGAACAGCCAAAAAAGACCAATCTCCTAATTACTGTGGCTCTTCTCCCATCCTCTCCCATTCCTCTCTCTGTCACTTTTCATCCCATCCCCCTTTCCTATCATCCCCCTCCGCACTCATAAACTCACTCTCTCATCCATTTAACCTCATTGGTCTAAGACCTGAAATGGATAGAGATAAGATCTTATATATAACATAATATCGGTAGTATATAGTATTGCATATACATTTTTGGTAGAACGCTTCTTTTTTAACACTGGTCTTATTAGTTAACATTAATTAAACATGTGCAATACATACTATTTATCAGTCTTCCCATTTTCATTGATCTTTGTTGAGGTTTTTTGATATAAATATAACTGTTCATTGCTAGTTTATGTTAGAACCGTGTCCATTAAATATTAATTGTCATCATTGTTGTTATGCATTAGTAAATGTTGAAGTTGAATTTATAGAAGTGGTCATTCACCCATAAATTATGTCATCATTTATTCACCACCCTTTTGTTATTCTAAACCTGTATGACTTCCTTCTTTTATTTTAAATAGCATGTTTTGTTTTCCACAGAAATAGCTTCATTGTGATTTTATTTTTGTTTGTCTATGTGTCTAAGTGATTATTTCTTATTATTCTATAGTACACATACAATATTGCAGAGCGTCTTTTGTACTGAGGTACCAATGCATTGCCTAATGAAATATTAACCAACAGCAGAAAGGCCTGTGTAATCGGTGCATAGATATAATGCTGGGTAAAGCATTGTTAAAGAAAGAAAATGAAGTGATGTGAGTTTTGGGGTGAACATTAGTGGAGAGGATAAACAACAAAAGTGACTGGAAATTCAAGGAACTTTATTAGTAAAACACACTTGCTCGTACTTACACTTGGAGATGCTGCAGAGAGTTAAACAGATCAAAGTTTAATAATGAGAGCTGGGCTAATATGCATGGCTGCTATGAATTATTTAGGTTTATGAATCATTGAGTATTGAATCATTTTCTGGACAGAACTCAACACTTGCCTAGCTTTAAAACTGAAGTGCAGATTACCGGACACAGGTATATGCAGACACACAAACATGCAGTACAAAACGGATAAAAATTGCAAGGTAAAATGCAGGACATATTTGACAGATCATGAACATACTGAAAAACATATTTACATTTTATTTCCTAAATTTAATTTTATTTCTAGATTATTTGACACAAGTGTGTCTGTAATTAAAATATGTGTATTAAATATGTGTGTGTGTGTGTGTGTGTGTATATATATATATATATGTAATATTATTTAATTTAACAAATTAATATTTATTAATCTATTCATATTTGCTGCATTTACTTTTATTTAAAAGACAGAAGGAATTTGTTGAGATTTATTTTGTAGAACAACAGATGTAATTCTTATATTGTATATTGTATATCTTATATTATATTGAGATAAATAATATTTGAACACTGTTTGTTTTTAACCCTATTTTTAATTGTATTTTTTTTTGTGGATGTTTCATGACTTCATACAGCCGCTATGAAAGTAGCTGAAAATGTTCAAAAAATATTTGCACATATAGCTAAAAAAAATATATATAAATATTCATCTGCAGATGATACTTGGTTTGGTACTTTATTTTCTAATGCAATGCCTTTTTGTATGTGTCCTAAGTGTCTAAATACAAATTTGGGCCACTGTATTTGCCTTAAACCCAGATCTTCCTGTCAGTGCATCAGAGCGAAGTCTGGGTAAAACTATTTCTCCAAGACTTCATAAGAGCAACTTGTGCCTGGGATTATAATGACAGCATCTATTGCCACAAGTCTAGTCTTGTCACATCTGATTCCTTTGATTGACACCTCCAAGCTGGGGCATTTGTTCTTGCTCTGGGTGAGCGAGGTACTTTCTAATGCTTTGCAGTCACAGACCAATAGAGTAAGTGAGTTCTCGAGCATATTCTAACCTCTTGAGACAGCCTATAAAGGGGCTACACACACCTCCCGCTGCCATACACTGAAATAAGCCGAGGATAAATCTATTGCACTAGCCTGGTTCAGATATAGTAGCCCCCCTGCCGTCTCCGCATAAATTGCTCAGAGACTCATGTGTTCTTGGCAGGTGGTGGTTTTCTATGCATTGTCATGTGCTCTACATGCTGTTCGACTTATTTCAGTCATTTTGAAATGCCATAGATATGAAAATAATCGAGAAATGTGGCATATAAATAACAGTGTCATCAGGCTCAGCATATCATTCCAAATGTTTCTATCTTATTATTATGTTTTACAAGACAATAATATTTCATTTTTAGTGAGTTGCCTTATGTTTTCAACATTTGCTTGAAATATCTGTAACACTTTATATTCTCTGTTACATACTTTACATATACTTATTATGGTAGTAACAGTAAATGATGCATAATTAGTCAGTCCTAAACCAAACCCTGTTGTTAACCCTAACCCTTTATTAAAGGAATAGCTCACCCAAAAATGAGCATTTACTCTCTAATATGTAGATGAGTTTGATTCTTCATCAGAGCAGATTTGGATAAATTTAGTATTACATCACTTGTTCTGCAGTAAATGGGTGCCGTCAGATTGATAAATTCTAACAGCTCATTAAAAGCATTACCATAATTCACACATAATCCACACAACTCCAGTCCATCAACTGCCATCTTGTGAAGTAAAAAGACTTGACGTGACGAGTCAAGCGTGATATATGTATATTTCTCTCCTGATTCAGACAAGAAAGCACTGTTATGGAAGATCCATTGGTGAGCAAATTATCTAATGCAAAATTTCTCTAAATCGATGAACAAACACTCATCATTTTGGATTGCATGAAGGTTTAGTGCATTTTCAGCAAATATTATAATTTTTTTTGCAAACTAGTCCCACAAGAACATGTTAATAATATTACACACAAACTAGCCCACCACTTAATTTTAAACAGTTGAGTGTTGACTTTCCAATTGGATCCGATGCTCATCACTTGCTTGTGGTGAATGTAAGGGTATCATGCTTCATGCTATGCGCAGTCAAAACACCATCTGGTAACCCTGAATATTCCTGAAGGGCCAAAGCTTAGCGAGCAGGTGGTTAGAGAGTTATATGTCTTCTTATTCTAAACAAATGCACACATATTTACATTCCCGTCTTCCTTTTCCCATACATTCTGATCAATTCCCTCTGTTTCTTGCTGTACTTGAGGCTAGATGGGTGTAGAGAGAGAGGAAGCGGAAGGAGGGAACAAATAAGGAGAGGCGCAGGCAGGGGAGAGAGAGCAAAAATCATGCCAGAGGGAGAGGGAGAGAATGCGGGGGAGCACTGGGTGCTTCCTGCAGGGTTGCCGTGTGAACGCGGTCTGAATGACAATGGTGCACATCAGGGCCCCAGCAAGACTCAGTCTCACGGCTCAGCCAGAAACACAGGGACGCATAGCATGCTGTTACATATACACACACATGCTGCACCGAATGCACACAAGATATATAAACACAGATTTTTTTATTTGTTTTGGATGGCTTATTTGTCACATCTGAATTGGTTATAATGCTAATAACAAAAAACTGGACCACACAGGAACAAAAGGATCAGAAATGAACTCTAAAATGTTTTTGCTTAAGGCTAGCAGTGAATAGTCACCTATGTGCAGTGAGTGCTGCAATGGTGATTTCTCTCTCTCTTCTCTCTCTCCTCTGTGCTGTGTGTTACAAAACCTTTTTGTCAAATTGTCTCCCCAAGCGAATGCATTAGGCCTTAATTAACCATGTCTCTCAATGCGGAGGCTCATCATCTTTGTTGCATTACACCAGGCACTCCGGCATATACGCTACAGACTGCACATCCACGCCCCTTACCGACACTCACGCTCGCCCACTACTAGGACAAACACTCCACCTCCTCAGTGGGAATCCTCCCCTTTTATTGCATTATTATGGACGGCTTGACACGAAAGCTCCCAGATCAAGTCCGCTGACTAATCACGCTGTACCTGCACTGCTTTATTTCTGGTACTGAGTTCATCTTTTGATTTCAGGACCACGGATAGCGCAGTTTCGGTGCAGGGGGGGATGGTAGTGCCATTTCAGCACCATGGACAGTGTCCGTTGATTTTCACTGCAAATATTGAGATTGCTTTCTAGCAGAACATTCCCAAATTCAGTTCACAGCCCTTTAGTATGCCACCAGCTGTCTTCAGATGGAATTCAGACACGTTTTCTCAGCAAGTTTAGCTGGAGAGTAAACCCAGGGAATTAGCAACCAAAGGCATTTCAGAGGCTGGTGCCAGGTGGACAGATGGGCATGATATGAGCAGAGTGTTTTTAGGACACACACTCTCTCCTGAGTGTCTTTTCAGGCTGACAAACTGTCTGTTCAGAGAGAGAGGATCACATTGCACTGTTATGTAAAAACATGTTATTGGTAAATTGTACTGTAAGTTATCATATATGATATATAAATCAATAAAAAAGCAAAGCAAAAATGGTACATATGATATTATGTATTTATTACGTTAATATGTAAAAAAAAAAAAAAAAAATTAAAGGAAAATACACTGTTTGTTTAAGTTTTATTTAAGAAGAAACCGTTTCTCTTTTATTTGTAGTATACACTTGCAGTACAGTTCAACATTTTAGGGTTGCTATTTTTAAATGACTTTGAAAACAAAAGGTTAAATTTATTTAAGGAATAAAACAGTACAAACATGGATATTGTGAAATACTACTGCAATTTATAATAACTTTTTTTATTTTAATCTTTTTTTTAAATGTAGACTAACTTATTCTTGTTGTGGCATAGCTACATTTTCAGCAACCATTACTCTTCAGTGTAACACAATCCTAATATGCTGATTTGCTGATGCTTTTTCAGGATTAAATTGCAATTAGCAATATTTATGTGACAGTGCAAAAAATAAAATATAATTTATTGCTTATAGCATTAGTCTAGTGTGATGGTTACAGGTGCTGGGACATGGATCATAAGGATTCCATTATACCATTTTTTAATCTATGCATTTATACATGTTTACTGCTCCAAAAGATCCAAAAGATTTGTATATCAGTATTACATTTGCCTAAATAAAATCTATATTTACTAGAATTCTATACCTTAACGTCCTAAAGTGTGTTCTAGAAACCACAGTTTATTTTTACCATAAATGTATCACATTTTTTAGAGTATCATTATGATTAATTATAGTAACATTTTATATTTGTAACAAGGACACTGTAAAGTCCCCACAAATCCATACTTGGTCAACAAGTACACACTCCCTCTTCCGGCATGGTGTATGACTCAGACACAATACGTATTGAGAGAGATGAATCCATCTATAGTCTTTGGAAAAAAAAATAACGTCTCACAGTTTGCGAGAAGAAGCAAAATGGCACGCAGTGCTCGTTTGAGTCTCGTCTTGACCATAAGGAGGAGTGAGCTGGAGGATAAGCGAATCGCTACGGGGACGCGCGTCATGTGCTGCAAGGCTTGAGCACGAGCGTTAAATTGATCAGATGCTCTAAACCCGCCAGCTGATCTGAGGAGGATCGCGCTCGAGACCCTGCGTCTCCGTTTCGTTTTCTTTTACAATAATTAAACTTTTGAAGCCGATATAACCGTTCGTCGTCCACTGAGGCGACTGAAAAAAAAAAAACCGAAGAGGAGCATTTTGGGGTACTTCAGGCTATGGGTGCCTCTTGGTTCCTCTCGGTTACCACCGAAGATGCGAGTTCGAGCTTCAATCCACGCGCTCCGGCGCCTCTCCAAAACTGATGATGCTCCTTTCAACGTCCACCGTCGGATTTTTCGCGTCTTGGATTTGTCTACGAGTCCTGGAGTATAGATGATAATTGTTTTTAGTGAGAAATCGAGGGAGAATCCGCGAGAGATCATCATTATATCTTGACATGGTGTTTTTTGTTTTCCCAGCGCGCGCTCACGCCCACCCTATTGGACCGATATGGCTGCAAAAAAGCAAATAAACTTAAATTACTAAAATCAACAAATGTCACCGAGGTGTGGATTTTTTGGGGAAGCCCCGTCGTCTGCATTTGCGAGAGTAATTCGAGAGTTTGGCGGAGGGCAGGCAGAACATTACCACAGTAGCCTATACCAAACATTGCGGATACCACAGAAATAAATTAATTATTTAAAGGTTTTCACCATTTTTCTGTTCTATATCGGTCTTGTGGATGTGAGAAAAAAACGAGAATGCAACTCATGAGAAAGACACATTAACCTGACGCAGTTGATGGTAATTTAGGTGTAATGTATTAATGCAATTGTGCTAAAATGATCTGTATGTACACCTTGCAAATGGCAAGACGACCCACACCGAGCTGTTGAGGCGGGAAATACTTCTTAAAATGTGGATCCCACCCTCCTGAGGAAGATAATCCGTCGACATTTTATCTGTTTATGTTTCACAATTTGTTTGACTATTTGTTGAGCTGACTGCACCCTTGAAAAGGACATACTCCATCTATCCATCCTTCAATCTCGTTATCTGAGTCCCGTTTTGGCGCTGACACACTCTCACACACATTCTCCCATCCACTGATCTTGTTTGGTGCTTTATGATGGACATTTCTTAGCCATGAAGATCAGATTTGAATGTCTGTGTGCTCTGTGCTGAGGCGGATGGGGTGTAATGTGGTGTTGTCACCCTGAGACATCACCCCCTTCTCGGCTGCTTCGTAACGATTGGCGTTTGGTGTCTACAGAATGGCTCGGTTCGGAGACGAAGTGCCGGCCAGGTATGGCGGCGGGGGCTCCGGCCAGGGGGGACCCGGCCGCGGTGGCAGCAGGCAGGGCGGCCCGCCAGGGGCCCAAAGGATGTACAAGCAATCGATGGCCCAGAGAGCCCGGACCATGGCCCTCTACAACCCGATCCCGGTCCGACAGAACTGCCTGACGGTCAACCGCTCTCTGTTTCTCTTCAGTGAAGACAACGTAGTGAGAAAATACGCCAAAAAGATCACCGAATGGCCATATCCTTTACTAAATCAAGAATCGAGGTGCCCTGGGAACAGGTACAGATCTGTAATGTGTTATATGCTGATCATGGGTCTTTTAATGACCCCTGCTTCTTCATTCCTTCTATAAAGTAAGTTGTTAATCATGCATTTAACATTTATTATGAATAATCAAAGGAATGTATTGTTACTCAAAAGCTGTAATTTCAAGAGTCACGGCACCAGCTTTCTCTATAGGGTGGGCCATACAAAAAATTACAAAAAGTAACATACTATACGCTCTTTAAAAATGAAGTATATATAGTTAAAAACATCCAAGAAACCTTTCAAATTTACAAAAGACTCTTTATATTGTAAAATATTCTTAAGATAATTTAAAAATTCTTTACGCACTTTTTCTTTTAAGAACTGCTCATTGAAAGGTTCTTTGTTGAAATGGAAAGTTATTTTATAGAATCGCTGCAAAAACCCTCTTTTTGAACCTTTTAATTTGTAAAAAAAATTACCCATGATTACGATATTCAGACAAATACTATTCCAAAATTGTGGTGTTCTTCAAAATGCCTTAAAGTTGCATGCAAAAACCAAGATAAGGGATTAATTCAATGATTCATTAAGACAATCATGAGTCAGGGTGCTTGCTAATTGTGGGCTTAACTTCTTTTTGGATGAGCCAGACCTGTTCAGAAAAAGCTAATGTAGACATTTTGAGCATGCTTTTCCATTACCGCTGATCTATATATGTTCCTCTAAATAAGTAATTAGAGAATAACTATAACATTGAAGTGATTGTACCCTACCCTTTCCCCATTTTCTATAAATCTTGGTGTGCCTTGACTTTAAAGTACTGTAGCCAGTAAAGATGGGGATGGCTGTCAGGATGGGCTGTAGGTTCATCCGGGCCTAATGTGCATGTGTTTTCTCATATCCATGTGTAAGCATGTGTTATGTGTATAGGTCTGTGTTGAGAGGCCTGAGGCTGCGTGGGTGTGCGTGGTTTCCCGCTGGTTGGGATTGGCGGAGTGCGCGAGTGACTGTTTGAGTGCTTGTGTGAGTGTAGAGGGGGGCTGCTGATGTCAGCATATGAGCTTTAGCGGAGCCTTTGCAGTGTAGAGTGATAGCAAAGCAGAAGGAACATGGAGAGAGATGAATGATGGAGGCCTGGAGAAAGTGTTTTGAACCCAGAACGCGATGCTTTTTAATGTACACCATTGAGAGAACTGCACTGAGTGGTCATCGATCAGATTTAAGCAGACGGTCCAGAACAAAATGCACAGCAGTGAATTACAAAAGATGATAATGTGCATAAAAACTATCTATTTCAGATTTTCTTATCTTTTGTTTTTTTATTGCTATTGATTGTCATATATATATATATATATGGCACCAAGACTCCACTTCCCTGTACATACAGTACACTTATGCAGAAAGATCACAAAAATGCAATAGTAACCTTTATAGACTTTAAATCAGTTCTTCAGTTGTGATTGGCAGACTGCCATGTGTTTTCGGTAATATTATCTGTACTGTTACAGAAGCAGAGTACTATTACTAATACATACTCCATTTCTTGGAAAGTTGTCACTTGCTTTTGAGTTTACAAAGCCCTAGAGGCTATTCAAGAATTGGGATCACAGTCCTGCCCCGTCACCATTTGTTTTTCTTCAGTTGCCGAACTTTTTTTTTGGTCAGTTATCTTAGCTCAGTTTGTTGGCTTGCTGTTTATAAGTTCTTTTTCTATCTGAGTGCTAATGGTTTGGTAAAGCAGTGCTGTGGTAGAGGTGTTAGACTGTTTTAAAAATACTCTGTCAGAATGATGAGTTTATAAGGTCTTTGCTTGTATGAGTGCCAGAAGAAAAAAAATTCCTTCATACTCATGCTCCTACGCCTCCCCTTTCCATTTGCCATCTTTCTGTCTCTTTCTCTGATTCTCTCAGACCATCTGCTCATTCTCTCTGTTGTCTGTATGGTGGTGGTGCTTCCTGGGGTTCTGTTGGACTCACTGGGCATGAGCATGTGAGAGGAAACGGTAAAAGAACGGAAAAAGAGGCTTTTGGAGAGGTACTCACATTTTTGTCCCTTTGGACACGTTTGTTTGAATGTGTGCGTGTGTGATGAAAGTAAAACAGATTTGTGGCTATTCGGCCAAACATAGTATCGTAGAGGCCAAGCTCATGGTCTTATTTTAACACCAGTTTTGTTTCTTAAAATGGCATTTAGTTTTATAATGTTTGACGGTTATAACTCACCCTAGAATCAAAAGAAGAATATAATGTTGCTAAGAAAATTAGGCTTGTTTTAGGACTATTAGATTTACACACACATTTACAGAAATTAACTTTTGCTTACCAAGGCCACATTAAATTGCTCAAAAGTGAAAGTAAAGGCATTGTTAATGTTACAAAATGGTAATGTGACACTATAGACTGGTTTGATGCCGCTTAAATTTTTCTTTGCATTCACAGAAATGCATCTTAATATAGTTTTCTAAAGCGAAACTATTAGAACTATTTTCTAATAGTTTTTTCTACAGCAAAGGCTGGGGGGGG
>JAUCMT010000013.1:18710033-18730772 GCA_032357475.1 Enteromius thamalakanensis
ATGGAGCCCTGTCTTTGCCCCACAACAATAAAATCTAACTATTAATCTCAATTTTGCTAAATAAAAGGATCTGGCTCACATCAGTCACACTGCCATTAACCAATGCTTGCTTGAGGGCAGAGCGCACTAAAAATGAGCCGGGTACGGACGTTTGCACCCGGTGTATCATGTATATTTATTTAGAGTTTACTTATCTTTCTGTCATTTAAGCAAGACCGTTGGGTTTTTGTTTTAGTTATGTTACGTATTTTTATGTTTAATTAAGTTTGGGTGAGTTTGGTTAATATTGCAGCCATTTTATAAAAAAGTTTTAAGGGTTACCGTCACGAAGAGAGATGTGTAGGGGAAGTGATTTGTTGATATTGCATTACAGTTTTGTTATCAGTGTGTTCGGCTCTTTTGAATCGGCTATTTAAAGTAATGAGTCTATATGGATCATATAGGCTGTTGAATGTTAAAGAAGTGATGTACAAAGGTACCAACAAATGACTGTTTAATTTATTCTGGTTATTGGCCCTATTTATAACATAGGGCACCGGCCCCTCTAAAGGTCTCTGCACAGCCCTGATGGGAATTGTATTGTGTCTACTGGCATTTGATGTCTAATTCCCAAAATACACTATAAAAAGGAATTTTGTAATGGTTTAACTGTAAAAAGCTTCATAGTGGTATTTTAATGGAAACCACAGTTTGGATGCTTTCTAGTTGGCTTCCATTGTTCGGTTTTGTTTTGTTTTTACCAGGAAAATAGCGGAAATAATCACAGTTTAGGTAAAAAAAGATTACACATCAAGAAACTTTATTAAGGACAAAATTATAGAAAAACCTTTTTTTGTATACATGATACATTTGTCAACATAAGGGTAACCAAAAGCTGTTTCTCACTTGGCGAGCAATGTAGTCTGATCCAAAATCACAACATGCTTTTCCTTTTATGCAATTGCTAAACACAAGTGAGGGTTATATAGTCCCCAGTCAACATCTCTATTATCAAGATGTTTCTACTTGGGCAGCTTAAGAATTAATTCTAGCAGTTTCATCCTGTGGTTAAATGCATACATCCTGTGTGCTTCTAGACCACACCATCTTCCGTATGGAAAGGTCTGGGAAAAGTGAAATCTCAGGTCTCACATTTTCTTTTTAGCACAAAAAAAACGGACACCTTCAGCAGCAGCTGCCACTGGAAACACTGATGAAACACTCTACACCATTTGTCGGTTTGTAAACGCTTGGCGGTCCAAAAGAGTTTTGTGGATGCCAGGAGAACATTACCTCCCTGGATTGCATGGTGCCACATGTGAAGTTTATTGGAGCAGGAATAACAGTCTGGGGTTGTTTTTTAAAGCCTTGAATGAGATAGCATAACTCCAAGGGAGAGTAATAACGCAAGAGCATGTAGTGATGCACTGCTGAGTTATTCTCAGCATGACAGTGTCCCCGTGCAACAAAATGAATCCAAACACAAATGTGACCCTGGACCACAAAACCAGTCTTAAGTCACTGGGGTTTATTTGTAGCAATATCCAAAAATATACTGCATGGGTTAAAATTATAGATTTTTTTTTTATGCCAAAAATCATTAGGCAATCAAGTACCCTCCGATTCCAGATTTTCAAATAGATGTATCTCGGCCAAATATTGTCTTATCCTAACAAACCATGTATTAATAGAAAGCTGATGTATACATCTCGATTTAACCTTATGATTGTTTTTGTGGTCCAGGGTCACAAATGGTTATGAGATGTGTGTGCAAGAGCCCAAGCCTCAGCTCCACTTATACCTTCAGGATCAATGTTTGATCAAATTTGCTTGAGCTGGGCATTGCTGGTGTTGTTAGACACCCTGTGTTTAAGATGGTAAGTTCCTGTCAAATGTCCGTGTGTGTACTACAGTGAGTTTTTGACTGCATAGATCACTCATGTTCCACTTGTGCGTCAGCACTCTTACCGCAGTCTCTCTTTCCAAAAGTTCTCTTTCCCAAATTCTCCCTAACCCCTACAAAACCACTGCCCTCCCCGTCTCTCTCTCTTTCTCACCCAGCTGTGTGGAAAGTGAACCCCATTTCCTCAGCTGCCATTTTCTCTCTCTCTTTCTGGACTGATGTGTGGAAAGCAGGCTTCATTTTCTGTGGTCACCATTCCAGGGGAGCCTCCCTCATTCCTGCCGGTTTATGTCAAACAAGCTTTGCTGGTCTCCTGGGTAGCAGTAAATTAGCCTGGGTTTAAATACTTATCTTATTGAGAATTTTCATCTAGTTTTGTTGTGCTCTGGAAATGTTTTTGACCTCTCTGGAATGTTTTTTCCCTAAAATTTGACACATTATTCACGTATGATTCATAGTCTTTAGTGCATGATGGGTTCATAGATTGGGAGGTGGCTGCACTATTTGGCTTGGAACATGTAGTTTAATTAGCTCATGCAGCAACACCTACTTGTAAAATGATGTAGTGTACATGGGACTAAGCAGAAATGTAAAATTCTTAGCAGGGGAATTTAACTTGATGTATGCTTATATGCTCGATAATGATACTCAGATGCGCTTTAAAGGTTATAACTTCATTGACTTTGTGGCAGATTTGGCTCATTCTGACGATGGTGTGTGAGAAAATAAGCTGAAATTAAATTACAATTAAAAACAATACTTTGGCGCCCCCTGTCTCTTTAATCTCACCCATTGTGCTTCTTTAACAGGAAGTAGATGTTGCCAGCAGAGGGCACTCTAAACTAATAACAATAAACCCAGCTTAAGCAGTATAGAGGTAAAATAAAATAAAATAAAATAAAATAAAATTCAATAATAAACTCAAGTTCAGTGATTGTAATGTTCAGAAATGATTCCAAAGATTTCAGAATAATTTTGCAGAAGAGGTTTGATACATGCAAACTTATTAAGTAGAGATGAACTTCTACCCAGGCTGGTAAGGTCCTGTGGTAGAGAGATAAACAATATAACCCACACCCCTTCTTCACCTAATTATACCCTTCATTGCTGCTCCTAATAAGAGTGCAACTGGAGAGTAGAGTGGGTGTCTGTGTCTGTGTGTTTAGTTAATGAACATGTCAGATGCAAACACACCTGGGGGTATGGATACGCAACACAACAGGATTCTTACAGTTGGCTTGTCTGAATAAACACAATTCTATTATTATTGCAATATTTTCACATTTATCGAAGATAACAATTGTAACTGGTGCCAATATTAAATATACACTCGAACTGAAAGAAAATAAAATATAAAATGCATAAACCAGACTTAAACCGCCCATGACTTGTTTTAAGTTAGTCTATCTGGTCTTCCAGCCTGGAGTTTAGCTGGTTTATGGGGTATCTTATCCTGTTCGTTGCCTTGAAACACTTTGAAACCATTAAAATAGACCAGTTTATATACTGTAGATTGGTGAGGCTTAGAGTCCAGATAATAATTTTAGGTTGTTTATGCTGAATCAAATCGATGTTAGCTGGTTTCATTTTTCAGCCAAGTCTGTCTGCATGAGTAGCTGACAAGTACCCTAGACAAGGGTTAAAGGGTTAATCTTTTGTCATATAAAGGCTCAGTGTACCTTAAAAATATTCTGCAAATTTAATTTAGTAAAGAGTGGACGGACTTTATTTTTAATAATAATCCAGACCACTTCAATAAGAACTTGGGCCTTTGTTTACTTCATTTTTGAAACTAAAAGATAATGCTGCATGTTTATGCATAAGGACTGCCATTCTATTTTGTAATTAATTCCCATCCTATTTGTCAGAGAAATAAAATAAGCAATATACAGTATCTCTGTGACTTCAGCTCCTTCAAGAAGTGCATTATTGTACCACAAAAGCCAGCAAGACACAGTCTTAGCCTTGTATCACACAATAACAACAGCCTACTCGCTCACAGCCTCTGATTGCTCCGAGAAGAACAGTGATTCTTGGTCAAGAGGGACAGAGGGATGGGGAGAGGAGGATTATTTCGTTCTTTTCTCCACTCTATTACATGGTCAAAGCGGTTAAGCTCTGCGTGAAATCGGCCGAGGTTTCATCCCACAATACCACACAGCAGCTTTGCTTTTACTTCAGCCTAACCTCTCTCTTAGACTGTGGGTGGCTACAAATATTGGATTCTGGTGTTTATAGTGCACAGACATATTTCAATGCAGATCTGGCCACAGTTGGCAGAAATAATTTATGTGTGTGTGTTTTTCTGTGCTAACAAAAAAGTACCATGGTTATTTGGATGTGGTTTTTGGACATTGGAATAGCATGGAACACCATGCTATTCTCTGAAAATACACTGCAATATTACCAGATTATCATTTAATGCCAAGATAAATATATATTTTTCTATATGATTGATTTGAGAGAAGATGGGGTATTAGATATTGTTTTGTTTTAAAAAAATAATTAAATGGATAAATTGTGGTTTTGTGTTTATATATGTAATACAATTGTAATAAGATGGCTTGCGGATATGCAGTGGGCTAATCAGGTCCCTCTAACCTCTTAAGCTTTAGGAAAAAGAATAGGTCTTTCATTGTTTAAAGCAGGGAATATAATGGAAATCATAATAAATATAATTATATTTTATCCATAAGTTATGCTAGCAATTAATAAAAAAAAAATCATACACTTTTAGTTTTCAACATTTTTCTTTTACCAAACTTTGTATAAAGTGATTCTCAAATATGTCATACCAGAATTATTTAATATAAATGTTTTTGTTCTGCAAACTGTGTGTAAAATTGTACATAAGCAGGTTTCCTCATTATGCACAATGTATCTATAAACTGAATCTAATTTGCCTATTAATGTATTTTTGGGGCAACATGTAGTAGTAATAGTAGTAATGTATTAATGTAGTAATACTGAAATATAGCTGATTTGTTATGTCTACATGAAAATGCTTTTAGTCTTGGTGTCCTCATATGAGGACATGTATGGAATCAACGCCCTGTTTTGTAACAGAAAGCCATAATTTGATCTAAAACCCAATAACATTGTCATAACACGTTGATTTATGACACACAATTTGAAAATGAAACAGATTTTAATGTTGATGAAGAGGGGGTGAAACATCCAATCGTTTGGTATGTATGAAAAGCCCTGAGTGTGCTCTTTACAGAACATAAAACTATGGCACATACATTCTCAGAGAAATGCAAATTATATAATGTCCTCATATGAGGATGCAGGATCTTAAGAGGCTAAATTAAACAGGGACGGAAGAAACTATTGTAACACTAAATTACACACTTCTCCTTTAAAGGTGTGTCTCAGGTATAATCCCCTACTGAGATGATTTCGATCCCTCCTATAAACTGCCACTGCACTACACACAAGAGACACCCTCCTGAGCCCTGGCTGATCAGTCACAGCTGCTCAGATCAATACATGCTTTCTAATAGAAGCTCTCACACAAACACACTTCATTTAGACACTTAAGCCTGTGGAGATGGAGAACGGAGCAGCAGCAAGGATCGACTGGGATGAGTAGAAATGAGGCATGGGAATAAATAAATGAATGTTTAGAGCCAAGGAGTGAATCTGGATGTGCAGTATAAGTGGAATGCAGTGAATGTGTGCGAGTTAAATATAGTGAAGATATAATGCAACAATGACAAGAGAATGAAGGACTGATAGAGACTGGACAAAAGCTGTTACCCTCTGTATGAGTTTCAATTGTCCTTTGGCATTCATAAGCAAACTGTACAATCTTTTTGCTCAATATTAGATTGAAAGATCAGAAAAAACACATACATCTACCCAGAGGCGAACCAAGGTGAAGTGGGGGCCCCAGGCAAAATGAATAGATGAGGCCCTTCTAAAATATTATTTCGTTAATATATCTTTGTTGCCTAAATATACATTTATACCACATAAAAAAGTAGTCAAAACACATTATATAACATAAATATTTAATGTTTTAAAACAAAGTGCATATTCTTTGACAAAATGTCTTAAAGATCTTATTTACAGTAATGGATTGTCACCTTAAATCCTGTCACTATGTTTAAAATTGCAATGAGCACATATGTATCAGTAAACTCAACTTCATTAGGACTAAATCTGACATGTTGAACTTACCATTTTCACTGTCAGGAGGCTGGGCTGGGGTATCTTCTTTCTGAGGCAGTGGTGATAGGGACATAATGTTACGAATAGAGGCAAGGAAGCATCTGAGTTCACGTGCAAAAGAGTTTATTAGGCTCAGGGTCAAGACAGACAAGATCAAAATCACCGGCAGACTGAATCAACGTAGGCAAGAGACAAAATAGTAAACGTATTCCAAAGCAAAGGGTCGATTACCATGTAAACAGAGTCCACTGGCACAACCAGCAGATCCTGACATAGCCCCCCCTTTAAGGAGACGCTCCCAGCGTAGAAGCCAGATGGAACAACCTCCAGGGTGGCAGTGGGGACATCCTCCAGTAAGTGGCGAACGACTATGATGCCCTCTTGGGCCGACCAGACCACGACCCTGCCCTCCAGGGCCAACCAGAGTGCCGACCATTTGAGTGTCCTCTGGCTTGGAGCAGGCAGCGGAGAGACCCACCGGAGAGGAGCAGGCAGCGGAGACCTCTCTCTTGGCGGAGCAGGTGGCGGAGCAGGTGGCGTAGAAGCCCACCGGGGCAGAACAGGCTACTGAGACCTCCCTCTGGGAGGTGCTGACGGTGGGGAACGCCCACCTGGGCGAAACGGACAGCAAGGCCATCCTCCCAGGTGGAGTGGTTGGCAGCTTAGCCCTTCTGGTATGGCCAAACAGCAACAGAGCCCTCTTGGGGCCATCAGGCTGATATTGCACATTTGAATGCCCTACCAGGATTCAGGGACCTCCATGGGCTGTGCAGCCACCAATGTCCCGACGGAAGCCTCTCCTCAGTGCAAGACACATCAAACCCTGCATGGAGTTTGTTAAAAAACACCTGAAGGACTCCAGGATGGTGATGAGACTAAGAACTTTTTGGCCTTTATTTCTAAGTGGTATTTGTGGAGAAAACTAGGCACTGCTCATCACCTGTCCAATACAGTCCCAACAGTAAAGCATGGTGGTGGCAGCATCATGCTGTGGGGGTGTTTTTCAGCTGCATGGACAGGACAACTGGTTGCAATCGAGAGAAAGAAGAATGTAGCCAAGTACAGGGATATCCTGAACCAAAACCTTCTCCAGAGTGCTCAGGACCTTAGACGGGGCCCAAGATTTACCTTCCAACAAGAAATGACCCTAAGTGCACAGCTAAAATAATTAAGGAGTAGCTTCACAACAACTCGGTGACTGTTCTTGAATGGCCCAGCCAGAGCCCTGACTTAAACCCAATTGAGCATCTCTGGAGAGTCCTAAAAATGGCTGTCCACCAACGTTTACCATCCAACCTGACAGAACTGGAGAGAATCTATAAGGAGGAATGGCAGAGGATCCCCAAATCCAGGTGTGAAAAACTTGTTGCATCTTTCCCCAAAAGGACTCATGGCTGTATTTGATCAAAAGGGTGCTTCTACTAAATACTGAGCAAAGAGTCTGAATACTTAGGACCATGTGATATTTCAGTTTTTCTTTTTTAATAAATCTGCAAAAATGTCACAATTCTGTGTTTTTCTGTCAATATGCGGTGAGGTATATACATTAATGAGGAAAAAAATGAACCTAAAAGTTTTTAGCAAATAGCTGCAATATAACGAAGATATAAGGGGGTCTGAATACTTTCCGTACCCACTGTAACTGATATTTTATATATATAAATATTTTTCATATACAACATAGAATTTTTCTTATATGTGTATGTGTATGAATTATTTTAAGAACAGATACCTACGCCTGGGATTGACAAAAACTCTGTTACACTAACCAGGGGGCCACCCTAGTATTTTTATGTGTGTATATATATCTGAGGAGGTGAATGCGTTTAAATGAAAGTGTTTAATTATGCTTGTGTGTGTGCGTGCGCATGTCTGTCGTATGGTATACAAACACAAGATTACAGTTGTGATTGAGTCAGATAATGAAAATCTTCTTCCTAGTGGCCACTTGAAGACAAGCAGAAAAAAACCACTGCTCTTCTTCCCCTACACCCTCAGTTCCAACACCTCTCTGCATTTCCCGTCTTCTCTTTCTCCTCTTCTCTGTTTATACACCCATCTCTTTTGCTCATACTCTCCATTTCGGTTTCTCTCACTAGGGGCTCTCTCTCCATCTGTTCCACCACTGTTTATGTTCTTTCTTCCCTCTATCTTCTCTCTCTGCAGAAATGCTGAGACGGCAGCAGCACTCTGACTGAATTAAGATTGTATGATTGATGTGCAGCACTCTCAAACGAGAGCAAGAGAACGCGAAGGAAGCCGAAATGCAGAAGGGGAAAGGAAAGAAGGCTGAAAGGGAAGGATAAAAGATAAGATGAGGAGTGTAGAGAAAACGGGGTGGATTAAGCAACTAAAATCTTTTTAATATCCAGCAGAAAGACAGAGAGAAACATGCAGATGTCCGGGTGTGAAAAGTGAATTAATGTTTAAAGACTGAAGAGAAAAAGGTATGTGTGAAAAACTGAAGTGGAGAGAGTGAGTGAAAAGGAGGCTTGTCACAGTGACAGACAGACGTTAAATATGAAAACAGAGTGAAGACATTGTGACAGAAATTATGCATTAATGTCTGAAGAAATGTTTGAAAGAACCTGTAATAAACCTGTAATACCTGAATCATATGAAGACACCCACCCATGAGGTTTACATTTATAGTTTACAAAAATGTATCAAAGAATTTAACAACAGGAAAAAAAGGATATGATAGTTTCCATTAAAGTATTAGGGAGAAAAACTGTGAACTTTGACAATAACAGTAATAATAAATGTTTCTTGACCATACAATTGCAGCTGTACCATCACATGGATGAGTTATATTTAAAAATGTATTAAAATAAAAAAACATTTACTAATACTAATAATATTTCACAATATCACAGTTCTACTGTATGATCAATAGACTTTGTACAAAATAGAAATAATATTAATAATAAAACAAAAAACATTAAATCTTACTGATCCCAGAGTATGAAAGACACAATACATTTCAGTAGTGTAATATATTACGATTTAGCTCATTAGCTCAATCAGATTGATAATTGCTTAATTGTCTAAATTATTGTAAAATAAACCTGCCCTGCAAAATATTCTTTACATAACAAGCATGTAATGTTCATATTGAATATTATCCGATTTAATACCTCTGCACATTAGAGCCACAATCACCCTGTTAACTAACCTTTAACACTTATGTAAAAGATGTAGAACAATAGACAGGGTGGGATAGTATTTTATCTACTGTATAGTATATAGGATAGAATAAGAATATAAACGCACAAATATTTGTGGAGGACAAAGTCGAAGAACAAGTCCTCATTTACATTCTTACATAATATACAGCTTAATTTATTTCGCAAGTAAAACTAGATTACATTTTTTTCATAGGATTACATCAATTCGTTTATGTTTCAACAATTTCGAGCAGGTTCTGGAAAAAGAGCAGGCTACCTTTTTATGTTACCGTCAGATCATTGCTGTAAAGTAGAATGGCTTGAAATTGTGGTTGAAACCAAAGTATGTATAGAGGATGCACTACATCAGTATCACAATATAACAACAAACAAGAGCTCAACCAGAACAGATCAATATAGTCACTGGCAACAAAAACACATATGTTTCAAATCACACAGGGGGATGGAGAGTGCTGCTGTGTGTGTATATGTACAGTATGTGTGTGTGTGTGTTCAAGGTAGATTGGAAGCGGAATCTAGAGTCATTCTTAAAGGAATAGCTCCCGCAAAAATGATTCCTATAGATGCATGTTTTTAATTTGGTGAAGATATTTTGTGAACTGCTTTTATTCATACAATTAATTAATACAATAATTGTATATATTTAGCAATATCTTTTGGATTTCATAGAAGAATGTCATACAGGTTGGGATGGTGCGGTGGCAAAACTTTCATTTTTAGGTGATTTTAAGGTTTTACTTTAAAGACGACTGTTTATATGCTTGTGTTGGTGTTGAGTGTAATGTTACTCCATTTGCAGAATCAGGATCTTTCTGCATATTGCATCAGTGAAACAGACTTTATGTGTGTGCAGTTAGCATCCAGCAGTCAGCTCGGTGGCTAACAGAGGCTTACCGCAATGAAAACCATTAAAGGGATCCTTGATGGAGGAAGAAAGCTATAGAGAGGGCGTCAGAATGAGAGGGGAAATGAGAGAAGAGGGCGCTAAGACAGTGGACTAACAAACAAATCTCTGTGAATCAGGAGTCACTTAAGACCTAAACGCAACAGCATGCTGAAGAATTTAATGTCAGAAATAATAATAATAATAATAATAATAATAAAAAAGATACAGAAAAAGTGAGATTGAAAGAAATTGGTTTCAAGGAGGAGAGGAGCAGGCTCTTTAATCTGTCATGTATCTATTTTTAGTGTAGCGTATATGGAACAGGAGGGGGAATTCATAACTGAAGGCTTTTTAGCATGATGGATCACACACACGCTTGCTTCAGGTCCCTCTGCAGGAAAAACAGAGCAATCGAGGAGAATCAGAATCAGAATGAGATTTATTGCCAAGTATGCTTACACATACAAGGAATTAGTCTTGGTGACAGAAGCTTCCAGTGCATAGACAAAATCAAACTGACAAGACACAGATAAATAAGATTATAGACGATACGTATATGTATGTACAGATACTACGTTTAAATAGTGTTGTGTATTAAAAAAAATTTTCACTGTTCATGAGGTAGATGGCATGGGGATATAAACCTTTCTTAACAGCCAGGCCTGTTCTGATGTTCATTGCCCTGTAACGCCATCCAGATGCAACAGTTCAAAGAGAAAGTGTCCTAGTGGATCCAGAGTGATTTTTACAGCCCTTTTACTCACAAGTTCTTGGAAAATGGGAAAGGGAGTGCTGATGGCTCTCTGTAGTTTTCCGAGGTCTGATTTGGTGGCCAAGTTAATCCATACAGTCATAGAAATGACTCCATGACAGCGTAGTAGCTTGAGTGAGTAGCTAAACTTCGAAAGGTTTGTACTTATTAGATGCTGAGATGTGGTTGGTGGCGCATTTGAAGCAGCAGTGATCAGCAGAATTTGACAAGTCTTAATTTTTCTGGGAGAAGAGAAGATGTTCATCCATTTTGTTGGGGAGAGAGCATAGATTCGCCAGATGGATACTAGGCAGCGCTGTTCTTAAGCCTCACTGTCTGAGCCTGACCAACACGCCGGCTCGCTTCCCACGCTTGCGCATCTTGGATTGCAAGAGGAGGAAAGAAAAATGCAAAGATGGAGTGCCAAGGAAGAAAGATATAATGGGAAAGTGAGGCAAGCAAGTTCTCTGTTGGAGAGACTCTGTGCTGAGTCTTGTGGATTCTTTCATTCAATTTGTAGGGTTGTTTGTTTTATTTCAGTTGAAAAGTGTTCATCTCATCAGCTCTGTTTCCCCTTAAAGCACACTGTCAGCTCAAATCTAGAAAATAGAAACCACTCCAAAAATAAAATAAAAAACCTACTAGGGCTGGATTTTCCGCAAAGGAAAAACTAATTTTTGGGTCCCTTTTCCCTATTAATATTAATAGGTCTAACATTACCAATCCACCTCTGTAAGAGAGAGAATGGGAGAAAGAAAGCATGATTTCTGTACCTGAAAAGGTGCAAGACATGGAAATAGTTAGTCATTTTTACCCTATATGTTTATGTTTATTTGCTTAATGTCTTCTGGTGTTTTGTTTCTTTTACTGTTGTAGATAACCCAGTATAAAACCAATGCTTTGACCCCCTTGGACAAGCAAGCATAAGCATGTGAATATAATGCCTAGGCATTTATGTGTATTTAACGCATGCACTTACCTGCACCAAAAAGTCCTATCAACTCAAAGGTCATATTTATGATGAGATTCATACTGCGATTTCTTGCAGGAAGTGGCAGAAGTTTTTATTTGAGCTTGATTTTTCAGATTAAACACTCGCACACACAAACAAGGCGATTGTGGCGTTGGTTTTCTGTTTCAGTTGGCGGTGTGACAGAGTAATGCGACAAAGTTGGAACCAACTTATAGAAATGCGCAGTTCATGTGCAGACAATGGAGGTCACATGACTTGCTGCCCGTTAAGCGCTGCTAGTGCAAAGTTTCTAAAGCCTGGAGGGCTAAATGACCGTATTAAACGTCTTTCCTCTCCTCTCCTCTCGAGTGCTTTCTGATAATATAATATTGAGTTTTTAGTTGTGAGCAGTCAAGCATCAATATGCTGATGCTTGATAATGCAGTGTGTGCATAGGAAGGAAGTGTACAGTGCTAGTGTGTGAGGTGATGGAAAAAGTGCATGTAGGGACAAGAAGAGGTGGTCATGGGAAGGTTGTAATGACACTAATGAGGCCAAAAAGAAAATTACTGTAAGGGTGCTTACAATGCAGATACTGTGTGTATGTGTTTTCTCAACTATACTTTTGGGACAATATTGTCCTTGAATGTTAGCTGAATCTGACAAAACCTACCGTTGGGGACATCCTATTTCTAACTCGGATAACTTGCCTTTTAGGGATAGGGTTGGGTTTAAGGGCATCACATTAGCAGCAATGTGGACTACAGTTTGTTTTACTAGAAGTTCTTGATCAGCTTATCGGGTAACAGTTTGCCAAAATGTTTTTATTTAAATGTACAAATTAATATTAGTCATGTTTTAGTAGTGTTTTTTATTCTTAGTTTGTTAATTGAGGACGTGGACTAATGTAAAGTATTAAATCTGACTATGAAGTGTTGCCAATAATAATAATAATAATAATAAAGGGAAGCTTCCAATATTTAACAATGTATATAAATAGAGGTATTTCTTTACCTGCATGGTTTGGTAGTCTTGAACGATCTTTACGGCCGCGCAAGTGATTTGACCTTTTTTTGGAGACAAAATGGAACAGACTTGGATGACAATTGGAAATATATTCGCACCTTGTTTTACTCTAAATGGTACATAAACATTGCTGTCTAAAATTTTGGGATCAGTAAGAGTTTGAATGTTTTTTTTTTTAAAGATATTTCTTCTCCTCATCAATAACGCATTATTTTGATCAAAAATACAGAAAAAAACTGTAATATTATAAAATATAATTACACACTAAAATATCAGTTTTCTATTTTAATATACTATTAAATATAATTTTAGAATCCTTTGATGAAGAAAAATAAAAAGTTTAAAAGAAAGTAATTTATTCAAAATAAAAATATTTAATATTTAATAATTAATATTTAATAAGTCTTTGCCATCACTTTTTATTACTTTAAAAATATTATTAAATGTAAAATACAAAAAAGTGTATATTATGCTAAATTTGTACTTTTTATTCATCAAATAATCCTAAAAAAAATTATATCAGGTTCTAAAAATATATTAAGCAGCAAAAGTGTTTTCAGTATTGATAATAAATCAGTGTATTAGGATGATTTTTGAAGGATCAGGTGACACAGAAAATTAACTTTGCATCAAAAGAATAAATGTTTTAAATTAAATTAAAATAGTAAAACATTATTTGAATTGTAGTGATATTTGTGAACAGTATATTTTCTGTATCTTTATCAAATAAAGATGTAAATATGTCCAAAGCAGTTGTACCCCAAGTGTTCACAAACTGTACCCATTTTTCTGACAGTGTATAAGAAGTGGGAATGTATATAGGAGGAAACCATTGTATATCTTTGGCTGTGTTGGATCCGTGCACAGACTTTTTAATTAAAGCAAAAGAGATTGAAAGAGGGACCTGGCACCATCACTACCTCTTATTAGTCTAATACACGTTTAAACTGCTGATGGAGAGATGCAGTAGACTCTCTCAAACGCTAGCCAACTCTCCATTTCACAGCTCTTCTGCCTCTCTCTCTCTTTCTCTGTTGCCAGCTCTCTCTGTCTTTCCCTTTCTTTCCCTCCTCATTTAAATACATCTACATTCTCACTGTTTTCCTTCTCTCTCTTGTTGTCTTTCTCTTGCGCTCTCCATCTCTCTATCCATATCTTAAAATTGAGATGTGAATTATTAAGGGCACATTATGAGCTGCAGACAGCTTTACCACTCCATGCGAATATTATTTTTCAGGAACATATCATCAGCGTCGTGCGACTGCATGATTAGTAGGTAGATAAAGACACAGAGCGGGAGAGAAGGCTGTTGAAATGAGAAGAGGGAAGATTTGCTTTCGCACAGAAGGATATATTTGGGTTGTTTAGTAGTTCAGCGTGCAGAACTCTGCAGCATCTCTATTCGTGGTTTCTGAAGGGTTTACACAAATGCTCCACATTTAATTTCTCAGAACATCCACTCTGCACATGCTCACTTTAGCGCTCGAGTGGTTGCTATGGATACCACTTTAAGTCTCCCAGCATGCACTGTACTGTTAGCCATATTAGCCCTGAGCTAACTGTGTGTTGGTGGTTTCAATGAGCTCTGAATAAATGTGTGTGTGTACGGGAATAAGTAAGTCATGATGTGAATTTTTGCTATTTTAACATAGCTGTATGTTACACTGTATGCAAACAGGATGAGGTGTATTCAAGAGCCAAAAGTGTTATTTAAAGTTGTAAATATAACTATTAGAGTATGTTTTGCAGGAAAATACAGTTTCTTTCTGCTTGAAAGAAGTGAAATCAGTGTGTTAGTCAAAGTTATAGCAATTTCTGAACAAAAAACAGAAAGCAAAAGAGAAAAAGGATATATCATCACAATCTAGGGCTTCTGTATTTGGTAAATAAGATATATAAAATAGCTGTTTTAAACTCTGTTTAGCAAATTATGATGCTATGACTGTCAGTGAGCTTATACATATTTTTTTTTTGCATGATATGAAGACATATACACCTAGTATCAAAGTTTCATGGCATTTTTTATTGATTTGAATGTAGATGGACAAATGATCTGTAATGTAAATGTTTATTCAACATTGCCGTGATTACATAACTGTGTGTGTTTGTGTGCTTATGTGTCACTCACATGACATAAGCAGTTATGACAAGTGCTGAGTGTGTGTATCAGTGCCAGTGGCAGCTGGTAAAGAGACGCACAGTAACTGGATAATGAGTCCTCCATTACAGCCAGGCGGAATCTGTCCAGTCTCATCTGTTTAACCCTTTAAACCCTTTAAGGGTGCCGCCGGCAGGACCCCCACCCCCGGAAAAATTCATTATCAAATTATTTAGCAACCACTGGATGGAATAACACAAAATATGAATCATTTTAAAGCTTAGAAACTCAGCTTTTTACTGCATGTATTGCATGCGTGTATATACACATACACATGCATAAGTATATCCACATGCAGCATTCATGAGGCATATTTGCTAATAAAGATCATAGAAAATGACTAATAGTGGATGTTCCTTGTGTGAATGAGTACAAAATCAACGTAATCTATTGGATTGATCACAAGATATACCTTACAGAGAGATGTAACATGCTAATTGGATAAAGACAAGTAATTTTTCTAGGAGACGGTCATGTAATCCATTGTTACGGGAAGCATTCATGCTTGTTTTTCAGTGTTGTTGTAATTATTTTGAAAGCTCTACCAACTGTATATTAGATTCAGATCTAGCAACATCTACAGTATAGCTCCATATTTGGGATGCAGACACAACTGTACTTTGATCTTGAAAAAAGTTAAGAAAATCTACCAATGGATGTTTGAGTCCATCATGGCACAATTTCATCCAGATGCAGTATGGGAACTTCACAAAAAAATCTATTTCCCTCCTACCTTATTTACTTCTTAATAAATATTTACTACTTAGTAATTATTGCATGTCAAATAAGAAAGATAAGTGAAAATTCCTTTGAACTTCCTTGAATTTTCCTTTCAATTTTATTAGCAGTTTCTCACCAATAGAATGTCCAAATGTAATGAAAATTTGGTTTAAAACTTTACTTTAAAATTAAACTCTGCCTACCATTTGGGTTGACTCTTCTTGCTACGGTTATTTTAGTTAGAGTTTTAAAAAAATGCCTTTTGGTTGTCAAAAAGCTACCTTGGTTCCAAATGCTGTAACTTTTGAATACTTAATTCTTACTGTCCAAATGTAATTTAAAAAATATTTTTTTAAAATGTAGTAAGAATTTAATAGCTACAGTGCCTGTTTTACCTTTGACTCTCTAGAAATGCCTTCAGGGCTAAAAGTGTTAAAACTGCCCCACAACCCTCTGTGTGAGTGTGTTTATTTTTGTATGTTTATGTGTGAGCCCAGGCTTACAGCTCTATATCACTCTCACTTGAATGCACATGCATGGCTTTTCCAAACTCTGCAAGAATAAAATGTATATTTTGACAGTACAATCTGGTTATCCTTTGCAAAGTGCATGCAGTTCTATGTTTGTGAAGTCATTTTAAAAGTGTTTTAGAATTTTAAATCTGTTTGATATGATGAATCCAGTTTGTTTTAAGCCTTAACTTTGCCTTTTACTCCGTTTGAGTGGATGATTTTGACCACAATCATTGCCAACTGCATCGTTTTGGCTCTTGAACAACACTTACCAGATGGAGACAAAACTCCGCTTTCAGAACGACTGGTAAAGTGGAACACACACAGACACACATCATATTAACTTAGCTAAATTTGAATGGGAACATTGCATTGTTTTTATGTTCAACTGCTATAACTCAAAAATATAAATCTGCAGAGAATTTACTCACCCTCAGACTATCAGATGCATGAGAACAGATTTGGAAAAATCTAGCATTACATTCTATGAATGAACTATTCTTTTTTTGTTGTTATATGGTTGTGGTCAACTAAAAATCGTACAGAAAGGGTGATTAAATTCTCTACTCCTTTGGGGAGATACACACAGTAAAAGATTAGTTAAAAACTGGCAAGCACTGATTGTTTAAAGTGAAAATGCTTTTTATCATAATCCCTGCTGTGGTTTGCTTTCTATCGCAGGAAGAGACAGAGCCCTATTTCATTGCTATTTTCTGTTTTGAGTCGGGCATTAAGATTCTTGCACTGGGATTTGCCTTCCACAAGGGCTCCTACCTGAGAAACGGCTGGAACGTGATGGACTTTGTAGTGGTGCTCACAGGGTGAGTTACACAAATACACACACACACGCACTGGAGTCTGGGTGAAATAGAAGAAAACAGAATTTGAGCTGCTCGATTTATAAGTCAATATAAACAATTATTAGATGGCTCTATGAAAGACTTGATTATGATTGGTCAATGGTGGCATTCTGATGTGAAATATTTTTGTATAATGATGTGTGTTGTCAGTGGAGTTTATGGCTCTTTTGGATCAATTTATTAAGAATCATTTGTTCATGATTAAGATTACTGTAGTCATTATTTTTCTTTTGCATGCAGCCAGAGATGACGAAGCAAAAACACTTTTTAACTTAGCATTTCAGACTTTTTACGCTCATTGCCTCGTTACCTGACTTATCTGTAACATGTACTAAACAATGTCGTTTTTGCTTGGCTTAAATTAGACCAGAGAAAGTCACACCACTTCTGGAACTCGTTGTGTGAGGAATGCTACGTACACAGCAGAGGTCTGGTTGGACACTGGCTCCGTCATGCCTTAATGAGCACTCTTTCTCACACACACATGCATGCACACAAACAAGCATGGATTCTCAAACACAGGCAGATCACAGCCGCACTGTAGGGAGCAACCATCAGGGCACGTCTGAAATGTCACCTCACTGGGAACCAGAGAGAGAGAGAGAGAGAGAGCGAGAGAGAGACAGACGGGTGTGTAGGGGGATGTGTTGTAGTATTGCAGTGCTAAAGAAGGCAGGGCCATGTGACTCCATTACTCCGTTCCCCTGGGCTTTGGAATACTGGAAAATTAGAAAGAGAGAGAGAAGGTGTTGGTTGATGTGAAAAGACGTATAGCTGAAGGAGGAGGAGATCAGAGGCTAATGGAAGAATCCAAGATGGAGTGAAAACCCTGAAAACCTTTCATTTCCATGTTGGTCCCTGTTGGTTTATGCTGCTTAGTGCTGGTGGAGCTGGAAAATAATGGTCAGCTAGCATGATAATTATGATTGACTAAGGGAGGCTTGCTGGCTGAGCTGATTAAAGAAGTAGTGTACCCATACATTTACATTATTCACTTGTTGTTCCATACAGCTTTCTTTTTTATACATGGAACAAAAAAGGTGTTTTGTCCAGACATTTCCTTTTATTAAAATGAAATGGTGACATATTTGACCATATTGTCACTGACTTTGTATGAAAAAAAGCATCTAGGACATTCCAGTGTTTTATATGCACACTGCTGTTTTTTTAAAGACATTTGTACATTTATAAATCAAGGATACATTAAATTGTTAAAAAGTGACAGTGAATACCTTTGTAATGTAATATTTTGGATTTATGCATGCATATGCTTCTGTAATATGTCAAAAACAGTACCCTATGCCAAAAAATAGTGTGGTTAAATACATAATATTCAGAAAACAAATACTCAGATGACCTGCTACTTCTGCGTGAGTTCTGATATGTGCAGTCGTTGGAAATGTTATCATACTTTGAGGTAATGGGAAAAGATTTATGAATGGTAGTGAAGCAATGCAACTGATGCTGGTAGGTCACATGACATGGAATTACTACTATCCACATTTATGCTGCATGCTTTTTAGTCATGGCAAAGTAGGTTCAAATTCAGAAATAGTATCTAATGAGTATGCCATTTCAAACGCAAGATGATGGAATTACTTTTAAGTAAGCTGTCCCTTTAAGAAGACTAGCAGACTCACCAGCATACCAAAATTCAAAACACACCATGCGACCGGCGGTTCTTATCTTCAACAGGGAAGTAGTGAAAATAGATATGAAGAGAAGGTGGGGAACGAAACTAGAACATGGAGGATAGAGGTGGAAGGGGAGAGGAAGAGAATGAGAACGAGGGAAACGTAAAGGAGCAGGGAGAGCGTGTCTGTGTGTGTGTTTTCGTTAGCTGCTGCAGTAACCTGCTTTTCACTACTGCAGATGATCAATCAAATAGCCCTGCTTTTAGACACAAGCAGATCTTAACACACACAAACAGCTGTGAAACTGAACATGGCTTATCGTTAACTACGTCCTCAATGCACATTTTTACTCGACGCTGACTGCTGTGTGCGCACACTGGACACATTTGTAAGCATCAGCTGGCTTTCACAGCAGTATCACTGTGTGTGTATGTGTGCATTCGAGAGAAAGAGCTGCACTTTGATGATAAAATGCATCCTCCTTCATGCTGCTTCCTGCAGCTTTGATTTCTATTTACAGTCAGACTCATACACACATCTTTACCTATTGAAACAAACAATACATATTCTGTCATGTTGGTCTGCCACGTTGTGTTCCTTGCGGGAAAAAAAAAAATCTCTCTCTTTCCAGTAGAACTTTTATTTTATTTTATTTTATTTTATCTGTAACACTTACACCTTACTAATTATTAATAAGCAGCAAATTATGTTTGAGGCAAAAATTGCTTTTTAATAGTGAGAATTGTACCTTAAAATAAAGTATGAACATTTCATTTTATTATTTTTTTTGTTTAATTTGCATTGTTCCTATTACATGTACTTATAGTAATAAAAATAAATTATTAATAATTATGTGCAACAAATCCTAAACCAAACCTTCATTCGAACTCTAACCATATACAGTAAGTGCATGTAGTTAATTAATATTTTTCTGAATTTAAATGTATATGTACACTGTAACAAGGACACTGTAAAATAAAGTAACCATTTATTTATAGTTTTTATTATAGGCAAGTTAATTGCAAAACTCTCTATCTTAAACTTTAAACCTTTTACTTGCAATATTAAAGTAAAAATGGAGGAATATAATAGAATTGCAAGATACAGACTTGCAATTTGAAGAAGTAAAGCATGAATAGTAAGATAAAAATGTCACATTGAGAAATGACAATGAAAATCATTACCTTTTTTTATTTTTATTTTTTATCCTGTACTGGAAACAAGCTTCCATACATTTGAGTTTTATTTAGCTAGTTTTTACCATTCAAAATAAGATTACCTATTAACATATTACAATTAATTTACTTTAAATATTTTACTGACACAAGGCCATACTTTAAAAAAAAACATATCAGCTTTTTGATATAAATTTTGTCATGTGATGTTTTCTGAATTCCTGAATTAATAAGACCGTTAATGACTGCTAGCCATAGTAGGATTATTGCTTACTGCTTGCACAGTTGTTCAGTCCACTGCCAACTTTACCAGCTGGCAGATTTTTCTTGGTCTTAAAAGCTGGTTTACAGAGCCAATTCTTTCCTCATACTGCAGCCATGCAAAACAAGCTAAACTTTCAAAAAGTGTAGGTACTGTACATGTCAGTTAAAATGCTCTGAAGAGACCAATATAATTTACGGTATTAACTGTAACTGTGATACAACCTGGAAATTTTGAGATTTTTTTAAAATTTGAATAAAAGACTTTCAGATCATGTGAGCCAATGTTTTATTACCAATAGAACATGGAGAACATAACAAATGTTTAAAACTGAGAAACATCTCCTCTTCTTTTCAAAAGATTTGAAGATGTCTGGGCATCAAGGTTATGAGTTTCTGGGGTTTTGGTGTTTGATTTTGGTTCCATTCTTACCTGAGATAGGTTTTCAGCTGATAAAGAGTTCATTTTCATTTACTTATGCACCAGGGGCCTCATGTATCAACGCTGCGTACGCACAAAAACTGTGCGTACGCCAGATTTCACGCTCACGTTCGGAT
>JAUCMT010000013.1:18730872-18741482 GCA_032357475.1 Enteromius thamalakanensis
CGCACATTTCCAGGATTGTCCGTACGCAATGTTTTAGTAATAAGTCTACGCAAGTCTTTGTACATGAGGCCCCTGGTGTTCTCTATAGGTGAAAAATTCAGCACCCGGCCTCGTTTACACTGTCAGTTACTTGTGACCCAATTTCGATTTTTTGCTCATACACAGATTGGATCTGTTATATGACAGTGTAAACAGGAAAAAAACCACATGCATTTGGATATTTTGAGATCAGTTTCAGGCCTCATTCATATGTGGAAATAACAAAGAAGATTTGTGCAATTAAAACAATGACAATTTGGTACTTCTCCATGGCTTAATGAGGTCATATGTGACTTGTGCTGAGAAAAAAAATTAAAATGCTAATCCTAATAGTAATTAAACATTTTAAAGTTTATTTATTTGCACATTTTCTGAGAGAATTACGCCAACCTTTTCTCCATTTGCTTCTCGCACTGACGGTCAGAAGTGCGTACATATAACGGCATTTCTGACATATCCCAGATTTTTCCCAGTGTATTCAGAGGGCAGACCGCAAGACGATCAAGGTTGGATTCATACGGTTTGAGATAAAACTGAAATCGAGCTAAAATCCTGCAACATCGCATAGAGCACCTTTCATATAGTAATTTAAAATAAAAGAACAGGAGGGAATCTTTAGCATAATATTTGCTTACTCAACCTCAAACTGCTGTAAGCCAGATATTTTTTTCTCAGATTACAACAAATCATTGGTAAATATGGAAATAAAAATAAGAAATTTCTATAATTTGGTAATTGTGGCTCATTCGGTCAACACTGGTCATGTACGCTATTATTCTCAAGAAGTAGCACATGTTGAGGTGTTAAATGACAACAATGCATGTGCGATGTTTCAGATCATATGGCAAGTGTAAACACATGAGTCAGATATGGGTCACAATTGAAAAAAAACGTGTAAACGGACAACCAAAAAAAAATCGGATATAGGCAACAAATCAGAATTAGGCATCGGGACCTGCAGTGTAAACAAGGCTTTCTACTACAGAGCCATGCTGTTGTAATAGCTGCAGTATGTAGTTTTGCATTGTCCTGCTGAAATACAAAAGGCCTTCCCTCAAATAGACCTCATCTGGAGGGGAGCATAGGTTGCTCTAAAACCTTTATATACTTTTCAAAATTCATAGTGCCTTCCAAAACATGCAAGCTGCCCATACTGTATGCACGTATGCACTCAGATACCAACTTTTGATGATGATAACCCTCTGCCCGTCTTTACTTCTGAGAGACTCTGCATCTCTAAGACATTCCTTTTATAGCTAATGTTGCTAAAGACCTGATGTTAATTAACTTAATTAGCTGCTAGATGTTCTCCCAGCTGAATCTCTTCAAAAATGTCTTGCTTTTTCAGTCCTTTGTTGCCCCTATGCCAACTTTTATGAGACCTGTAGCAGGACTCATATTTTTAAATGAGCTCATTTAGTAGATAAAAGTGTCAAATTTGTCTATTTAAATGTTCAATATGTTCTCTATGTTCTGTTGTGAATGGCCACTATGCTAGAGTTAGATTGTTTCAGCCTTTTGAATTCTGAGAAATCAAATCAGAGAGTTGCTTTGTGTTTGCATAGAACATAGAACTACTAGTAGAATTGGTAGGTATATGGGTTACCGGACACTGATTTTTGTTTTTTTTCTTGCATGCTTGAGCGTTGATCAGTGGTCATCTGTTTTTTCAGAGTCTGAATTTCTCTTTAGTGTTAGTTGAACACAGATGCTGGTTCTCACAAGGGCTGTGGTTGTAGTTCTCCCCTGAGTGCCTTTCCATCAGCTCCAAATCTCTAGTTCTACATTTTAGTTTCACCTCACAGATTTTACATCAAGACATCAATGAAGCTTGACAGCAGAGTGACAGACTCTCATGACCTCTGAGCAGTTTGCTGCTGGTCACAGAGCGGTCACTGGTCACAGCGGATAGTCTGAAAGAGCTCATGTTGAATCTGCATCTGAGCAGTTGACAAATAACGACTTGAGCTTGCCTTTTTTCCCTCCAGCATCAGTTTTCTTTCTTTCTTTTTTTGTCTGTACCTAATGCACATCTATATTTTATTTGATATATACATAATATATTGTATTAATTCCTTTTTTTATTTTCATACTTTTTGTTATTTTACTTTAATTCTGCATGATCAGTAGTGTTAGTGTTAGCAGTGTTAATTCTGCTGTATGTGCTTGTGTGTGTATCCATATATAGCAGTATATAGATATGCCAGGCCAAATTACAAAAAATTAAATCATTAAGTAGACAATATGAAAATAAAAAATTGTTAAATACATACATGCATTTCAAATAAATCATTCATTGATTTATAAATTTACTCAATTCTGGATTTTTTTCTGGATTTTCATATTTTCAGGATTGTGGTTGTTGGCCTAAATAATGAAAAAATAAATAAATCAATAATTATTTAAATAACTGAATGAATGAATTTACTTATTTAGTCATGTATTTAGTTTAATTTATATATTTAAACATTTGTAAATCATATTTGTCATTATATGATTATATTATCATTATATGCAGCGGATTTTGTTCTGTTTTGTTCAATAGATTTTATTCTACTCCATGAAGAACTACTTATATACTATATATCTGTCTGTCTTTCTCTTTCTCTTTTTTTTTGTGCACCACTTCTATTTTAAACCAGTACTGTTATTAGTCCTCTATCACACTCTGTATTATCACTGCCACTGCTTGTGCTTGTGCACGTGTTGCCAATGTACAGCTCTTACTTGGCAGATTCCTGAGTCGTGACTGCGCTGGCTATTGGCTGCCTGCTCTGTGCCAATCTGTGACTTCACTACTGGCACACACAGCAAAGAGAGACAGAGAGGAAAGGAGTGAGAGAGTGAGCAAGACCAAGAGAATAACACCATGGTTTAGTCTGTAGAAGATTTCTCAGTTTCTGGACACACCTTTGCGCTGCCATGCGCAGCTGTTTCCATAGCAATGTTATGTAATAAGAGAGAATCGTGGAAGGCCAGAGAAGACACCACTCTCTCTGCTTACTTTCTCTGGTTTGCTGTCTCCCTCGGTCCAAACACTCATATATAGTCACTTGTTTTAATGTTATGGAAGTGAGAAACATTTAAATTTGGACAAATATGAATGGTTACGTTGAGCTGAAATGAAATGAAACAGCATTTTAAGTATAAAAAAGCGACATTTACACATAGAGTTTGTAGTTCATGCATGCTATGTTTAAACTATTGCACAATGTCTCAATTTTTTGAATGTATTAATTTAGAGACCCTTTAAGTGTATTATGTTAAGCCTTATGCTTAATTATATGCTTAAAATTACTGTACTTGCCCTGCCTCTGAAACAACTTTTCTTTCTGGCTGACTGCCTCTTATTTTTCAACTATATATATATATATTTAATTATATTTTTGTAGGGCTAAATATTTTTAGGTATCTTGGCAGATTATTGGAGTCTTTTTTTCTTTCATGCGGCATGAGTTAGAATCTGGCTTGCCTCTTACACTCATCTTCTGCTTCCCTGCATCATCCTCTCAATAATATCTCTTAGAGTTCCAAAAAGTCTTAAAATAGCAGCGTAATCTTGTGTTCTTGTATCTACATGGGTATACAATCTTTTTTGAGAGTGTGTCCAGGAAATGATGTCCGTGTTAAAGGAACCATTGCGTCGACCGGACACCAGGTTAAAAGCGCGTTTCAGGAATAGATGCACTTTAAGTGAAGTGTGTTTGTGGAGTGTGTTGATGTTAGAGTAAGTGTGTTTCAGTGTGTGTGTGTGTGTGTGTGTGGTTAGTGTCTGTATGGAGGTGAAGGGAAGGATGTCTTTCTCTAAATGACTGCAGAGCAATAATGATAATGGAAGTGATGGCAGAGGTACAATATTCACACAGGTAGAAAACCTCCCTCTATCTTTCTTTCTCTTTCTCATCACACACATCATGTTACACACGTTAACATGCACCTTCTGCATGTGTGTGCTTTCAAAGTTGCTCCTTCTCTTATCTTCAAAAAGGCCACACATATGCTGCTTTCCATGTGAGGACAAGTGGGAAGAACGACAACAGAAAATGAGAGAGAGAAAGAGGTGGATTAGGCCGCAAGGCTCACAGTAATGGACTGTGTGTGTGTGTGTGTGTGATAGCGAAAGACTGCATCAGTATGTTATGCAGTAGTAAAGAGTGGAAGAGGTTTTCCATGTTTCCCTCACTCTCATTTTTCTTTCATCACAAATGTAACAGTGCAAGTGGGACTAATAGGAAAAAAGCATTTGTGGGGGAAAAAAAAAGAGAGCCAAGGGAGAGGTGGGGAAACGTGAAGATGCAGGGGTATCACAGGTGCTTGGTAACAACAGAGCGGAAGGAGTGGGAGTGACCATCAGCTGTGTTAAGAAAAGCAGGAGCAAGAAAAAAAAACTTGAGAAAGGAATTTAAAACTACATTATTTTAAAGAACATTATACTTAAAATATGCAGATATTAGTGTATGGGATGCCATGAAATACTCTACCATTGAAACATTTGGATTTAGTCAAATTTTTAATGCTTTAAAAGCATTTGCTCACAAATTAATTTGATTAAAAATCAATGAAAAATGATTTTATTTATGTTATGACAGCTGAATATTCAGCGGCTATTACTTCATTCTTTAGTTGCACGTGATCCTTTAGGAATCATTCTAATATGCGGATTTGAGGCTCAGTAAACATTTTTCATTAGAATAATTACCGTTATTACATGTTTTTGGAAAACAATGTGGAAAGAGGGCATTTTAATACCCCGACATATTACATTTTTGGGGAGTTTTGTCACCCCCTTTGCGTCTTACTGGAAGTTCATTTAAGTTAATACAGCTAATTTGTAATTCCGTAGCTAACAACACTTTTACTTCAGTAAGCCTCATGTGTTGGATTTTATTTATGTCTGTAGCTCAAGAAGTGCAGGTAATATTACACCCCAATCTGCAGTACCTTAAGTTAAAGGCTAATTTAAATCTATAACCTTACATGTGACCCTAGAACACAAAACCATAAGTAGCATGGGTATATATGTTGCAATAGCCAACAATACTGTATGAGACAAAATTATTAATTTTCCCTTTAAGCCAAAATTATTAGGTAATTAAATAAATATCATATTGCATGAATATTTTTGTAAATACCTTGCTGTAAATATATCAAAACTTAATTTTTGAATACAGTCATAATGTGTATCGCTAAGAACTTAATTTAGACAACTGTAAAGATGATTTTCTCAATATATTTTTTAATTTTTTGTTATTTATTTAGCAAATGCTTTAGAAATCGCAATATTAAACATTTGCCCTTTTGTGCTCCAGGGTCGCAAAAATGAGCAGTGATGTCTGCATTAGCAATGACTACCCTAATAAAAAAGTAATATATTTAAAAATAATAATAATAATAACAATAACTTTTTATTTTAAGTATAGTTTTATTATTATTATTATTATTATTTATTTAATATTTAATAATTACCAATAGTTTTATTTCAAATCTATTAACATATTTAACGAAATATCGCTTAAGACTGATAATAAATGATTCAACTTTACTTTACTTTACTTGTTCTTGATGCACATTTCTAAATATAAAACCTAAATTGTGTTTTAATGATTTTATAATTAAAAAAATTTTTAAAGCAAGATATTAAAAGTGTATATGAAGTATACTTGCAATAGTTCCACTTCAGCACAATCAAATACACTTAAGCATGTCTTCAGTTGGACTTCAGCATTACTTCCAAGCAATTAAACGATCACGCAGAAGCCTGATATGATTATTTGACAAATAAGTAACCTATTCCAGCACTTTGACGCGAACAAGAGGCCTCTTTTACAAATTCTGGTTCAAGAAACCATTTGTGATGCCAGATCCCTGTCACACTTCCCGAACAAACACCCTCACATACTGCACAAATGCACTGTATTCCCAAATGCACGGGCCTGAGTGTACAGCATTGAATAATGTAGAGTTGGGCTGCGTATCAGGATGACCTAGATTCAGCTTCGACAAAAAGCTGGAGGATTCCTGTGCTGTTTTCTCACAGAAACGGGTTGATGTCGTGCACCGACAACATGAGCAACATGTAGAAGACACGCTAATGAGGCAAAAACATAAACTGCATGTAAATGCGACACTGTGGTCAGTCAGAGATTCCTCACCGTTTGAAAGGAAATGGAGATCAATCGAAAGGGGACCCTTTATCTGTCACTCCTGGCCCTGTTGCAGTGGCAATAACGAGATTCCATCAATGACAGAGGGCCCGTTGCCACAGCAACGGTTATGAATGAGAGGAGGCTGGTAAAAGAGGAATCGCCGGTTGCTATGGTGATGCCTTGAATGGGGAGAGACCTGGTGGCGTGATGTTGGAGAGAGGCTTCCACGATCGTCATCCTAATTTTTTTTTTAAGAAAATGAGCGAGACGGAATCTATTTTTAGAAACATTTTTAAAACATGTAAACGTATAAACATAACATGCATCTAACAGTATAATCATAAACATACATGTACGTGTGTAAACTGCAGATACCAGATGTAGCCACACCATTTCTCCCAATACCTCACAGTCATTTTACATATTTGGATTATGGCAAGGATTTTTTTTGGCATGTGTGACGTTACAAACTCCAGCCCTAATGATGCAATAGAAGAGAGAAGGAGCGACCGGTGTAGGGAGAAAAGGAGAAAAGAGAAAGCCCTTCCATCAGTGTGTGTGCTCTGATTGATTGTCAGGTTTTCCCCAGCAGACGGAGGCCTTGTCGCTCCTGTGAATCCCTCTATCTCACCCTGTCATCGTCCACTCCCCAGGGCTGAGGGGCTTTTCTCTTTCCCTTTGCTTCTCTGCATTCTCAGGGCTAACTGTGTGTCTTTCAGTCTGTCCTCTCCTGAGTTTCCCAAATCACACTTTATTCCCTTCACAGGACTCTCCTGCTGCTGCTGAGAGAGAGGGCAGTGACTACCTCACCAAACACTGTGAGAAACACAGACACTTATTTAAGTTCAGAGTGTGTCTGGATCACAAATGGGAGTTTTTCTTAGTTATTTGACAAACATTTTAGAATAAATTCTCGGTGTGAAGCCAGTATTTTTTTTTCTATTAAATACAGTTACTGTTATAATACTGCCTTTAATGTAAACATTTTAACCATTTTGTTGCCATTTCTTACTTTAAAGGATTGGTTCATTTGCTGAATAAAATCATTTCTGAACATTTACTCACCTTGGCCATCAAAAAATAAGTGGTCTTCAGTGTACCTGTCCTGTTGATATTGTATCATGTTTACTTTTGCTGCTAGTGAGGAGGGATATGGGTAATATTTGGTGATATGGGTACTGTAGGTTTAAGGGTGGGCACAGGTTTAAATGATTAACAGTGTAATTTTAAATGTAATTACAGAAATTAATTACAGATGTAATTAAATGCAAGTATTTCTAAAATAAGTATAATGTAAAAACATGTATTTGTCCCAAATATTTAAATGTAAATAAATCTTAGTTAAATTTGCCTAATATTTGAATAAATATTAATTTTATTATTTTTTTTTATATTCATTTTAAATTTTATTTTTATTAATTTAATATATATATATATATATATATATTAAATTAATAAAAATAAAATGTGTATATATATGTATATATATGTATATATATGTATATGTGTATATATATATATATATATATATATATATATAATATTAATATTTCTTCCCTCTAATTTGATGAGCATATTCAAAAAGGGTAGGAAGAGGCAAAAGACATTTAAAAAAATAAATAAAATGTGTGAACTAAATTTATACCAAGATGTTTTTGTACGAAAGTAATTGTCATCTAAAAAGTAATTATTTCAGCTAGTTGCCAAAGCACTATTTCAAATTTGTGATTTTTATTCAGTTTCAGTAAAAAGATAAAATATAGACATTAAATGTTTATAATAGTGTCTCAGTGATATTAAATTGAACACAAATGCTTCTCTTTTTATGTTACGTTCACTGTTACATAGTGCTGACAGTAGAGATGCTATACCTAGCATTAACATTAAAATGTTGTCATTCAGAGCAACAGTTTGAAGTTACTTAAAGTTGCTGTTTATCACTGCGAGCATAATATTTTGTCTTGGTCCAGTAAGTGTACCTAACAAATGAATAGCAGTGTTCTAAAAACTGTCCTGCTGCATCTATGGACAGCCGTGGGCATACTGTAGCACCACTCAGACTCACATACTGTATGTTTTGCAGAAAAAAAAAAAGATTAATTTATCAATCATATATTTCACCTCTTTCAGTATTGGCCAGTAAGTGTTAATGCAACAGCATTGTGTCTCCTACAAGAGGTACTTTATTTGACAGTTCACAATCACAACAAGAGTTCTTATGAGCCAAATAGATGTGGACAGGACTGCACTTCCTGAGCACAGAGTCTGCGGCGTGTCTTCAAACTTTTGCAAATATATACACACTCTCACTGTCTCTTAACATTTCCATCTGTCTCAAACTTGCACACACTCCCTCCATTTCTCTCTCTCTCACACACACACACACAAACGTCAGTCCACTCTTCCATCAAATTTACCGCAGGCCTTTTAGTGTGTAGTAGGATATCAGCGCAGTCAGCGGTGCTCTGTTATCCTCACTGCACTTACTGTACATAAAGTGTTCTTCACTGCCTGACCTGGAGGCAGTTTATTCCTTCCCGCATCTAAGTTTCCACTGTTCCACGAAATAAAGTGTAAACCGATATTGTATCAGCAGCCAAAGCACTTTAGTCCTGATCTCAAATCAGTTCTTTAAGTGTCGAATGTATATTTTCATCAGTCTTGGGCTTATTGATCATGCAAGATGGGTCATAAATAGGTGTTATTTGTTATGTGAGACTGTAGATATATGTAAATGAATTACTGAGAGTTCAAACCAAATACAATATCTAAGCTGGGTTTGGTCAAAGAGGGATCGGCCTGCTGTTCTGTGATTAAGTTTTCCTTTTAGGCTGGTTGTGAATATTCGAGACAGATTCTATAGGCTTATTATAGAGGGTTGGCGCCTCCTCATTCTCATCTTCAAAACATTACAGCTCCATATGACATCTCAAAATAACTAATATGATTCTGAGCATTGATCGAATTAGTCACTATGTTCTTGCCAATTGCACGGCTTAAGAGGAAGGGCTGAAAAAGCAGAAGACATTAATAAAAAAATTAGGAGATGAGTTTGCTGCATTCGGTCCAGTCTCGCACAAGTCCATCCATTCTTTCTCTTTTCTTTTAGCCTACGTAGATGTTTGCTGCATGTGATGGCAGAGCAGTTAAAGGCCTATTGACTGAGCCATTGGCTGGCGCTCTATATCATAACCACTAATGAATGAGCTCTTAGCAACATTGGCATCGCTGCATATGCAGACAACAGCAGAAGGTAGTGAAAAAGTAATGGGAAAAGATTGAGACAAACGTTTTTGTTTTTTTAACTACAGATAAACATTATTTGAGTGTGTGTATATATATATTAGTGGTGTCAACATTAGCGCGTTAACGCATTTAACGCAGGGGCGGTACTACTCACAACTGCTGCTTCTGTCCCTTTTTCTGTTGACAAGAATTGCATTTATTTTGTCGCACAACGTCTTTACTATCGCTTCAAATGGGAGACATTTTAGACGCGTGTTCCACCTCACTTCAGCGCCAAGCAAACGGTACTGTGCTTGCAGCGTGCACTCTTCAAATACATGCACAGAGACATCAGAGTAATGCTGGCCTTCAGTCACAAAAAAGATGATATTATACAAATATTAAAAAACTGTCTTTATGTTGTTTGTACATTAATTTAATGTTTGAATGTGAAAGTATTGAAATATAAAAGTACATTTAAAAATGTTACTGTTAGTTGGAATTAATTGGGATTAATTTCAGAAAAATATGCGATTAATTAGTTCATTTATTTAATTTATTGACAGCGCTAATATATATATATATATATATATATATATATATTTATAGTAGGGGTGTAATGATACGCATATTCATATTGAATCGTTCGGTAAGAGGAAAATTTAGGGACAAAAAAAAAAAGAGAGAATAAAGTGTGTAAAATATAATGTTTTCAGTGCTACGCTCAACAAGGCAGCGCAAAAGACGGGACAGGTAACGTGCTGACTGCTTCTCCCACCCCCAAACACGCACATTACAAACTATCCCCGCGGCATTAGAACAGGGAAAAACCGTTCATTTATAGCCGCAGGTTTTAAGAAAATGTTATCGTTATTGATCCCTCCTAGCAAAGAACAGAAAGATTGTGGCCTTCTTTAGCTGGAACATTTTTCATTTAAAAAAAAAAAGTAATTTTTCTTTCTATTAGTTTATAACTACTACAATATTACATTTCATTTTTTATAAGGAGCATTTGGTTTTGGTTATAAAGGAGGTTTTGTTTTATTGTTTTTGCTGCTAAGAAGAAACCCCAGAAGATATGTGAAGTATAGCTCCATTGTTGTTCAAAGTAAAAAAAAAGGGAAAAAAAATCTGGGAATTTCAGGAATTTTACAGGAACTTACCGTTAACCATTTAACAGTTTTTACTGTAGCCTTGGTA
>JAUCMT010000013.1:18745577-18757096 GCA_032357475.1 Enteromius thamalakanensis
CGATCTCGTGCTGTAACAAGCCATGCCGAGCCGAGTCGTACCACGCAGTGGAAAAGCGCCATTATAGGTCTGTGTAAAGAAAAGACTGAAATTGAAGCCATCTGTAAATATAAGCAATGTACTCTAATTTTTGTGTGTACTATTAGTATAAAAAAGCCATAGTTGTAGTGTTTTTAATACTAGATCTCTTTCTGTCTTTTCAGATACTGGGCATCTTTGCGTAATCTAGTAGTTTCTCTTCTGAACTCCATGAAGTCCATCATTAGTTTACTTTTCCTTCTCTTCCTCTTCATCGTGGTCTTTGCTCTTCTTGGGATGCAGCTGTTCGGTGGACAGTCAGTATAGATCTACACCTAGCTACCAACTCCATGCTTTTCACTTACTTTGAACTGTTTTTAAGTTAGATACAGATGACCAATACCTATTCATAATGTGTCGCTGTTGTAAAAGGGCATTTGATGTTTTCTTTTTTGCCAGATTTAACTTTGAGCAAGGCACTCCTCCAACAAACTTCGATACTTTCCCTGCTGCCATAATGACAGTATTTCAGGTAGGCTGGTTACGTTGGTTCAGAAGTAGATCTGCTCTAAAACCAAGTGAGCAACCTGCATAGACTGCATTCTAGGGCACATACAGATAACAGAAAAACTGCTTATTCTACTTAAATGAGCTTGTGTGTGCAGATCAAATATGCATGCAGTTCTGATTTGTATGTTAAAACAGACTTTGTGTATTTCTCAGATTCTAACTGGAGAAGATTGGAACGTAGTGATGTATGATGGCATTAAGTCTCAGGGAGGGGTGGACAAAGGAATGGTCTTCTCCATATTCTTCATTGTCCTTACACTCTTTGGCAACTGTATCCCTCTTAATCCACACAGAAGCATTTTCATTATTTGTTTGATTATACAGTAAATTGAGTAAAACAGTAATTTTTTAAGGATTATTGCTATTCTACTTTAAATTATTTTAAAACAATTCTGAGATTGCAAAGCTAGCGATACTTCAGCATTATAAAACACAAGCATTGTCTTTCTAAAATTGTTTCTTAACTCTAACGTCTCAGACACACTACTGAATGTATTCTTGGCTATCGCTGTGGACAACCTGGCCAATGCTCAGGAACTAACTAAGGTTAAAGAATTTCTCTGTCTCATGTCATTTTTTTTTTTTTCCGATATCCAACAAAGGTTAGCGGCTGTCACTGCTGTATGTTTTTTGATTTTTCAGGATGAGCAGGAGGAAGAGGAGGCCACAACACAAAAGATTGCTCTCCAGAAAGCAAAAGAAGTGGCAGAAGTGAGCCCACTGTCTGCTGCCAACCTATCTATTGCTGCGTGAGTTACTCTACACACTACCAACCAGCCCCTTTGCCACCTTCGTGCCATTTGTGCCAGTAATAGCCAAAAGTAATAGCTTGTTCAGGAACACACGTACCGTAGCAATAAAGCCATACCCAGTTTTTCATAAATATTTATGATCAAAAGGTGAAATACTTACAAGACAACCCTGACACTCAGGAATGTGTAAATACAATGAATATGCATATACTGTATTTGTAAATGAACCCTAATACACTCATACACTAGTGTCTGAAACTGTAACTTTTTTATTGTAAGAGGCCATGTCTTATGTCACATAAATTTGATCTGCTACCGTAGCTGGTTTAAATACTTCTTGCCTAGCTTAGCTTACTCTGTCAGCTTAACTTTATCATAGTATGTAAGTAAATCTACTCTAATTCACTTTTCAGCAGACTTGCTTAAACCTGCCTTATCACATAGCATGTAACCCCCTTAGGGCCATTTTTATTTCTGTTGTTAAAGTGATAGTTCACTCAAAAATGCAAACAACATGCTTTGTTGTTCCAGACCCATATGATTTAATTTTCTTGCAGAGAATGCAAAACCTAGGTATTTTGCAGGGCTAAGTAGCTCATTTCCTTACAGTTGTAAAGCACAAAGCAAAGAGGTGCTGTTAAACCCCCAAAAAGACCAAAAAGTACCATTAAAAAATCTATTGCCTGGAGGCATGCCTTAAAAAACAGTATGAGGGAAATTGGAAGCTGAATTGCAATTGAATGTGTGGTATCTGTATGTGATTTGTGGTTTTGTGTGTGATTCAAAAAGGCATTTAATTCCTCATTTATTTCATCATTCTGTTACAAGAAGTGGTCAGTAATGTTTATTTTTATTTTATTTTTTTCGTGTATGAATATTACAATCAGCTAATACACTGTGACCTAACCAGGCATAATGCAGTGATTTTCTCGCAATACATTTCATCTTTCAATAATGCTGCATAATGTATCATAATCAAGCAAAATATGTTTGATGTCAAACACACCTTCCCTCTCAATCAAGATAAATGTGAAAACTATTTAAAAAATAAAATGATCATAGTTGCCGTGCAGTGAGATTACTAGATTACTATAGAAAGATTTTAGTTACAGTTAGTCACATTTTAAGTGGCACATTTGACACATTAAGCTATGTTAAATTGAACTTCCCATGACATGAATATTGCAGCAACACTGAGTATGCTTAAGGGATGATGAAAAGTTTAGCTTTTTTAACTACATGTAGAGGTTGTAATTTTTACTGTTTAGATTAGTTCACAGAGTTGTTATTGTCGGTTGCCTATTCGGGCTGTTATAACTTAAACTGATGTGTCTGTTAAATAGGCCAAATCTATGCATAAAGGTATTTATATAACAGTATTTATATCTGTTGGTCTAATATGTGTTTACTTCATGGATATTCCTTTTTTAAAAGCTCTACTGTTTGTAAGTTGCTCAGTAGCTTTCAGTTTTTAGTTTGGAGATATAAAAGGTTTACGTCACAAATGCTGAATGAGCCACTTCGCGTTTAGCTGGGAATACTTTCCATTTCTTCACTGCCCCCTGGCTTGAGATTTTACTGTTGCCACTTTATTGTGTTTGGTTAGGACATGGTATTATACTTTTATAGTAAAGATGTTTAGTGAATAGACAATAAATGAATGGTTAGTAAGATAAGTTTTGGGATAACTTGGCACAGCCTGGGATTTAGAATTTGGTTGATCGGTCATAAAGTAGGTTTAAGAAGTGAAATATTTCACCCTGGAAGCTTGTTTTTAAAAGCAAGGTTATCCGGATGATGCCAAGACATTTATAAACTTATCTGACTGATCAAGCGAGTTGCTATTAGTGAACGGGACACCTGTTCACTTTGTCAGTTGTTTTCTGTGATAGTTGTGGCAGCGTTGTTTTTATGTTCCTTGTTTCACCCCCCTCTCCTCAGAGTTACAGTAAAATCTGAACGTATCGATGCCACAGACAGTTTACTGGACTGGTATTTATTCATTTACTTACTCATTTTTATTTTTGTTTTGTATCCCTTTTTCTTTTGCTTTCTGCCTTCCTCATGTTTTTGTCTGAGTGTTTTTATGTTTCCAGCTGCTGTAGCTGCAGTTTTATGTTGTAACACTGAGGCTGAGGTATCATTGGCTGTGATGACACGCACTGTCTCTTCCACAGCAGCACTGCAAGCACACGGCTGCTTGTTTCGCTGTTTTGGTCTCAAACCATCTCTGTCCTCCTCTCTTCCTATTTGTCTGTCTGAACATTTCTCAGTGCTGTTGTTCAGTATGTCATCAGTCCCTTCACAGAATTCATGAGCCACATCCATGTTCTCTTGCTGGGGACTAAGGGACACTATCATTTCCTTTCACTTTGGGTCATCGCTCATAGATGCTTTAGAGGAGAAAAAAAGGCTTTTCTTCCTCCCTGGGTTAAAATTGTTCTCCGTTTCTGTCTCTCTGTATTTCTTTACTCTTTAGCAAAGAGCAGCAGAAGAACTCAAAGGGTTCCAAGTCAGTGTGGGAGCAGCGCACAAGTGAGATTCGCAGACAGAACCTGATGACCAGCAGAGAGGCGCTTTACAATGAACTTGATGCAGAAGATCACTGGAAGGTCAGAGACATATTGTAGATCACAAATGAGGAGTGTTTTATTTCCTGTGTAGAAAACTATTTTATTAAAAAGTAGAAAATTTTATAGAAAAATGTCAAACTAAACAATAAATATCAATTAAACATTTAGACAATAAAAAAATACCAACAAAATCCCACATTTTAATTTAATTTTTTAATTTGTGTATTTTGATAATTGCGATTAAATAATCTTATAATAATCTAATAAAAAATCTGTTCTTTTGACAATTTTGACATTATTTTATAAAAGAATCCTAATAAATAAAATTAGCATGTTTACAGAAAATTATTAAGCAACACATTTTTTTTCATTACAGGAAATGGTACTTAATAATACGAAAAAATTATTGTATATTAGAATTATTTCTGAAGGATCATGTGACACCGAAGGCTGGAGTAATGGCTCCTGAAAATCTTATTTAATATAATTTTAACATTGAAACTTTTTTTTTTTTTAATTGTAATGATATTTCATAAAATCACTTTTTTTACAGTCATAAATGCAGCCTTGGTGAGCATACCTTTAAAAAAAAAATATATATATATATATATAGTATATACAGTTTTAGTGGGTGGGGGTGGGGTGGGGGGGGGTTCAGACAAAATAATGTACAATTTTTATAACTTTTAAGTAATTTTCATAACAGCCATTTTTAATCTCAGTGGATATTCATGGAGTCAACTCTGATTTTCAGTAATTTTTGACTTAAATGTACATTAAAAATGTTGTTGTTGTTTTATTAAGCCTAGATGTATTGTATTCTATTTTTAGATGAACTACCACAACCGTCCTGACATGAAGACCCACTTGGACCGCCCACTAGTAGTTAATCCTCAGGAGAACCGAAACAACAACACCAACAAGCCCCGACCGGGTGAACCAAACCCCCAGGAGCTAAACCAGCAGCGGGGTGAAGAATACCTGCAGCACCAGTCCCGATACCACCACCATCACAGTCATCATCATCACCACCATCACCACCACTCCAGCCATCAATCCCTACACCACCCTGAGCTGGGGGAGACAGGCTGTGATTGTGCCCAGAGAGAAGGCGAGGGCGTGGAGGGCGCAGGGGAACACAGACGACCCCGACACCACCAGCACAGAAGGAGAGATGAAGATGGAGGGAGAAGACACAGAGAACACCACAGCAGAGGGGAGGCAGAAGGAGAAGGCGAGGAGGGCCACGAGAAGAGGCAGAGGAGGCATCGCCATGGAAACCATGGGGATGGAGATGGAAGGAGGGATAGAGAACGGAATCGACAGCATCGAGCTAGAAAGTAAGTGTTCCGTGTTTCCCTGCACAGGTGTATAGGTGAATTAGATTTACATGATTCATCTAAATGAATTGATTTTAATTTTTTTTTTTTTTTTTTACATTTAGTATTGCTGCATTAAGTTCCTGATCCAAACATTCTCAGGGCTATTATCATTAGCTAAAACTAAAAACATTAACTAAAAAAAAAAATAACATAAGCTAAGCTAGCACGTTTTCATTGATTTACTAATATATCATGTATTAGATACAGCTTACTGTAACTGTTTCAGCTATTAACCTCTTACATTTCCCTTTTTTTTGTTTTGTAGAGAGGGTAGTTTATCAACGGCTCGTCCAATTCAGCCAGGTCTTCCTCATGCAGAGAGCCAGTACAGCGAGGATCTGGACAATCTGCGAAATAGCAGCAAGATGGCCATCCACGACCCTGACCCTGACTTTTATGACCCCTACTGTGACCCAGAGCAGGCCAATAACCTGCTGAACCTGCGTGGCCCAGATTTCCATGACAGCAGTCTCATTCTGACTGACTCCACCAAAACCCCCAGCAAACTTGACCAAACTGCCATAGATATGCCTCCGATTTACCCCTCATTTAACGCCAAACTGCAAGGTGAGGGATGAATATGTGCATGTGTGATTACAGAAAACTCTAGGTGCTTTAAAAAGCATTATTCAACCATAAAGAGAATGAATATTCATTTCTGTTGTATGAATAAAACCCAAAGTATACTATGTTTTAGCATATACGCTATAAATAGATGATGCGATGACTGTAATTCTGGTGACTAAACTGCCACACCCTCACGTGCGTGTAATAACTACACTTTTGCGTTTCGGTGCATTTGTGCATGTTTTACTGTAAAAAGCAAATGTACTGTTTGATATTTGATTACGCTTGTGAATATCTGTCCGCTTTCTTCTTCCTACGTTCCCTTTATTATGCAGTGAACAAGAATGCCAACACAGAGCCTGCTAAAGAAGGAGAAAAGAAAGAGGAGGAGGAAGACAATGGTGGTGATGAAGATGGCCCCAAACCCATTCCCCCATTCAGTTCCTGTTTCATCCTATCCACTACCAACCCGTAAGTGTGTGTTCATCTGTATAAGTGCATGTGTGCAAAGTAAATGTATTTATCCTAACCAATGTGAGTTCTCAGGTTCCGAAGATGTTGTCATTACATCCTGACGCTACGTTATTTCGAGATGTGTATTCTGTCAGTCATTGCCATGAGCAGCATTGCTTTGGCTGCAGAAGATCCGGTTTGGCCGGAGTCACCTCAAAACAACGTAAGACGACTGTTCTCAATGTTTTGTGTCCTAACCAAAGTCATGTTAAGGCATAATGTGACATTTTTACTGTATTTTCTTCCTGTTATCCAGGTATTGCGTTACTTTGACTACGTCTTCACTGTTGTGTTTGCCTTTGAGATGCTCATCAAGGTAAAGTGTGCCGGCAGTGACTTGTATAGGTGCGTTCATTTTCTGTTTTTGCTTTGATCCTGTGCTCTGTGTTTCAGATGGTGGTGTTAGGCTTGGTTTTGCACGAAGGCTCATATTTTCGTGACCTGTGGAACTTTCTGGACTTTGTAGTGGTTAGTGGTGCCCTGGTAGCCTTTGCCTTCACGTAAGTGCCCTTTATCCCACCATTTCCTGCCCCTGAAGTTCTGCCTGCTGCCCCTTATCGTCTCTTTGTTGCCCCACTGCCACCCTGGAGCCTCGCCAGTACTCTCTACCCCTTTCTCTCTTGGTCTCTTCCTCTTTTCTTCTCCTGTCAGCACTGTTTGCCCTTCTTCTAGACTCACATCTCTATTTTTTGTCACTTTGCATTCTGTCTCACTCAATCAGGCACAAAGATGAAGGCCTTTCCCACTTTGCACACACTCACACAAACACACAGATCAAACTTTCTGTCAGGACCAGCCTGTCTGTTTCTATTCTCTCTCTGACCGATCAGCTCCCCCAGCTTTTTTGATAACCCCTTTGTTTCTTTCCCATCCAACTCCTGCACTTAGATCCACACAAACTTCTGCCTGACTTTCATCATTCATCTTATCTCATATTCAGTCCTTCTTTGTGCTAAGCGGTTTGTCAGAGCACCTTTCCTTTCATTCTTTAACCATGGTTTCCATCAATAAATGAACTTTGAAATTAAATTAATATTTTTCCAAAACAATAAAACTGAGAAAAGCAAATATAATCTTAGTGATATCAATTGTTGTTCCTAGGCAGATGTGGGACAACAACTGGAGAATGCTGCACAGATCTCAGATTTATGATAATCTCACATATCATTTTCTGAAGAGAACTTAACATTTTGGCAAGCCGTGCTCAGTTTTCACAAGATTCCACAGTTAGAGATTTCAGTCGCATCTTAAACATTTTCAATTCTCATTAAATTCCTTCAAGGCCTAATTATTTGTGCTATAACATATACTTTATATATACAACATATATTTTATCGCACATTCATTTTATATGTGAGCAATTTTTTTTTTTCTGTATTATTATTTCTCCAAACAAAATTAGGAAGAAGTATATTTATGGATAAATCTTTCACTAATAAATTAAATTAATATTCCTTTTACACAAAATATGAAGCAAAACATTTTTTACTAATACATGTATTTATTTAGTAGAATGTTATTTTTGTTCTAGTTCTAGTTCAATTTTTCATCTGCCATTACTCCACCAAGCAAATCTTCACCAAAAACCTGTCCCCTCACACTTTCCCTCTGCTGAAAAGGGTAGTTTTGAGCCCTTTGGGGCCCTGTGGGGGTGAGGGGTCTCCAGGCACCTGTAGCCCTTTAGTGCCCAGGCGGTTTCCATGTCTGGATCAGCGAGAGCCAGTCCTGCCACAGGTACTCTGGTTTCCTTCCTTTGCATGGCCTGGGGGAGGAGCAGCTGGGGATAAAAAGAGACTGGTTGAAGAATAAAGCTGAATCCTAAAGCGGGAAGATCAGTTAGTCACTGAGAAAGAAAGAGTAAACACTAATGGGGCTCTGAGTGTGGAATGATTTTTACTCTTGTTTAGGCCTGCATGCATGATCTAGTACATCCTCCTCAGTCTCATAGGCCTGTATTACATGCATGTGTATACAAGACAAGTGTCTTAAAAGTGTCTGCTCACTTATAAATAGGGATTACATATTCTGATGTTATTATTTAGTGGCATTATTTAAAAAAAAAAAATAGATTTAGGGAAATAAATATCCTGTTAAAAGTTTTGATTTTGTGTATGCATTATGCAATTTCTCTAGCTTGCCTTAAAGGCTTAACCTTTAAGCCAATCCATATGCAAATTACTGACCGTAATATATTATTATTGCTACTATGATTATTATTATTATAAGCGACATTTTAACTTTGGTAATGCTTTTCTATCTAACCAATAACCTTGTCTTAAAGGGGGCATAACACACACAGTTTTACCCAATCTCATGTTAATCTTGAGTGCCTATAGAATAGTACTGCGTCCTTCATATCTCTAAAAAGTTTAGTTAATCGTATTTCTAAAAGAAGGATAGAGCTTTATGATTCTCTCTGAAAAAAGCGGAGCTCCTGGAGGTATGCTGTGTGGGCGGAACTAAGGAGTGACGAGCACTTGCGCCAATTGCCAACAAAACAAAGACATGATGCCGTTTCAATTACCGTCTGCTGTTCTGAATCATGAAGGGGAACTTTTATAGCGGGGACTGATCCATCTTTTAGTATCAAACAATGTGCAAATCCAGTGTCGAACTGGGCCTTGTTTATAAAACGTTTATCAACAAACACACCTGTAAATCTCCGTTGCTGACCTGAAAAAACAAATGGCATCCTCTGTTCACGTAACGCTGAATTCTTTTGGAAAACTTAACTAGGTTATCTTTCATTTCCAACCAAAAACACACTTCCTTGCAAACATAGCCCTACTTCCCGTGCGAGTCCCATGCAGTGCTGCCAAGTAAAGAGAAATGAAAATAAAAAAGCAGTTAATGCATAAGATTTTTGGCCCATAAATACAAAAGTGCATGTATTCCCCCCTTTAAACTGTCGTTTGCTTTACTGTTTAAATTGAATTAAATATGTTAAATTTTTTGACTTTGGAGACTGAGGAAGGTGGACATGATTATTTACACCAGTCAAACTATCAGCATACATAGAGTGGCCTCTAATTTAATATTTTGTTGTATTTATAAAAAATTATATATTAATATATACATTACTGTTCAAAAGTTTGGGATCAGTTTTTTATTTTTAGTTTTAACGTTCATTGAACATGGATGCATTAAGTTGATTTAAAAAGTACAGTAAAGACATTTATAATGTTACAAAAAAATGTGTTTAAAAAAGGCTATTCTTTAGAAATTTTTATTCATCAAAGATTGCTAGAAAAACAAACAATTATCAGTTTTATTTTAAAATTGTTTTATTATTATTATTATTATTTTAATCAAATCAATGCAGGCTTGCTGAACTTATTATATTTCTTTCCAAAACATTCAACTTCTCCTACTTTTTGAACAGTATTGTCTTTCATTTAAATGTATTCATTCATATTCTTTATTTATTGGTATAAAACATTAATAACTTGATGAGTAAAACCTTTTTCTGTACTTATTGAAATATTAGCAAAAAGAAAGTATGTAGTATGCTGTTATGTGTGACTGTTTGTTAGCCGAATGCCTGAAGTGAAACCTATCAGCTCGTATCGTCACATACATGTTGCCGATAGGTTTAAACCCTTCTTTGAGTTAAAAATCACTTCACACGCAGCGTCCCCATCCCCTGACCTGAAACTAAATGTAGCCTCTCCACCACATCAACCCTATTTCTGTCCTGTGTCACTTCCTGTTCTTATTCCTAAAAAGAGTTCTTCTCCTACCCCCTTCACCTTTCCTTTTCTCCTCTTTCTCTCCTCCCCTCTCCCTCCATCAGCACTAAGCTTTCTTGGACAGACTCCAGCTGTCAAGCTGTTTATCAATTGGGCCTCCATTTGTTGAGTCTGACAAAGTGAGTGAAAAAGAGAGACCACAAGAGATGTGGAGAGATACAGTAGAGAGAACAAGAGATATAGAAGGATATGCTAATGAAAAAGGAATAGAAAGAAAGAGGACTCCAGGTTGACAGTTGTTCCTTAAAACTGATATTTTTTATTTTTCTTGACGTTCGTTCTTCTTTTGTTGTTGTTTATCTCATTCTCTCTCTTGCACTCACAGACACATTAAATGAAAGGTTATGTCCTTTCATTATTACCTGTGATTAATTACTCACTGCCATATTGTTTCAAACCTGTACATTTATTTTGACACATGCATAAAGCTAACAATATGCAGGTTTGATGCAACATGAATATGTTTTTGGGTAAACATTTTTTCTTCTCTCCACTGCCTGATGCTTTCTAAATGGATGCATTCTGGGTATAGGCATGGTCACATGACACACAAGCATCTTAAATTACCCAGAATACCTTGGATAGGTGGAGAAAAGGCTTGCTCGTGTATTAGTTTCACTAAAACAAAACGACTCAACAAATGATTATGCTTTTGCCACCTTCATTCTTTGAATGAAGTCAATACAAATACCTGAGAAGCATGTAACCCAATATCCGCTGTAGATTTGGGTTGAGGACTGTATGTTCTGCTTGATAGTTACTGAAACAAATACCATCCCACACTGCCACCTTGAGGTGACTGCAGTGTGGCGGCCATTTTGGCTCCACTGCAGTGATTTATGGATTCCACCTCCATTCCGGCTCGTGTGTCTGATACAGTGTGCTAAGGTGCCGAGAATCTCCCCCTGCTTTTAGAGTTGGCATGGCAGAGGGAGGATTCTCCTCTACTGCAGTGGGTTGTCCTAATCTATAAGTGTGACAAGTTTGAATCCTCGGTTATTGAATGGGTACAGGCCCAGAGTAAAGACCTGCCAAATACCTGGCAGGCATTAGTGTATGAGAATGATTCTGTCAGAGTCAATACAAAAGAGCAGCAGGCTCAGGTGTGTGTGTGTGGGCAGCAATTGAGCATGAGTTAATCATTAATAAAGCAGCTCAATTTAATTAACAGATCAGCACACTTTGATTTTATTATATTGTAATATTATATTTATTAATTTATATTTATTATATCTTTAACTATATACATTTAACATGGGTATTTAATATTGTGTATATGTTACAGGCAATGTGTGAAATCCGGCATTCTATAGAATGGCTGACGGTTTTAGGCAAAGTGTGAAATATCGGGTTTTTGTAAAAACGTTGCATACTTTTCCTAGGCATTCTATACAA